>JZKD02S0267301.1:204841-229646 GCA_000966675.3 Picea glauca | reverse complement strand
GAGAGAGAGAGAGAGAGAGAGAGAGAGAGCATCAAACTTGTCGTCAACTCGAAAAAGGAGTAACTTTAGAATATGAAACTTAGCATATATGTATATAGGTTATCAAATCAATAAGTCTTATGGAATTGGACTTAGGATAACCTCTAAAAAGATTGTTAAGGATGGAGTTGCTCAACTCGCAATTAGTATAAGAACAAATATAACTTAGGTGGCGAGAAATTATGGAGGGTAAGTAAAGTAGAATGTTATAGTTGAATAAATGATTTAATAAATGTTTTATTTATTTTTGGAATTTTAAGTCTGTGACAAGGCTTTATCTTGGTTACATTTCTCCTTCACTGGAGCATGAACTTGAGGAAGGTTATGTTGTTTCTAGGTCGGGGAATGATAGTAGCCATGAAGGGAGGTTTTCAGAGTCGCATTATAATCGTGATACTCCCACACTCAACAATGAATAGCTAGACTTTGGAGGCCAATTGGAATTATTGCTGGTGCATGGCTATAAATTTAGAGGCTTGACACAAAGGAAGAGACGTCGATTGGCTCCCTCCCAGCTCTGTTTACAGTCTTCTCTACTTTCATTTTGGTTCTCAAGCCCTTGCTATTAGTATTTGCCTCTCTCTTTCCAAGGTACATACGGCTCCCAAAGGTCTCAAGCCATCTCTCCCCCCCCATTTGTTCAACCCTCTCAAGCTGCTAAAGTAGATATTGATGCAGCGAAATGTTATGAGGAGTATTTCCCTAAGGAGGAAAAAGCCAAAATGGCCTAGATCGAGGAGGAATTTAGACAAATCAGGGATTTTTAGTAGCATGAGGATGTATAGGCACAACTAAGAGGCTTTATCCCGGATTTGGGATGCACTAGGACTTGCAATTCAAAGTTTTATCGAACCTTGGAGTTATACTGGCACACCAAGACTATGGTGGCCATAGGAATTCTCCCCAAGGAGAAAGACTTTCATGAGCTCAAAAACACGCAGGAGGCATTGGAGATTCAATGTGCTTATGTGTCAGAGGTTGTAACCTGGTTAGCTAATTGTCAATGAGGCAACTTCACCCCTCTTTCCAGGAACTATGTTGAAGCAGGGACTTCTCAAGATGCTAAAGGTTGTGTGAAAGTGGACCTCATCGGACCTCACCATATCAAGTGATTGTTTTATCTCTCTGTGTTTATGACTTATTGCTCTATTTTGTCTTGATATTTTTATGTTTTTTGGGCTCCCAAAGAGATATTTATGTAACTACTTTCAAAACCTTGATAAGTATGACATTGTCAATGATATGTATGTCATTTACAATCTAGTTAGGGCCTAGTTTTCCCTCAGGGATAGGCGATAGTTTTGGCTTTTTGAGACTTAGACATAGAGACTATCATGGTCTTTGGGGAACCAAAATTGTTGAACTTCTTTTTATTTCCATATATAATCTCTATTAATATTAATACAAAATCTTACCTTAAAAAAAAAAATATTTGTAATTGTATTAATTTTTAAGTATCCCAACTTTATGCATGGTTAAATTAACAAAATTATTTTGATAATTATTATGTTGAAAGATAAAAATATTTTTATCATTGTTTTTTATTTAGTAAATGCAACCATAAGTTTAAGAGAGAATGTCATAAGGATGTTATTTCTAACTAAAACATCAAATAATTTGAAAGGAATACACTCTCTAAAATACAGATATCAAAAACATTATCACAACTAAATTCATATTTATAGAGAGTTCATACTACCACCAAGAAATAAAGGATAAGATAAAGAGAATATTACTATAAGGATACCATCAGACCCAAGTTAGATGATAACAAATCAATGTTGTGAAAACAAAATTAACTCATAAGTTTTATTTGGAATTGAAACTACATAAGAACACAAATTATTTGGGGAAAAATAATGTATAATATTTGTGATATTAAAATATTGGAAGATGAAAGGGGTGGAAAATGTGGAAGAAAGCCTTCTATGCATTGATTTTAGGTGAATTATCAAAAAAGTTAGTCCATTATGGCATGGACTCACCATAACTAGAGCACAAGAAATTAGGGATTTAATACTTTTCAAGGACTCACTCATCATTATTCAAATATTTATGAACCATTCACAGAGTGTCATAAGAGAATGAGAGAGGAGATAGCTCAATTTGACACGATGAGTATCTTTCATATCTCAAGAGAGATAAACAATGGAACAGATAGATAAACAATGAAACGAATGTCTTGCAAAAGTATGGGGCTTCTTTAAAAATTGGTGTCTTGATGGAAAATGGGGAATTTGCAATTGCCACTATCCTTCAAGGTTTCAATATTTTGAGCTACATCATAATATCTCCTTTATACTTAATAGTCACCAAAGAAAATCTAACGGTCAATATGTGCATGGAGAGGAAAATTGAGAAACAACTTTGCATATCAATGTTTTGAGCCACATCATAATATTTCCTTTATACTTAATAGTCATTAAGGCAAGTTTAATGGTCATTATGTGCATGGAGAGGAAAATTAAGAAGAAACAACTTTGCATAGTCACGTCTATATGGAAATTGAAAGAAATGGTATACAATTGAAAGAAATGGTATACAATAAACTCGCTAAGAGGAGGGGATCAAAGAAATGTGAAGTTGATCTTTCGAATGTTTTTAGAATTAGTTGTTTTCTAGAAGATTTCATTGGGCAAGCAACATGTAAGATAACCTAGAACATTTGTCTCGTTCATTTCTTCACAACACTTTTTTTTGAAAAATAATATAAGGTAAAGTAGAGAATGAAAAAAACTTTTTCATAAAATGAATTTTGTATATTATTACTAGAACTAAATTCTATAATATTTATAAAATTTACAATTACTTAACTTTATCATATATATATATAAATAGTTATCAATATTAAACTATTAAAATATTTTTCATATTCCTTATATAAATAGTTATCAATATTAAACTATTAAAATATTTTTCATATTCCTTAATCATTATGATTTTGATTTTTATATAAAAAATCATATTATTATGATAACTTTTAAGATTTAAAATTTATACTAAATGTTAAGATTTATATGTTAAGATTTACATTTTGATATCTCATTCATATATATAGTTAGATTATTTGATATCTTATAAATTTTAATATCTTATTTCTTTATTATTTCTTTATTTATATATAATACAATGTTAATGGAGGACCATATAACAAAGTGTAGTATGAAGGTTCATGAAAAATGATTTTATTTATAACATTTTATTTATTTAGTTAATTAAATCAATCACATTTCTAGAAATAACATAATGATATTTAGTGGTGATATTTATCACAGCCGTGACAAGCAAGAACGTTACACAAATTGTTATTAAAGAAACTTTCATTTTTAGGTGGATCATTATAAAATTTTATTTTTATATATTTTATAAATTATTATTAACAATATTATCTTAATTTAAAGATTTATTAAATCAAAACAAATTATTTTAAATTTAACTATTAGTTTCATATACATATAAATTATAGGATTTTTTTTCTTATATCATTAAATTTTCTTTTATTAAAAGATAACATAAAAAATAAAAAATCAATTATAAATTTAATTTAAATTAGAGAATATTAACTAGATGAGGTACAAATTATAAGAACGGTTTCACATTTTCAACATTTCTGAAACTCGTTTCCCAAGTTTGAGGAGCTTGGGAACGTCCTCAATTGGCTGGGAATTTGGGAGCTTCAACATCAAGGAAATGAGAGCTTGGGAACCAATTTCCTAAACTAAGAGCTTTAAATTAAAATTATATTAAATTAAAATGTAAATATATTTATTACATTATTACAAATACATAATTTCTTACAAATATTTTCATTATATTTATTTAAAATATCACTATAAAACTAAGACTAAACTATTGTTAAATATTTAATTAAGTAAAAAACTTATGAAAAACTTTTAATGCATGTATGTTTTCTTTCAAGCCCAAACTAAACATGAAAGTCCAATAAATCAATAGTCTATCCACGCCAAGCATTTTCTCCACTACTTAGTTGATATTATTGTATTTTCGTATTAGAAGAGTACTACTATTTTGTTTTTTCCAATAAAAAAGAATAATTCTTCAAATCTACAAAAATGTTTAAAGTTTATATATGTAACTTCAATTTTTAAAAGTGTTAAAATTATATATATGTATTTTCAATTTTGTTTATCATTTTCTAATGGAATATTTATGATATTAAAGTTTCGGCATTGTGTTAAATACATTCATATAATTATTAGCACAAATTAAATTATTAATTTCAATATTGTAGTTGTTGCAATAGGAGAAACATTTTCCTCTACCTTCAATTTTATTAAAATAAGATTTAAAATGTATCATATATCTATACATTGTAATTCAAAGTATCATTGTAATCTAAAATATTTTTTATATTTTTTTAATATATATTATTATGCTTCTCAACTTCAAATTTCTTGTAAATTTGAGGGAAACTTCTACTCATTCAAAAATATTTGTTTCGAAAACTAGTGGAACATAAGTACAAAGTAACCATTTCTACTTAATCTTAAATTTATAGTAACTGACTAAAATAAAATCACTATTATTAAAAAAATAGAAAAATTAATTAAATAAATAAATAAACACACCATTTAGATGAAAAAGAACTCAATTATTAATTGGCAATGAAAAAGTAATGAAATGTTAGAGGTACAAAACATATGATGAATGAAATATTTCTCAAAAGTGAAAAAGATATTTCTACAAGAATTTAAAATAACCAAATCCTTATAATAAAACAAATCATATATGGTTTAAATCACAATTAATCAAATTGAAAACCTACTTCTATCAAAATATGATCATATCAATTTCAAATGAACAAAGTGGTGATAAAAGCAATTATCTTCAAGAAAGAGATATTTCAATTCTCAAAGAACTTCAACAGTGTCCGAATGTGAATGATCATTTAACGAAGCTAAAGCCTAACGATAATGACGTATGTGATAGAAACAACAAATTAAAGCTATTTAAATTAGCCAAATGGCACTGAACAAGGGAAATTTTCTGCCTCGTTGGTATATTTATGAACTTAGATAAGATATTGGTTGTTCGTATACTGGTCTGTAGTTGGTGTAACTCAAAAGGAAGAAGCTAGGCTTATAATTATAATTGTTATTATTATTATAATTAAATTGATAGACTTATATATATTGGAAATGAGTGTAATTAATGATCTTTTAATTATAAATCTTAACTTTATGGTTAGCAATTGAAGATGTTGGTATATTTTTGGTAGCCTTTCCAAATTAATGAATGAAATTTAATATTGATAATTACTTTGCATTTATAAATGTTTAGGTTTACTTGTTTACTTTTTCACATTTATTTAATATGCTTAATAATTTATTACACTAACCAATGATTTATCTAATTAACTAGGATTAATATGTATAGAATAAATCATCATCTGGATCATTCAATATCAATTAACGAGTGTCTTATTGTTGAAGGTGTTTTATTTTGGGCATATATTTATGAATGTGAAGTACCACATTTGGCTTGAGTTTCACTTAACACAACCATGGTTAAGGTTGATGCATTAGCTTAGTCATGTGGGGGCAAGGAAAGCATTTCATTTTCGTTTGTATGACTGTGAAACCTATATGAGTTTCAATTTCTCCTTATGTTGTCCCATATTCTTGAGAACAATGCTTGCCAAAATTCATATACACAATCCAAACTTCGTGAGGCATGTTGCTATTGACGATAAGATCTCTAAGGTGTTTGTCACATCTCTAACAAAATGGAAGAAATCCCTTGTTTTATGTTGCAGTGGTTTTATAGTGTTCAGTTCCAGCGAGAACCTTGAGTTTAGAGTTGAGAACTATCCTTGAGATCCCAAGGACTAAGTCTTCTCATGAAAGTTGAATGGACCTTCTCACAAAGTATACAAAAATATCTATTATCTTTTAATTGAACCTCTATAGTTTGACATTCCTGTAATGAGGAAGAATAAGATCTATGTAACACTTGAAAGTGAATTAAATTGTATTATTATACGTGAACCCGAGGTCGAGTCTCCAGAATGAATAATAAGGATTCCTAGTAGAATTCTAGGATGCCCATAAACCTTTGTTCATTGAGAGAAGAGCATCATATCTATTAATCTCCTCAAAGAGTTTAGCAGAGGAGGTGTACGAGCATTTTTAGGCTAAAAAAAAGAAGAATAAGTCGCACTTTGACTACGGTGTTGAAGGATTTATGCCAAGCGGTCCATCACTCTTTTCAACCACTTTGGTCCATCACTCTTTTCACTGCTTTAATGAAGTTGTTACAGAGGTTTGTATGTTCCTAGAATTTTTCTTACCTAAACTATATTTACATTCCATGCAAAGAACTGTAAAAAAACCCTACCCATGGCATGCAAAGCGAGCGCTCTCCTTAAAATTTCCTCCCATTAGATGGTCCATAAACCCTACTTGTCTCATGCAAAACGAGTGCTCCAATGACATAGTTTGAATTATGTGGAACTCTAAAAATATTTTAACATTGTTTAAAGATTTTAAGATTGTTTAATCATTGTAATTGACGTTCATCATTAGCCACAAATTAAGTGGCTATGCTAGTATAATATATCTTATAATTTTTATAAGACTGCAAGCCAATCATAAAAAAAAATGGAAAACCAAATATTAAGACAATTGGTGTTAAGCTCACCAAATATTTTGCATCTTCAGAATCTCGATGGTATAGAAGAAAGAAAGAAATTATTTTAACGTTCATGAAGCTAATAATATCCTATGGGACATACCACCTCACACATTGATTTATGCATTTCAACCCTTTTTTTGTTCAACTTGATGATGGGCTCTCCCAATCTCTCCACTGTCCCCTCGTTGAATAAATTATTCCAAGAGCTAGTTGTCAAGAGACTTACATAGTTCTCCATGTTGTCTTTGAAAGATTCACACTCTAAAATGAAATGTTTTTCTATTTCCACTTTTTCGGAGGTGCAAAACATACACACCCTTTCTTCCCAAGATCTCTTTGTTCTTTTCCAACCCCTGGTTTCACAATGGAGTTGATGGGAATTGGTTATTAATTGAGCAATAAAATTTTTGTCTCTCTAAGATATATTGGCCCCTATGTACACTTTTTTTATGATGATTGTAAGTGGGGTTAAACTCTTCAAAATAATAATCTTTCTTTCTCCCTAGCCCTTTATCCCAAGTTCGCTTGTGGAACCTATCAATAACAAAAGACTTTATCTCTTTACTATTCGTAGGGCACCTGTTCAAGTGAATATCCCATTTACTAAGCCATTTAATATTTTTCCGCATCCATGTCTTCTTTATTTTACACAATATGTCATTGAAGATGACCTTAGGCCACAAACCGTCTTCCATTGTTCATTTTTTTTAGATATATTATGAGATGCACCGTAGCAGTTGCGTCAATAAAAGAAACCCCCATTTCACTCATCATGATATCATAAGGAACTGAACTTCTAGTTTTAAACTTGTTTGTAATTATGTGTTTTTGAATCTTCTCGATTTGCTTCCACTACAAGTTGGATGTATTGTTGGCCCACACTTGACAACCATAGAGAACCACCGAGATCGCTAAAATCCCAAAGAGAGTTTTCATTTTCTTCCAATCCCATAGATCTACCTCTCTACACCTATTTTGGAAAGCATAGAACGCTTTCCAACCTCCCAAAGTTCATTTCTTTATGCAACCTTCCCAACTTAGATTTTTGTTGAATTCAATTCCAAGGTTTTTATAATGTGCCACTTCTTCAAGAGCACTTCCTTCAAAGTAGAACTTATGTTGATTATGATTTTGTTTTCTTTTGCTAGAAAAAACTATCACTTTCATCTTGTTAGTATTTACTTGCATCTCCACTATACTACAAAAGTGTTCAAGGGAAATTAAGTGTTCTTGCAACTCAAGAGCAGATTTAGCCAATGCAAATAATGCCAATACAAATAAAGGAAGAAACATTAGATGCATGCCATAAATTAATGATGTATAATATACTCATTATATTATGTAAAAAGTTTAGTGAGATTTGTTAGAACTAGAAGTCACCTCTGGATTGCGTTGGAGGTAAGCCCAATACCCATGAGATTTTTATGTCACAGGTTGGTTTTAAAGAGGTCAAATGGGTGCAGACTCAAGATGATATTGTTTTAACTCAGAAAACTAGAATGGTATGTGTTAGAATCTAATGGATGTGCTCGTTTTACCATAGACAATATCACTATTGTCACCCAACCATAGGCAAAAGACACCCTCGAGCACCTTAACCTTGAAAAAGAATCATTTCGGAAGAAAACCCTTGGCTTGATAGCCAAACAAAGGGTGGCGCATATTTCTCCAAGAATAGCGCACCAAGCAAGAGTAACAAGAGCTGATTAGAGAGTCCAAACGATAACCAAGAGATAGTCCAAGCCAAAACCAAAATCTGCTAGCTGCAACGACAACTCTCCTCCAGACTTGCGCACAAACTGGCCAACTGCAGTGTGCACAAGTGTTTCTTCTGCAATTCTAAGAATGCTTGCCAGAATGAAGAATGGCCTCCTGTATTTATACTAAATCTGGAAAAATGCCTCGGTCGACTTCTCATTCTGGGTGCTTATTTACTTAGTATGTAATATTTCCTTTAGTCGACTTATTCTCTTGGAGGATAATAACCTAATACAAATTATCCTCTTGAGTCGACTTGTATTCTAGGGTTATTAGCCAATTAATTAGGGTTTCTTCTTGCTTCCCTAAATATTCTATTTTCATCAAGTTTACATGTGGAAGTAAATACCTCCCGCAGCTACCATAATATCAACACTCCCTCCTAGCTAGGGAGGTATTGAAGGTAATGGTCTTGAGCAAAAATATACCATTCACCCGGTAGAATCAACATAGGCGTATAGACCATCTCATGACAATATCATGAACACCATCATCACTATCAATGTCATTGGCTACACCATCTCTCGAAACCATACTCCATCTAAGTAATCAGACATGATGCTGGATAAGTCACTCACTCCATAGAGTGACACAAAAACTATTCTTCTAATCTGGACATATGTCCTAGAAGAATAAATGTCCTGGACCATTATATGTCTGGGAAATATCTATCCATTGATCATCCATCTAGCTAATTAAAATTTTTCCAACACTACTGATAGTCTTCAAGGAAATCAAAACAATGTCATTCAATAGAACACAATTGTGTCTTATCCATAGTAGTACACAACTACTATCTAGTGGTATACTCCCACAGCAAGTAGCACACAGATACTTGATCAGTGACATATAGTCACAATCAGTGGAACACATCCACCACAATAGTATACATATACTGTCCGGAGACATATAGTCTCCATAAGAATCATATCATATGATATCAACCTGCACAAAAAACATTGTTATGATATAAACTAAGTCATCTGGGCAATTCTTCCAATTACATATATGAGATCTGGAAGAGCATCTACCCTTAGAAGGTAAAACATTAATGATGAGCTATCTGGACTATTCTTATCAAGTAAGGAAGAATAATTGTCCCAATTTATGAGCCTGGACCATTCCCTATCTGGGCCATTCCTCCGGCACTAAAAAAAATGCAACCTGGAGAGAATGAATCTGCCCTAGGGAATGCATGTCCCTGATTGCTAAACCTTGACCATTCACCTATATTGGCCATTCCTTCGACACTAAACAAAGTGCAGCCTGGAGAGAATGAATCTTTCCTAGGGAATGACTATCGGGACCATTTGCAAAGGAAATGGATGTCTTGCACCAACATCCAAAACGGACCATTCTTTGAAACTACTTACAACTGTGAGCTTCAAAAAAATGATTGTCCGGCGAGGCGGAAAAGTCTTATTAACCACTACTAAGAGTGATTTTCAAGAAGAGAGACTATCCTAGACCATTCTGTATGTTAACCACAAGGGGAATCGTTGTCTATGGTACATCAACAATCCATCGGACCATTTTTATTACGAAAATGACCGTTCGATCTGGACCATTTTTCGAACTAGAAGATGTCTGTCTGTTAGAAATATCAAACTACTTTATGAACTGGAAAGGAACTGCTCATCTTGGACCATTTTTCGAACTTGAAAAATGACTGTCCATAAATCAATATCACATCAGTGCTCCCTCCCAACATGGGAGTCATCTCTTCCTTTTTCAATAAGGAAGTCGTCTCCATGAGATCCAGATTGAGTACATAAAAATTTTCATCTTGGATAGAGGCTTCACCAAAATGTTTGTTTATCTGCTCATCTATGGAGATATATATATTGAAGAACCACTTTCTCTTTTCTTGACTTCATCACGGACAGTGTAATGCTTGATCTCAATTTACTTCGGTATTTCTGGAACACTGGTTTTCTCTGAAGGCTTCATATAGCTCTGATCAATGTAGTATATCTTTGTTGCAAGCAATCATCATAGTCTTCTCCCTCCATATGGGAGAACCTCTAGTTCTGGATATTGCAATGATTTCATTCACAAGTCTTCAATACATTGTTCTTCATCACAACTTTCAGTTCCTCTTCTTGATTGCCTTTAGTGAGTTCATATCAGGCTGGTAGTCTTGTGATGCTTGATACATTGACTGGTTGTTCTGACTTTTCTTTCTCTCTTGGAATATTCATGTTCTTCCTCATGTTTCTCTTTAGCTCTTGAGTTCATGGAGTTTTCTATAAATTCCATGCTCTGAAGATTCTAACTTCTTTCTTTCATCATAGGATAATGGATGTGGATGGACAACCAGAGATTACTTTAAGGCTTCTTTTTCGAAGAATACTTCTTTTGAAGTCACACTGAACACTTGTTGCTTTTCATGGTTGTTACCATGGACAAATACGTCATCATCTTCAATGGATCATATAATTTAGGATTAGCTCCCTCCTAATACTTGCTTCATGCATGAATGCATGTTCTTCTTTTGATAATATAATTGGCTCCCTCCATCTAGAAGATTCCATGCTTATGTCTACATCCTTATTGCCTTCTCCAAAGTGTCACAAATATTTTTCCAATTTCCTCTTGATTGCTAACTTCTTTATGTCTTTACTTCTTCTAGGTTTCTTCAAGATTGATTATGATAATAACTTCCACATGAATTGTTACCAGGGGTTGTTGATGTACTTCATCCTTTCATGTGTATTTTATAACTTGTAGCAAACATTATCTTTTTGTTCTTCCATAAGTATAGTTTCTCTTTGAAGAAATAGATATGCAAGATATGTACATAAAACATGGTATGTACAAGAACTATGAAGAGTGTTGTTTACCTTGTATTAGAGGAAGAAGTTTGTTTCATCCTGCTTAATATTCTTTGAAGGTTCCTTTTTTTCAAAAACGGATGCTTCATGTGTCTGCTTCCTTTTCTTCAGCTCAGGACAATGATTCTTGTAGTGACCATACTTTCGACAGTTGAAGCATTGTATTTCTGACATATCTTTCTCTTGATTTGGCTTCTTCCTTGAACCAAACTTCCTTTTGTTCCTGAAATTCTTGAATCTTTCTGTGAAGGCTTAATCATCATATTTCTTTTGATTTTTCTCTTTTGCACTAATCCTTGATTCTTCTTGTGCATGGCAAGTCCATAGTTCTTAGAATGTAGGACACTCGTTCCTTGTGTTCATACTTGTGGAAAATGCATCCCATATCTTGGGAAGACCGTTGATTACTATATTTACTAGTTCCTTCTCTGAGATGATCTTTTCAATAGCTTGTAGTTGATCTATTAACTGAGATATCCTCAAAAAGTATGATTTTATGTTGTCATCATCATTCATATTCATGTCACATAGCTCATTCTTTAGACTCATTACTTGTCCAATGTTTTCGACTGAGAAGAGTTTTGTTAGGGAATCATACATCTTCTTATATGAGTCAAGATGGGAAATGTAGAATATCAAGTGGTCTTTTATAGAGTCCAATATGATACTCATTTCATTGATGTCACTGTCTTTGAACTTCTCCATAACTGCAACATTATGCGATTCCTTCTCTTTTCCTTCTTCAAACTTTGGTTCCACGATCTTTCCTTTCACGATATCCAACGCTTTATTATTGGCAAGGATGAGGTCAATCCTTGTCTTTTAAACTTTGAAGTTAGAATCCCCATCTAACTTGTTTTTTGACTTCATAGAGTAAGTCATGGTTGCCTTGATTGGGTCAACCCTAGATTTGACCAAAAACTCAAACTTGACATTTTTGCTTGTTGAGAGTACCAGGAGATGCGCTAGGCTAGGGAGAACTAGTCTATCCATAAATTAGGTAAATCCATTCACTTAAGGTGCCTCAACGAGAGGGTTAGGCTTTCTGTAACTACACTTGCTAGTAACCCTAGCGACAATGCTTTGGTAACTGCTCCTTCTAGAAACCCTAGCGACAGTTCTTCAATGAGATTAGTATCCTTATGGCTATGCTCCCTTCCAGTGGTTAGACTGAATGAAGGAGGTGTGGGCCCATAACCTGTTAGAATCTAATGGATGTTCTCTTTTAACTATAGACAATATCACTGTTGTAACCCAACCATAGGCCAAAGCCACCCTCGAGCACCTTAACCTTGATAGGGAATCATTCTGGAAGCAAACCCTAGGCTAGATAGTCAAACAAAGGGTGGCACATATTTCTCCAAGAAAAACACACCAAGCAAGAGTAACAAGAGTTGATCATAGTTTCCAAACCATAACCAAGAGCTAGTCCAAGCTGTTATCGAATAAATCTGTAGGTGTGGACACTAACAAATCTCCCTAGATCCACTTGGATCTAGAACAAAATAGGACAAGACATGACTCTTTTCCTAAGTTGCAATCATTGATTCTACTACTAAGAAGGATTGAGTGACATACCTTTATATCGCTTCCTTAGGTCTATGTTGTTCCCGCTTCGCTCCGGTGCTCTTGTGAAATTAGGTCCAAGACAACACAAACCAACCAAAGTGAAGATAAAAAAGTATATTCAATGTCAACCTATGCATATGATCAAGGAGTTATGCAATAAAATAAGAGTGATTTTATGGGAAAGGGAAATGTCATTGTATTATATTAAACGAAAGTAGAAGATACAACCGGATCGCCTTCATGTTACAAGATTCCTTTCAGTGACCCTTGGTTCCAACACACACACTTTCTCTATATTTGCATGAATAAGATCTAATACAACCTGATAAGCCTGATAGAGTCTTCAAGCTTCTGTCCAAGCAGAGTTCTTCACACAATCATTTCACCAATTCTTCATTCAACCTTGCTTAAACTTTTCCATGAGAAAACTATCAATATATAGGAGAAGGAGAGATGGTTACATGGATGGGGATGATCCCACCAAATCTGACAAGTCAGTAGGATGCCAACCATGTGAATGCCAACTCATTTTCTAGAAGATTCTCTTCTAGAACCTTCGTGACCTCTTCTCTTCTTCAAGCTTAAAAATAGGTTTTCACCCTACCTATAGAGCAAACTACGAACATTTCGCACCCTAATTGTGGGTGGCCTGCGAGAATGAGGGGATTTTGCACCCTGTAACATAGGCAGCCTGCGAACTTATCTTAAAAATGTGTTTTTTGGAAGAAGACAACAGTCACTTTTCTCAGGTAAAAAGTCCTTATGGGATCCTGATTACATCACTTGTAGAGACATCACCAGAGTGACCAAAATCATGTGTAACACAAGCCAAAACCAAAATCTACTATCTACAGCAGCTGCAACGACACCTCTCCTCCAAACTTGTGCACAAACTAGCCAACCACACAAGTGTTGCTTCTGCAGTTCTGAGAATACCTGCCAGAATGAATACTGGCCTCATGTATTTATACTAAATTTGGAAAACTGCCTGGGCCGACTTCTCATTTTGGTTGTCTATTTACTTAGCATTAAATATTTCCTTTAGGCGACTTCTTCTCTTAGAGGCTAATAACCTAATACAAGTTATCCTTTTGAGTCGATTTGTCTTCTAGGGTTATTACCCAACTAATTAGGGTTTAGTCTTGCTTCCTGGAATATTCTATTCTCGTTAGGTTTACACGTGGAGGTAAATACCAACCGCAGCTACCATAATATCAACAATATGCACCTATAGGTGAGGTCTTGACTAACTTCAGTCAATAAGGTTGAGTAAGGGTGAATAGGAGGAATATTTAGTGAGAAAGGTATAGAGGTACGCTATGAGCATCAGATTTTCTAGCAGCCTAAGGAGGAAAATACACAAGGTCCTCTTGGATTCAAATTTCAAGGAAGCTAAGAGAAACCATGACAGTACTATAATCAACATTTAACATAATACAGTTACAAAAATCCATGTGAATCAATCAAACATGAAATCTATCAGTATCAGAGGTAAATAATATGGAGAAGAAGTTGACTTTCATTAAACAAGATATCTCAAAAACAAATACATAACCAAAGAACCAGTGTTCTTCATCAAAAGTTTACAATACGGGAGCACTGTTCAACCATCGACCATAACAAAATATCAAAACTGCATATATATATTAAAATACTGCAACCACCATGAATGTGATCAGATCACTGCCTTCAAAGCCTTTATTCGACGCCGACTCTGTCAGGTTGTGCAGACCTCATGATGTTAGATGCAAGCCAGGCATATTTATGTGCTTTACAGGAAAAAATGGCCATAAGGAAGATTTAGATCGTAAGTGTGCCTTCACCGCTCTCAGAGTGAGTTGAAGTTTGAACCAACAACTCTGTGTCCATTAACTGATATCTCCTCAGGATCGAAACCAGGCTAGGTAACCAAGGGACGACTACTTTCTGTGATTAAATGAGATGTTAACTGAACATATGAACTCGGGGCCATTAGTCTGATCGAGTTATGTGGCTGGGACGATTCTTCTATTTGAGGTGAAACCGCTGAATTTTACCCATTTACCAATTCTAGGATACATAAGACCTTGTATGGAGACGTTGCCAAATTTGTCCCTTTAAGAGCCTTGAACGTGGAGCAGAAGATCAGCACCCTGTGATTTTGTCGTTGCTCCAATGTGACCCCAAGTACTGACCCTATGCAATTGCACGAAAGCAGGAGTGACCAAGGTTGGTTTGAAAGAAAAAAGCTTTTTTCCCCGCAATTCACCATGAACCGCCAGGCGTCCCTTTCTAAAAACGACGGTTCTGATTGCGACCCACCCTTGAAATTTTAAAACGTGTGCACCTTCGGACCCTGCAATGGAGAGTGACTGTTGATCTTGTGATATGAGATGAGGCTTCTTGATCAACGACCTATCTCTGGTGCTTTAGATCGACGGATTAGATCTTCCCTCTTCTACTTGACAACGGAGATCCACTTCGGGTCTCGAGGACTTTAGGACTTCGACACTTTTGAATGTGAAACATGAGGAATTTCCCAGGGGAAAATTCCCAAAGTGAAAGATGGGCTGCCACGTGTCCCTATTGATGGATGGTCCAGATTAACTTCGAGACTTTGGGCTTCAGCCCTTTGGAATTTTTACACACTTCAAACCTCCCTAAGCTTATTTCCTCGAACACTTGGATCGAATGCCACATGTTCCCTTCAAGATCAATGACTCATGCTCACTTCGGGGCTTTGTGCTTTGGCGCTATACTTTGCACGATTTTGGACTCTTGAATGCCCATAATCCATTGATCTAAACTGGCTGAGGGTTTGGACAGACAAAAGGATCAGTCACAAAGGTGAAGGAGATGAGTGCTCAAACACAAAGGGGTAAACAAAAATGATTTTGCTGACTAAAGGGGAAAAATTAAGACTTGGTCTGTGAAAAGTATAGAGACAGGGAAACATTACAGACTTAGGTAGAAACCAAAAACCCATAGGACTCTGACAAGTTCATGTGATAACATTTGGCTCCACAAGGGATGGCATGCTCTCTGCGAGCTGCCAAGAACAAGTAGCTCCAGTGCTTTAGTTGTTGGGTTATGGAGTCATGCTCAAAAAACGTCCTGCTGAGGATTACAAGCCGATAATTACTCTAAACAAAAGCAAATACATGGGCTCCAAAGGAGGTTATTTATGTACAATCCTATACTAGCTAATATTTACAAAGTGCTAGGTGAAAACAAACTTCCACCATAGCCATTCAAGTAACTTCCTAAATGGAAGCTCTTTTACTCTGTCAGCAATTGATAACAAACGATGCAATCGTGACAAAAGAACGGTTACATCCTTCAACTTTCCTCCAATGCTTGAAGTTGAGATAAAGATAGGCGACTCCAAGGCATGAAGGAAATGCAACTCCATGTACTCGATGAAAGGATCATAGAATGAGTGGAAAACTCTAGAAAATTTGTAACAGACAGGCCGATCTTCTCCACAACTGCTCACATATGGTTGAATATCTTTGGTAAGCATAGGTGGATGAGAAGATGATGCAGGCTCATTGATCCGAGGTGGTGGTTGCTCACTCATAGGCTCAGGGCAGGATATAAACTTCTCATTTGGATTTCCCTCTTTTTATCCTTCATGGCTCTCCCAAGGATCATATTCACAATCATAATAAACAGGAACCATGGGAGAGCTTTTCTCTTTGTCATCTTCGCTGGGATATTCATCGCAAGTTGTTTGTTCTTGGCTAGTATCGGAAATCACTTCTTCGTCGTAAGTAGGGTTTCCAAGAACATCTGTTACGAGGACTAGAATATCCTCTGCATATTCATAAGAGAAGCAAGCACGATCTGCCTTCAATTTCTCTATTTTTGCAGAAAGTGATTTTACCAGTCACACCAGCTCACCCTAAGAATCTTCTTCATCCTCACAGTCTGCATTAGAATATGCTATATTCTCAACACAATCATTATATTCCTTACAACAATTATGAGAAATAAACTTAGAGTAATAAAACTTTTGACAATGCCCATTGAAAGTTGCATGAAATTGATCTAGGGAGGAGATGCTAGCAGGGGGTAAGGAGTGGTACAAATTGCGAGCATCTCCTGCTAACGAAATCATGAGCATCTTTAATAATACATCCTCATGATGTATTTCCCATTGATGCATGAGTTCATGAAACTCAAGGAGATGCTGAGCAGGCTTGTCCTCTTTACGCTCTCTAAACATGGGCAAATAATCACCCCATTCATTTGGAGTAGGAACAACATTAGGAAAACCAGGAACATAGGAGAAATTAAAAGGAGCATACCTCTGAGCCAAGATTCTTTCCATTTCGAACCGGTGGAGTCTCCAGTCAATCCTTTAATCATCGAGTTGCTAGGTGAATGATATGCAGTCTGAATGTGTGTAGTCTTTGTTCACCATCAAAGACCAAATTTGATCATTGTCAATCTCCCATGGAACTTTCAAGCTGAGAAAGCGGATGTTAAAAGCCTTCTCGAAAAACTTCTCTGGGTCACCTCGGGTGTGCTAGAAGAAGCCACAACCGAAATAGTGGAGTCGACACAATGGAGTCGCCAGGTGCAAATGCAATCTTCAATGGTTCTGATATCTGATGCACCTTCAAAATCAGAAGCTCGTTGTCATTCTACCCACGGAAAAGTCTTCAATTCATTCCCCGACAACGACATCAGAAATGTTAGCACTAGAAGTCACCTCCAGATTGCGTTGGAGGTAAGCCTAGTACCCATCAGAAGTTTTTGTCACAGGTTGGTTTTAAATAGGTCAAATGGGCACAGACTCAAGATGATATCGTTTTAACTCAGAAAACTAGACTGGTATGCACCTGTAGGTGAGGTCTTGATTAAATTCAGTCAGTTAGTTGGAGTAAGGGTGAATAAGAGGAATATTTAGTGAGAAAGGTGTAGAGGTCTACTATGAACACCATATTTTCCAGTGGCCTAAGGAGGAAAAACTTAAACACAAGGTCCTCTTGGATTCAAATTTCAAAGAAGATGAAAGAAATCATAACAGTACTATAATCAACATTTATCATAATATAGTTACAACAATCCATGTGAATCAATCAAACATGAACTCTCTCAATATCAGAGACAAATAAGATCGATAAGAAGCTGACTTTCATTAAACAAGATATCTCGAAAACAAATACATAACCAGAGAGCCAGTGTTCTTCATCAAAAGTTTATAATACGGGAGCACTGCTCAACCATCGACCATAACAAAATATCAAAAATACCTATATATACTAAAATGTTGCAACCACTAGGAATGTGATCAAATCATTTCCTTCAAATCCTTCAGTCGGCACCCACTCTCTCAGGTTGTGTAGACCTCATGATGTCAGACGCGAGCCAGGCATAGTTATGTGCTTTACAGGAAAAATTTCCCATAAGGAAGCTTCGGATCGTAAGTGTGCCTTCACGACCGCTCTCAACTTGCTTTCCATTTATGGAGTGAGTTGAAGTTTCAACCACCAAATCTGTGTCCATTAACTGATATTTCCTCAGGATCGAGATCGGTCCAGGTAACCAAGGGATGACTACTTGTTGTGATTAAATGTGATGCTAAATGAACATACGAACAAGATTTGTGGCTGGGACAATTCCGATATTTGAGGTGCAGCCACTGAAGTTTACTCGTTCACCAATTCTGGGATACACAAGACCTTGCGTGGAGACGGTGCCAAATTTGACACTTTAAGAGCCTTGGACACGGAGCAGAGGATGAGTTCCCTATGACTTTGGCCTTGCTTCAATGTGACCCGGGGCTGTGACCCTACGCAATTGCACGATTGCAGGAGCGACCAAGGGTGGTTTGAAAGCAAACTACTTTTCTCCCCGCAATTCACCATGAACCACCACGCGTCCCTTTCTAAAAACCATTGTTCTGATTGCGGTCGACCCTTGAAATTTTAAAATGTGCGCACCTTCCGACCCCGCAATGGAGTGTGATCGTTGATCTTGTGATCTAAGATAAAGCTTTTTGATCAACGATTCGGCTATGGTGCTTTAGATCGACGGATCAGATCTTTCCTCTTCGACTCAACAAACAAGATCCACTTTGGTTCTCCGGGACTTCGAGACTTCGGGGACTTCGACCACTTTGACACTTCGACACTTTTGAATGTGAAACATGAAGAATTTCCCGGGGAAAAATTTCCAAAATGAGAGATGGGTTGCTGCGTGTCCCTGTTGACAATGGTCATTAAGGGATAACATTGACTCCGGTCTCTAAACATCTTATCTCTCAAGCATGGCTTATCATTTACATTTATAGCTTGTGATCTTTTGGCGGTGGCACTGTTGTTTGATTTTTTCATTTGATGTAATTACTACGATGAACTCGTGTACACAGTTGGTGGGGCCTTTCACTTGTTCCCACAGTTTCCACGTTCCAAGATTCAAGACATATAGACTAAGTGTTGTAACGATTAATTCGGCTCTATGGTTGTGATTAGATAATTAATATGATGGATGTGATTAGATGATTAATATGATGCCTCCTTTGGTTTTCTTAAGTATTTTTAATTGTTTTTAGTGTTTTGTATTTTCCAATGAAAATTTAGCAAAAGTTGAATTTTTGTGGGGTTGGAATTGGAGAATTTCGTGTTTTTATTTAAGGTCTCATATTTTGCATTGCATTGAGGTTGATATTGCATTGGATATTTTGGGGGTGAGATTGTAGAGGATATTAAAAATTTATTGATATTGTTAGATTATTTTATAATTATATAATATAAAGAAGATTAAAATAAATTTTATATTTTTTAAGATGTATTTTTTGATGGTTATATAATATAAAGGAGATTAAAATAAATTTTATATTTTTTAAGATGTATTTTGTAATGGTTAGAGTAACGTTTTTACCACTAATCCTTTATTTTTTTTTTAAAAAATTGTGTATAACTTTAGAAACTGTGAACTTCTTTAAACTTACACAAAATTTTAAATTAATATAATAAATTAAATTAAAAATATAATTTTAAATTTAATCTAATATCAAAATGATAAATTAACTAAATACCTAATTTTATAATTATTATTTGTTATTCACCTTCGCTTTCTGAATTCTACAAACTATATATAAACTGACTTAAATAACATCATCTCTGTAACGTTAACTATAAGATTTGATTATTTATTTATAAAATAATATATTGTAACTTTATAAAATTTAAAATTGTTATTCTAAACTAAATCCTGAACATTATAAAGTTGTATTTTACAGGCTTATCGATCAAATTTCTATAGAATGCAATTAAATTTATAAAAAAATAAAACTTATATAATCAGAGAAAGAATTTAAAAAAGATGAAGATTAAAATTTAACAATGTTTGAAAGTTTTTCCCATAATTATAAAATTTAAAACTGGTCTCTCGTTCTCGGAGTGTATATCGTAACTGAATATATGTTGGTATTATAGATTTTAACGTTAAGGACTGCCATTATTAATCTGGTCATTCCTGTTTAACATGTGATAGGTTAAGTGACATGCTAAACATGGATCTATATTATTGTAAATAAAACTAGCACAGCCGTTAATTAGCGGTTGAGAACGTCGAAAGGTATCTGAGAACCCGTGTTCTTAATATAAAATGTTGTGATAATCTATAATCTGTTTGTGGTAATATACTTAATCATTTAAACGTGGCAATTACATATCCTTATAGTAATATTTTAATGTGATTAGGTAAATGTTAAAAAGTAAACATGTTAACGGATGCCTTGATAAATGCAAGAAAGTTATGAACAATAAATCTGACCCATTGATTTTGGAGGACCACTAAAAATATACCAGCATCTTCAATACATAACTATTAGATTAGGGTTTAAGGTTAAATAAGGTTAAAAGATCATTAATTGTGCCCATTGTCAATAGGTGTACGCCTTTCTACATTATAAAAAATACAAATACATATACTTACATCTACAAATGTAACAATCTCTGTAGAGCGCAGGTTTCATACTCTTGTGAAATACATTGAGCCAAGCATTGCACTTCCGAAAGTGGTAGGTTTTACAATGCTCTAGATGCACTGCAGCCATTACAACAACCCGGTCCACGCGCTTGGGGAAAGGGGCGTTGTTGAATTGAAACCAGGAAATGGCAATGGTATTCAGAACTCGAAATTGTTTCTCTCTGTCTGAAAGGAAGAGAGCACAACCATTTCTCTGAGTGAACGCAGTGAACGAAGGTTTCCCTATTCGGAGGGGCAACAGCCTCATGGCACAAAAAGGCTGAATGATGGTTTCAAACTCGCTACAGAAAACACACATATGTGGATTATACGATGCGAATTGGAACCACTGTCGGTTTAGTCTGGTTTCTCTCCCGCTTACGGATGAAATGGGCTCTGTGAAGCCTCTGCTGGCTCTGAAGGATGCTGCTAGGTCTATCGAAGGTGCTTGGTCGTAATTAGAGAGTACTATAACAAGAATACAGACATAAATTACTAGAAATGCTGGCAGCTTTACTAAATAAAAATTCAGAAACCTATTTCAAGCAAATATGGGAAAAAGGAGGCAACATGAATTTTACCTAAAAAGCTGCAGCTATGAATTTATGTTTCAGCAACTACAAACACCTCAAATTATCATTACTTTCAGAATAACTAGCACAGCCGCTAACTCGCGGCTGGCTAACGCGAAAAGACTTATGGTCTATTAAAAAAACTCAGTAAAAATGGTAGGTTAAATAAAACTCAGTAAAAATGCGAGGTTCATGCATGAACAAATTGAATAGTTGAAAACTTCCAAAAGTTAATTATTTAAACGTGGCAATCATATATGTTACAGTAATTTTTTAATATGATTAGGTAAATGTTTAAAAGTAAATAGGTTAACTGATGCTTTTATAAATGCAAAGAAGTTATCAACAATAAATCTGACTCATTGATTTTGGAGGATGACTAAGAATATGCCAGCATCTTCAATGCATAACCATCATATTAGAATTTAAGATTAAAAGATCATTATTTGTACCCATCTTCAATAGGTATACGCATTTCGGCTTAACTAGAAATGCAATGGTATTTTTAGGCCGAAAGGCGTATACCTATTGAAGATGGGCACAATTAATGATCTTTTAATCTTAAATTCTAATCTGATGGTTATGCATTGAAGATGCTGGCATATTCTTAGTTGTACTCCAAAATCAATGAGTCAGATTTATTGTTGATAACTTCTTTGCATTTATAAAAGCATCCATTAACCAGTTTACTTTTTAACATTTACCTAATCATATTAAAAAATTACTATAACATATATGATTGCCATGTTTAAATAATTAACTTTTGAAAATTTTCAACTGTTCAGTTTGTTCATGCATGAGCCTCAGTTTTATTTAACGTGGCATTTTCAGTGAGTTTTTTTTAATGGACCATAAGTCTTTTCGCATTGGCCAGCCGCGAGTTAGCAGCTGTGCTAGTTATTCTGAAAATAATGATAATGTGAGGTGTTTGTAGTTGCTGAAACATAAATTCATAGCTGCAGCTTTTTAGGTAAAATTCATGTTGCCTACTTTTTCCCATATTTTCTTGAAATAGGTTTCTGAATTTTTATTTAGTAAAGCTACATGTTCAAACATAGATTCATGTTGAGATTGTTTAGACCTGCAGGACTATTGAAAACCCACATGACAAGGCAGAGAAAGTCTTTACAGAGATCCATGTTGAAATTGTTTAGACCTGTAGGACTATTGAAAACCCACAGGACCAGACGAAGAAAATATACAAAGAGCGACTTCGGGCTTTTAGTGGACCCTCGGACAGATGAGGAGAACCCACAGTTCTGGCTAGGACAAGTTGTCTCCTAGCCAATGCAGGATGAAAAGTCTTTCAACACCCAATATTTTCAAGGAATACACAATGAGCGTACCACGAGGTAAAGGCACTCCAAACCTCTTTTTATTTCTAGATGACTTGCTCGTTTACCTTGCTGGTTAGAGTGAAGCTCTGTGGCTTTGGGCATGATGATCTTTCACCAAAAAGCCAAGGCCCGTGCGTGAACCTCATCTCCGGAGATATTACTGGAATAGAGTCGTCCTGCGTCCTTCGATAGAATTGCGTTGAGTGCTCCGCACATGCTGTTCCATCCACGACACCCACGGATTCGATGGAATTGTGTTGAGTGCTCTGCAAAAGCTTGTTCCATCCACGACACCCACAGAACCTCAAATCTTGAACCTCATCTCCGAAGATATTACTTGAAAAGACTCATCCTGCATCCTTTGATAGAATTGCGCTGATCCTTTGATGGAATTGCTTTGAGTGCTCAAATCTAGAACAGGAAACGCTAAAGAATGTGCGGTCAGTCAGAAGATGGAGAATGACAGTGCGGTCAGGTTATGGGTGCTGTAGCAAAGATTGAGCCGTGGCCAAGCGGTACACATGTAGAAACTCAAGTTTGTCCCTGACAAGGTAATACTCTTGGTTCAACTCTTGCATTTGCAATTCAATTCATAATAAAGATCTAGCATTGCGTAGATGGCGAAGTGATGAGTGGCTGGCTAAGCTGTGAGTAGGTAGCCATGGATAAGGCCGCTACCTGGATAAGGCCGCTACCTGCAAACGGCCGGTAAACGATCGACTGCAATGTGCAAGTGTCAATTGTGAGAGCCTCAAAGTAGCCAGTAAGCTAATTTAGAATATCTTAATTTTTTAATTAATTTTTATTTTCGACAAATGTTGAAAATAAATTAAAATGTATTATGATTTTGGAAAAAACGAAATAATATATCTTTTATTAAAACATTGAAAAAGCACCAAATGCACGTGCTAATAATAGGTAGTCAACTATGGTTGACCCGTAGGCCAAAGCTATATGGCACGAAGTAATACGAAGATCCCATCTTAAAGGAAACGATAATTTAATACTCTAAACACTTGCACAAAGCATGCTTCACTTAATCATATACTTGAATCATGCTTCCCTTAATCATATATTTGAATTACTCAAACTATATTACTACGAATGGACACATTAGTGAGTTTTTTTTTATTATTAAATAAAGAAGTTCTTTTTTGAAATTAAAAAACACTTAATTAAAAATGGTTATAAACTAATTTATTTTTGAAAGTTTATATTTATTGCCTTGAATAAGAAGCTTAAATATTTTTTGTTTTGAGTTAGAATTTTAGGTTTTTATTTTCCCCAACCTTAGTTATTTGGTCTTATGGCAGCTCCTCCCTCCTCTCCTTTCTTAACCATTTTAATAGCATTTCTCCATATCGAGTTTATGATTGAAATGGAAAAGAATAATTATCTTCCCTTTTTAGATATTAGTATTTCCTCTTCAATCATCGTAATAGCATTTTCCCCATATCAAGTTTACGATGGAAAAATATAATTATCTTCCCTTTTTAGATATTAGTATTTCCTCTTCCTGATGGCTCTCACCCACCAAGTTTAACCTCAATTTTTAACCTTAACCTTTATTTTCTTTTTAATCCTTAGTTCTTTCCCTTTTATTGGACTCTTTTGGTCGCGTTCTCCTTTACAAAGTTTAACCTCAATCTTTAACCCTATCCTTTATTTTATCTTTAATCCTTAGTTCTTTCCCGACCCTTTTCTCTACCTTAGGTCTCTGGCTTATATTCTTACATTCATTTTCAATTATAACTTTATTTAATTTTCAATTTTATTTTCTTTCATAATCTTTAAATTTTTATTATGCTATTTTTTTCATAAGTAATAATTTTTTTTATTCATATCTTAATCTTAATGGTTAATTGATTAAGTCCTTTTCAATTTGATTTTTTTCATTTTTTCAACAATTTCTCTCATCCTATTTATTTGTATTTCTTAGATTTATTTTTCCATATTAAAGCTTCATTTATGATGGATGGAGTGTCTACTCAAAAAATTGAAAGCTTCAAAACTATTTACACAATTTAATTTCAGAAAGCTTAACAACAAAATGCAAAACTCATCATGCATGGAAGATTAG
>JZKD02S0267301.1:164432-195128 GCA_000966675.3 Picea glauca | reverse complement strand
TAAGCTATTAATGAAATGTCGATTTATAGTTTTTTAAACGTTTAATTACACACATGGAATATGGATAAGCTTACCATGATATAATTAAGGGTCAATATTAAGTTGACTAAATAATGATACTATTCTACACATTGGATTGTAGGAGTGAGAATTCATATGACATAGGCATTAATAATCAATTTTAAAATATTTATGTTCCAACATACATGAGCTTATTAGAGATATAACTATTAAGTCCATGAAACAATGATATTATTGTACATAGTGGATCCTAGGAGTCAAATTTTGTATGTGACATGGGTATTAAGAGGTAATTTTAAAAGATTTATGTCATTCTTGAAATGTGATTCCATATATAATCTTGTATTAACATTCTAATGGAACCATTTCCTAACATCACATTATGACAAACATATTCCAACATCACAATGTGACAAACATTTCTCAATGTTGCATTGTGATAAGCCTTTCCCAATGTCCCAATGTCACGAACATTTCCTAATGTCGCATTGTCATGACTACTTTAGAATGTCACAATGTGATGACCATTTCTCAACATCACAGTGTGGCGAACATTTCCCAACATCACAATGTGACAAACATTTCCCCACATTGCATTGTGATGACCATTTCTCAATGTCAGAAAAGTAAAATATGATTCTACAATTTGTTGAGTGTTTCATGAGATTGCAATGCAATGATTTATTACCGACGTTTCTTTTTGATGAAATATTCTCAATGTCGCAATGTGACGAACATTTTTCAATGTCGCAATGTGACAAACATTTCCCAACATTTGATTGTGACTACCATTTCTCAACATTTGATTGTGACTACCATTTCCCAACATCAAAAAAGTAAAAGATGATTTTACAATGTGTTGAGTGTTTCATGATATCACATTCTTAGGATTAATTCCCAACATTGCAATTTGCATTGTGATGAAATTTTCCCGATGTTGCAATGTGATGAACATTTCCTAACATCGCAATGTAATGAACATTTCTCAACGTCACAATGTGATGAACATTTCTCTATGTCACAATGTGATGAGCATTTACCATCATCACAATGTGATGAAAATTTCCTAACATCGCAATGTCACGAACATTTCCCAACGTCCGATTCTAGTGAACATATCCCGACATCGCAATGTGATAAGTATTCAACATTGTCGCATTGTGACAAACATTTCCCAATGTTGCAATGTCACAAACATTTACTAATTTCGCACTGTCATGACCATTTCCCAACATCACAATGTTACGAACATTTCTCAGCAGTGCAATGTGACGAACATTTCACAACGTCTCAATGTGATGAACATTTCACAACGTCGCAATGTGACGAACATTTCCCAATGTTGCAATGTCATGAACATTTCTCAATGTCGCAATGTCAGAACATTTCGTGAGATTTCATTCTAAACAATATTTACCATTAATGTATTCTATTATTAATGTATTTACCATTGTAAAGAACATTCCATGACATCGCATAGTTTATTAATGTATTCTATTATTAACATTAATTAATTACTACAATAATAATTTTATATTTGTACATTAGAATATATATTAATACTTTAATTTAGATATTATATTAATATATTAATCTATTAATTAATGCACTAGTTAATTTTCAATTCATTAATATGTTATTTTAATTTATACTTTAATACATTAATATTATAATGTATTAATACATTATAATAATTTATAAATGCATTATTATAATAAATTAATACTTTATTAATGCATTAATAATTAATACTGTACAAATATATTAACTATCATATATAATAATGAGTTAATACATTATTACAAGGTATTAATTATATAATGTAGTATTACATTATTAATGCATCATTAATTTATTAATGTATGAGTATCTTATTTATGTATTATTTTAATGGAGGATAAATACTTTATTAACTTATTATTACTTTAACTAATATAATAATTTAATATTTTTTTAATGTATTACTGTTTTATTAATGTATTTTATTAATAAAATTATTAATTTTACATTTGTACTAATATATATTAATGTTTAATATTTTAATTTATATATTATATTAATATATTAATATATAATATATATCCGTCAAAATCACTCGGGGATCGCACCCGGCCTGAGCCACACCAACCCTTAACATGGTTGGATTTTTTGTCCCCGCAGGTTTCGAATCGGTGACTTTAACAACACGGAGTGGCTTAACAACACACTCCGTCACCGACTCTCCTACACCTCGAGGACTTAAATTAAATTGTATTAAGTAAGTAATAACTAACTTATTACTTAACATATTTAGTAATTATAATTAAGTTATTACTTAATATAATTAAGTTAGTAATTTAATTTAAATTAAGTAATAAATTAATTATATTAAGTTATATTAAGACACAAAGTTTTATTAAATTGTATTATTTAATTTAATCCATTAATATATTAATTTAGAAATTATATTAATAAATTAATACATTAATTTAAATTAGTAAATTAATTATATTAAGTAATAACTTAATTATGTTAAGTTGTATAAAATTATATTAGTAATAACTTAATATATTAAGTAATTTAAATTAATAAATTAATACATTAATGTATTAATTTAGTAATTAATACATTAAGTTTTAATTTAGAAATTATATTAATGTATTAATATTTTAACAATATTGAGTAATAGATTATTAACTATTTAATATATTAATACATTAATTAAATAATATAATAATTAATACTATATTTATACATTATTACATTAATAATTAATTAATACGATATTATTATATAGGTATTAATATATTAATGGTTGTCCCCATGGCATGTCTATCCTCAACCAGCAACAACCACTTTATAAAAATGGTAGCTAAAATAATGGCCCAAACGAAATGGTTATTCCACTTGTTGAGCATATAGGTTATTCCACTTGTTGCCCATATAAATTTCACCCACCTTTAATGTTCATTCAGAATGATAAAGTTTGATGTAATTTCTACAAAAATATCTATTATCTCCATGACATGTAACATGCATGCATACTCCACCAACGTTTTGCAAGTGGCCCGTTGGGTAGAGATCTTGAAAGCTATTGAGGCATTTCTATTATGTTAAGTTGGTGCTCATCTAAAAAGTATGATTTTGGTTGGTAAGGTAAATAAATCAATCACCTGCCTACCTACCGGTTAGTTTTTTTAATCATGTGCCTGCTAATTCCTCTTGAGAGTGATCTTATCGACCAAACACATCCCTAATTTTTATCTTGTAAGGAGAGGTTCACCATGATGGGATAAGTTGATTCGATCCAGATGTCGCCCTAGAAATGAAGAGATTGAAAACACGAGGATGTTGTAACGATAATTCAAGTCCCCTTCCCATGGGAGACTATTTTTTCTTCCGCTTAGTCTTTGCATTCAACCAACAACTAATTTACTTTGTTTACCCAACAGGTAAGGGAAACCACCTAGACAATATAAATAGAGGAATAATCAAGGGTTTAAGAACAAAAACTAGTTCCATCACCAGAAGCAGAGGTCATGGCAGGGTGATGAAAGAAAGACACAGACAAAGCATCGCAAATGCAATATCCTATAAAAAAAAACAAATATAAGATGAGCAATTTCATATGTTTTTTCAGCTTATCCACCACTTTGTTAAGCGCCCCTTATGTATATACCCTGGTAAGCATCCAATCCTTTGGCTAAAATAACCATTTGGTCTTCTAGTGCTACCACCTTTTTTTCTTTTTCTACATTTTCTTACTGTTCTGAACATGTCTTGATCTATCTATCCAATCTGTCCAAAATATCATGTATGGTGTTCATTGATTCCTGTTACAGTTTATGAAGGGAAAATATCGTGGAAGAATGCACCTATTACAATTTATGAAGGAAAAAATTAGTGGAAGAATGCTAGTGCATGTGGATTTCGCTACCATAACAACAAATGATGTTCATTTACCTCAATAAGTAATATTTTTTAATTTTTTGGGGGTGGTAGGGGATTGATTTCTTTCCTAAAAAAAATAGTGGGGAATTTTTTATATACTACATTAGTAATGTACCCGTTTGTATTGCAAAGTCTCATTGTAGCGGGTGGCCTCAAATTCTGGTAAGTAGCCTACCTTCCAAGGAAAAGTAACTAAGGAGTTATGGATAACTCCTATGAAAAGAAATGTAGTATGCTCGTTCAAATGGTTATGTCTTTTCTCTAGCTCCATATGATGGAGAGCCTAACTATGATGTTCTAAATCAATCCTCGATTTCCTCAATTGCAAGAGTGTTGGAAGCTGAGGCGGTATGCAATGTGTCATAGAGGAGACACTCAAGGGGTTATAGGTCAGATCAAAAAGGGTTTAATCTTATGTCAAGTGAGACTCTATGTAATGTGATGTTTTGTTAGGGAGACACTGCTATTGTTAGTGGTCATGAAGGGGTTTAATGGTATGCGCATGATATATTTAAGGAGGAGACACTGCTATTGTCAGTGGTTCTTACGAGGTTTAATGGTATGAGCAGGATATATTTAAGGCATTTAAGGATCAGCGTAGGTGTCAAATTTCTCCATTAAACATTTTACAAATATGAAACCAAATTCAAACATACCACGAACAATTATGTCTCTTCAAAGTGCATTAACCAATGGAAAATTTGGTTTTAAAATTTTGAAAATTTAAAAAATAAATTTTATTTTCTAAAAAATTCAAATTAATTTAATAATTTACAAAATTTAAATTAATTTAATAATTTATAAAACTTTGAATAAAAAGTTATGTAAAATGCACCAAGTAATATCAATTTGAAGGTTGTTTAATACTTCTCCGATTACTAGAGTACCTTTGGTAGGTACTAATAAGATTTAATTCAAAGTTCAGGTAGAAATATATATTACACACAAAAAACTTGTATATACCATTCAATTTGTGTTGAATTTATAGAAATAAATATGTATAAAAAAAGCCACAATATCTATTTCGAATATGAAAAAACATAGTCGCAATTTAATTTAGGAGAAGATCTTGTTCTAGATCTCATAAACCCAACTATGATTTATTAAACTCCATAAAAGTAGAAGGTGCATATTTACGTAGATAAAACCTCAACAAAACAATCTAAAAATAACAAATCAACCTAGCACTAGATTCATATTTCTAACACTCCCTCTTGAGGATAGTGTTAGGTACATGTAAACCAAGTATAGTTTTGAATTTTTCAAATTTGGTCTTAGGGATGGATTTAGTGAGTATAGAATAATTCTCCATATATATATCTTTCTTGTTGATGATATCTATAATGAAATGATATATCGTTTCAATGTGCTTTGACTTGCCATGGAAAATTGGATTGTTAGCCAAATTTACACAAGACTCATTATCATGATAGATAAGAGTAAGAATCTTCTCTATCACTCTGAACTCAAGAAGCAATTTCTTAAATCATATTTCTTCAAAATTTCCAGTAGCAGTAGAAATATATTTAGCCTCTGTGGATGATCAAGTAACACAATCGCATTTCTTATTGCTCCAAGAAAACATGCCAGAACCTAAGGAGAAAAAATGACCTATAGTTGATTTTCTAGAATTCACATTACCTACCCAATCAACATCTGCATAACCATGCAAACAAATATATTTTCCTTTTTCATAACCAATACCATAAGAAATAGTTCCTCTTAGATAAAAAAGAATTATCTTACCAACTTGCCAACGAACCTTCTTTTGTTTCACCATAAACATGCATATGACATTTATAGCATACGATAAATTAGGATGAGTATCACATAACTAAATAAGGCTTCCAATCAATTTATAATATAATTTATCATCCACTTCTTCACTTGCATCATCAACTCTCAATTTAACACAAGGATCCATGGGTGTAGAAATAGGTTTACAACCCTCCATTTAGAACTTTTTCAAAATCTCCAGGACATCTTGGCTTGAGTCGAATAAGTTGATCTTTACCCTGCCGTACTTCCAAACCAGGACAATAGTTGATAGGATCCAAATATTTCGTTTCAAATTCCTGACATAATTCATTCCTCAACCAATGAATTAATTCATAATAATTTCTTGTCAAAATGATATCATATACCTAGAAAAAAATTATCACAATGCTATCACCATCACACAAAAAATATAGTTTAGCATCGACAACATATTTCTTTACAAATTCCCATGGAACCATTCGTCAAACCAATATAGGATTTTGGTTCATGTAGATCTCTTAGGAGGACTCAATTTTGGCTTGTCATCAAGTTTCATGCATGATCCTTCTACCATTTTCTTTATCCATGTTCATTTATCCCCCATTCCTTAATGATTCTCCTGGTGGTCTATACCACTCACTTAATCTAATTATTCCTTATTTATGTCATTGTTCATGACATCATCATTGTTTTTTTTCAATAATCTCATCATTGGATTTTTTCATATCTAGCTGCACTTCCAAATGAAGAGTGTTAGATTTCATTTTGAAACTATATTCATCAAAAACAACCTCTTGTTGATGCTTGAATCCATTAGGATCAAAATTAAAACCTCACAAGGATGTAAAGCCACCTACGTTTTTATAGAGGTGGTACTCATCTTTAGATTTTCTTGGGAATTCTAGGTATTCAGAATGTGGGACTTTGCAGAGGTCTGTCGTAATAATTCAAAGAAATAAAAATATTGCAAGAATAATAAAAGGAAAATGTTTTGTTTTATTTTTAAAGAAATTTATTGAGAAATAACTAGGAACCGAGCACATTCACACATTTAAAGAAAATAAATACAATTTCCTCACAACCATCATAGTTTGATTAAATATTTATGATCACATAAAAATAAAAAGAAGATAGTCTGCATGCATAAGATAACTTTAACAGAGTGAACATGGGGAGCTCAAATAAATATAATGATATATCAACCTCAAATACTTTTATTCAAAAATCAGGGTTACAAAGTACAATCAAGATTGTTCCTGAAGTAGCTCTCTTGAAATTTCCAAAAAAATATAGTTTGTTACATATTCTTTGAAATTTAAAATGTGTTTGTCTTAAATACTAGGATTGGAGCTCTCATAGACCATAAATAAAATATACACAAGAATTAATCTTGTAAGATGGTGGGTGGTAAAGGAACAACAAGACCTAGTAAGAAGAAAAGAGAAGTTATTAGTCATCGGTTAAACCTTTCTAGTGAAAGACATGAAATAACTAGATGAAGTACTTGATAAAGAAACAAGGATGTGATCATCTTAAGTTTACTATGATGGTCTCCCCCTATATTCACTTTCTTGCTGCTATCCTTGTATTGTCTTCATCGACGTTTACATGAACCATCTCAATTATTTCTTGCCCTTCTAGAAATTCCCATACAAGTTTGTTCTTGAAAAAAATCCTTTAATTAATTCCTCATTAATTAAATCACATCATTAATATAGGTATATTGAAATTTGTTCCCTCTCCTTTTAAATAAAATTTTTAATTATTTTATTTTTTGACATTTAACTCATTTCCATTTCAAAGAGGATGATTGTGTTTTAATTATATGAAAATTGAAATAACATTTTTAACCATCAAATTCATTTCATATGTGATATTCATCGTATTATCTTTCCAACGATATAGAATTTGTCCAAAATCGTCGCCTGGATCTCAAGATATGAGCTTGTGAAGTTGAGTTGTCACGCAGGACCATTAAAAACTGCATCTGATTGATATTTTAAATTCTAAAAAAAAGGTATCAACTTTCAGCACTTCAAACCTGTAACATCATCTTCTATGTCTAGATATCTTTCCAACGGTATAATTTTTTCTACAAACGGAGGTCAGGATCTCAAGATATAGCCTTTGCAAGATCGTGACTCAACCATTGTCGATCAAGTTTGATTGATAAATGTGGACCCTTGATTTAATTTAGACCTCCTTAGTTGAATTTAAATTTTTCTTCATTATTCTTATCCCACATGTACAAGAATAAAAGAGTCTTAGTTGTATATAATTTTAATTGTAACATAATTTTGAAAAGAAATATAGAAGAGAGGAGACTATGGAGCTTGGAGGATTCGACCCTTGGAAAATTGTTGAATATAATAATAATTTTTCATGCCCAATAAACCACCAATATGCCCATACGACAATGATGAGTCACCTAACCAAATGTTGCCACATTTCATCAATCGGTAGGCCAACTACCTACCAATAAGAATATGCCATATGTCATCCAATAAAATCACGCCATGTGTCACTTTTTGTATGTTTCCACGTGTCTCCATTAATTAGTTGTCATGTGGCACCATATGTTTAACTAACATGTGGATGTATCTCATTGGTTAATAAAGTGCCATGTGTCACTTGGATATGTTCCTCATAGAAATTAGGATAGGAAAAACATTATTAAAATAATATGGTGGGTTCACGGTTTACGTGAATGCAGAGGTAGTTGAGAAAATCACTGTGGACCCGCGATAATAAATAGTAAGGAATGAGTGTGAAAAATTCTAAGTGTATGTAACACACGCATGACGAGGATAAAAATAAAAATATTTCTTCCTCCTTCTAGGAACAAATTCTCTCTCTCTCTACGGGTTCTAATTTGGAAAGTCTGAGACTCAGCCCGACCCTCAGGTCAGGATTATTCAATTCTCTAAGTCAAACGAGACTTTCAGACTTTGATAGTCTCACCTCTTAATCAAACACATGGCCTTTCAGCCTCTGGTGCAGTTCTTATGATACCCGTGACCTTCTCCATCGCGCTTTAGTAAAGTCTCAGAGTTGGCGTTAGCCCCTTTTTTCTTGGCCTCTCCTAGGATGTGACCTTGGCGAAGACCACATTATTGTGGGTGTGGCCACAAGTGGTTTGGGGTCAAACTACTTTTGGGACCGCAATCCTCCTCAAGTCTCCACATGTCCTCCTGAAAAAACCACGGTTTGAATTGCGGCCCACCCTCGATATTTTAAACTTCACGCAACTCTTGTCCCCACAATGCTACTGGATCATCAATCTTGCGATCTTGATGATCCTGTCTGAATCAATGGTTCATATCTGCACCTCTCAAATCTACGAACCAGATCTGCCCCTCCTATATCAATGACTATGATCTCTTCGCAATTTTAGACTTTGGGGTTTTGAAATTTCAAACCCTGGTTCTTCCGTACTTCAAACTTCCAGAGCTGACGATATGCAGACACCTGTCCTGCTCAATCAATGATCTTTCTTCCACTTCGAGTGTTTTACCATTTAACCCAAATCAACGGTCCTCCAACTTCTTCTCGATTGATAGTCGAGATCTCCTTCGAGTTTCAGACTTCTAAGATCTCAAATCTCAAACCTTTTCCCCAATGAATTTTATCTGAAGGCTACAATTCTCTGATGTGTCCTCCTGATCTGATGATCGAGAATTACTTTGGGTCTTCACCCAAAGTTCAAAGATTTGTGCCACATGTCCTCTGAATCCGATGGCTATGAGTCACTTCGGGACTTTACCCGGAGTTCACGAATTTGAGCTACACGTCCTCCGAATCCAATGACTATGATTCACTTCGGGACTTTACCCAGAGTTCATAGATTCACTCCACGTCTCCCTTAGATCTGTCAGTCCAGGTTCACTTCGAGTCTTCAAGCCTTCGGGGTTTGGAAATATCAGTTCTCAAATTGAAACCCCACTACAATCTTCCCGGACCTCTTGATCTATCGACAAGTTTCCTCGTGCCAATCGATGACTCACGACTCTTTGGGCTTCGGGTGTTTCAACACTTAGACATCCGCCTTCCTCTGGATATTCCGACCTGTCGACACGTTTCCTCTTGGATCCAATGTTCTATATTTTCTCTGGCCCTTCGGCTTTCCACACTTTGGGAATCTCAAGTTTCAAACTTGCCTCCTCTTGGAATCACAGTATCTGACAGTTCATATCCACTCTGGTGATCCAATGCTTGAAGTTACCCCGAATGATTTGACGGCTTAGATATATTCCCGCGATTAGACGACTGAGATTCTACTTTGGGTTTCTGTCTCTTCAAGCTTCAGAAACTTCGATTCTTAAACCTGCCTCCTCTCGAGTAGATTCCTTTGGAGTCCGCAATATGCTGCCACGTGTCCCTTTGGATTGGGCGGTCCAGATTCACTTCGGGTATTTGAGGTTCAGGAATTTCAACTTTTAACCGAAAACCCTTGAACACATTTCTTTGGAGTCCACGATTCATCACCACATGTCCCTCTTGACGATGGATGATCCCAAACTACCTTGGGACTTCAGAACTTTGGTAAGTCCTCTTCTCTTGCATGTGCAAGGTACTAAGGTTCTTGCACCTTGTTTATATCAGACGATTTTCAAGCCTGTGCGATGTGATCCAATGACAATTGTCGATCCTCCTCCTAGGATTTTGACTTACTCCGACTTATAAGGTTTTCTAAGTTCTCAAAGGATTCAAACTTTGCTCCTTCTATGGGTCTGTCTCCTAGATTTCATCTGCACTCCTGAGATCACTATCTCTTATGATCTTGACCTCTTAGAAGGTTTTCCCCGTCCCATGCGCTCCTTGCGTTTCAAGGATCGCTTCAAACTTATATCAAAGGTCACAACGATCAATGATTCGCAAAAATTGCGGGGTCCCAACATGAGGGTTCTTTACCAGGGAGTTCGACCTCCACAATCTGAAAGTGCTCGCTCGATTCTAGTCTAACTAGGGTCATTGATCCTCCAACCCGTTGAGATCAATGGCAAGGGTGAATTGCGGGCTGCAAACTACAACGTCCTCTATTTTCACCTTCACGCTCTACAGTGATTCCCCACCCTCGATCTTCGTTCATAGATCGACGATGCATATAAATTGAGGGGTTTAATTTTACCTTCATATAACTTGACATCTCGGAACCTCAAGCTCCAAAGTTCCTAGACCCAGGTCACATGGATCTTCATAAAAATCTGGGGCTATGATCCCCGCTCTTAGTCAAGTTTTTGGTTAAGGAAATAAGCGCAAGTTCAGAGTCTCCTAGACTACTGGTATGAAGGGAAAACCTTCCTGACTCATAGAGATTTAAGATTTGAATCAAGGCAAGGTAACTTGTGAGGTTACCAAATCGGTAAATATGCCCAAAGGCTTGCTCTGACTCCGGAATGACGATGTAATTTCCTGGGGTAAGCGCCTTCGAGTGATTAAACTGGGGCATATGGAAATTCAAGAAGAATTATAGGTTCTCAAGGAAACAAACCCATACTCATAACTTAATCATTTAATACAGGTAAATAAACCTTAAATACTCACATGCATCCATTATTTATAATTCAAAACATAAGGCAAGAAAACACTTATCGGAACCATAGAGTGTGATGCGACTGATGAAAGGGGTGCTCGTTTCCACCCAACCATAGGCTTAGTCACTCCCAATGGATTTATCACTGGCCACCCCCGAGCTTAAGCCACGCTACTTCTAGATTCAATCTCTTACTTCCAGCTTAATGAAAGGTAGGGATGAAGGTTACTCTGCTTGTCCCAATATATAAATAGATAAGGACGAAGGTTACTCTCCTTCTCCTGCTTCAATCTCTATTTTCTTTGATTAGAACTCACTCTTTCCTCTTTTAGTCCTTCCTCGGAGTTGACATTTTCCTCTCTCATCTTTTCATTTTTCTCCACAGGTCTCCCTCTGTCTACCACACTTCCTTTCTTGCTTCCCTCAACAATATTGTGTGTGGCTCGAATTCCTCAGTCCATGGTTAGGTCTAGAAGCCTTACCGATGGGAAGTATTCCCCATCCCTCATGAACTCTTAAGGAGGCCTTCCCACCTACCAACCTGACGAGAATTCATTCCTGGTCAGAGGGTTGTTCTGATATGAGAAAATTAATTCTAGCATGGTACTGGTTCGGTGGAGGTTAACACAACCATTCATGGTCCCCTAAACCACCTTTCACAACATTTTGTGGTCTCTCTCTTATCACATCCCCTCTTTCATCAGTCATGCAACACATAACCATTTTCTATTAAAATAATCATAATTTACATTCATCGACCTTCTACACAAGGTCCATCAAATCAAACATTCACACTTTTAAGTTTGTCATAGTTCCTTGGCCCATATAGTTATATTTATAGACTGGGGGAAATAGGGCGTTACAATTCCCTCCCCCTTAAATGAATCATAGTCCTCGATGTTCTATATATCAACATGATATGTATGTATAGAAGTAAACAAAGTCGGATATGCCTATCTCATGGCATCTTCCATTTCCCATGTAGCCTCATCTGGGCCAAAGTGTTTTTATTGCACCTTGACTTGTGCAATGATTCAGTTCCTAAGTGAGGTTTCCTTACTATCTAATATGCATTGGGGTTCTGGTAGGAATTCTCCCTCTAGCTCCACCTGGATCGCAGACTAGTCAATTATATGATTAGCATCATGTACATATTTCTTCAGTAATGAAACATGAAAAACATTTTGTGCCTTTATTGTGGGAGGAAGTGCTAGCCTATAGGCTATAGGCCCCACTCTATATAAGAATTCAAAGGGTCTATAATACCAAGGTGCCAACTTGGCACATGATCCCATTCTCAGGGAACTCTTTCTGGGTTTAACTCTGAGATAAACATGGTCTCCTATATTAAACTCTTTGGGAGTTCTCTTTCTGTCAGCGTAGTGTTTCTATCTATCCTAAGAAATCTTTAGATTTTGTCTTATCTAAACCATTTGTCGTTCCATTTCTTTCAGCATGTCGGGTCCGATTGTAATTATGTCCACTAGATTAATACAGTGGATTGGAATCTTTCATTGTCTAACATAGAGGACTTCAAAAGGGCTCATCTTCAAGGATTCTTGATAACCATTGTTGTAGGAAAACTCTACCAATGGTAGGTAGTCTTCCCACTTCTTAGGCCGATGCATTACATGCATCCTTAGCATGCCTTCTACTATTTGGTTCACTCTTTATGTTTTTCCATCGGTTTGAGGGTGGTAAGCTGTGTTGAACAACAATTTAGTCTCAAAACCAACCATTAGGGATTTCCAAAAGTTTGAAGTAAACTTGGTATCTCGGTCAGATACAATTTCCTTGGGCATGCCATGCAGTCTAAATATATCCTTCATGAAGATGTTGGCAATATGTATGGCCTTGCAAGTCGATTTGACATGAATTAAATGAGCATATTTACTCAGTTTTTCCACCACGACCATGATGGCATCATTTTTCTTGGTCGAATTCGATAATCCGGTGATGAAATCCATGGAGATGGTTTACCATTTCCATTCTAGGATCAGTAGGGGTTGTAATAATCATGGTGGATGTCGATGCTATGCCTTAACTTTCTGGCATTATAGGAACTTAGATAAATAGTTAGTTATGTCTTTCTTCAACCTAGGCTAATATAATTGTTTCCTAGTGGTCGTGATCATCTTCTGATATCCCAGGTGACTAGTATATGGTATCTTATGTAGTTCATCCATTATGAACCTCTTCGAGTCGTCACAGTTTGGAATATACAATCTGTTTCTATAAGTCAACAACCCTTCCTCGAGCATCTGGTAGCCTTCATACTTCAGACTTGTAGGCTCTTGTCTTTGATATGATGTCACGGTCTTGAATAATGCATCTATCTCTTGTGCATTTTTTACTCTTTCCCTGATGTTTGTTTCACAGGCGCTTGCTGCTGCTAGATGACTCGTTTTTATACTCCTGCTGAGTGCATCGACCACTCTATTTTCCTTTCCTTTTATGTGTTTGATTTAGAAATTGAATTCACTTAGGAGAGCCATCCATCTAGCTTTCCTGGCATTGAGTTTTGGTTGATCAAACAAGTGTCTCAATCCACAATGATCTGTCATAAGAACAAATATTCTACCTAGGAGGTAGTGCCTCCACATTTTTAAAGCATGTACTATGGCAGCCAACTCTAGGTCATGGGTCACATAATTAATCTCATGCTCATTTAATTTCCTGGACATGTAGCAAATTACATGTCCCTCTTGCATAAGGACTCCTCTGAGCCCTTCCTTCCATGCATATGTACACACAAGGAAATAATTATCCGAGTGTGCAATCTTTAGCACGGGTGCATGGGTCAGGAGGTATTTTAGTTCCTAAAATATTTCTTCACATTTCGATGTCCGGATGAATTTAATCCCATTTTTCTAAAGGGCAGTGATTGGACAGCCAATATTGGAAAACCCTTTTATGAACCTTCTATAGTATCTCACGAAGACCATGAAGAATCTAATATCGGATACATCCTTCGGGGTAGGCCATTCCATAATAGATCTGATCTTTTCGGGGTCTACTACCACTCCTTCCTTAGAAATGACATGGCCTAGGTAATGGACTTGCTTCTGAAAGAAGTCACACTTGATGAACTTAGCGTAGAGATGATGCTCTCTTAGTACTTGAAGTACAATTCTAAGATGTTCTTATTTCTCCTCCCTGTTCTTGGAGTAGATTAGGATATCATCAATGAAAACCAATACAAATTTGTCCAGAAATTTGCTAAGTACATTATTCATCAAACACATAAAAGTGGTGGGGGCATTGGTTAACACAAACGAAACTACCACAAATTCATAGTGACCATACCTCATCCTAAAGGTTGTTTTGTGGATGTCTTCATCCTTAATCTGGACTTGATAGTAGCCGTACCTTAGGTCGATCTTCAAGAAGATGGATGAACCTCCCAATTGGTCGAAAAGGTCATTGATTCTTGGTAAGGGGTACTTGTTCTTTATGGTTTCCTTGTTGAGTTGTTTGTAATCTATGCATAGTCGTAGTGTGCCATCTTTCTTTTTCACAAACATGACGTGTTCTCCCCACGAAGATACACTGGGTCGGATGTAGCCTTTCTCCATCATATCCTTTAGCTATAGCTTGAGCTCAACCAGCTCTAGCGTGCTCATTCTGTATGGTGTTCTAGATGCTGGTACCACTCTTGGTGTAATTTCTATTGATAAGTCAATATCCCTTCTCAGAGGTAGACCTGGTACTTCTTCTGGGAATGTGTCCCTGTATTCTCTTAATATGGGGTGGTCCTCTAGGTTTGGTTTTTCATCCTCAACAAATTCCAATACCTGTATGGCATATAAGGAACACACCTTTCTGAAATACTTTTTCATTTGAAGGGTTGATATTTGCTTCACTAAGATAGGCTTCTAAATCCCTTGGAGGTTCGTATTTCTTCCTTCTTCATTTACACATTATAAAGTTTTATGATAACAATCCAATTTAGTTTTGTAAGAAACCAACCAATCCATACCAATCAACAAGTCATAATATCCCAGGGGAAGTATGTTAAGGGCCGCTTGGGTGGGCAATCCACCCATGATGAATTGACAGGGTGGTATGACCTCTGCCACTTTTCTTTTGCTCCTAGTAGATAATTTCACCAACCATGGTTTAACATGTCTAATTGGTTGAAGTTTACACTTATCAACATTCTAAGGGTCCACATAACTCAAATTAGAACCTGGGTCAATTAAAATAGAAACTAGATGGTTGGCGATCATACCTTCCAGATCCACTACTGAAGCTTGGTGGTCGGCTTGATTATTGTCCAAGGCTGCATAGATTCATAGTATGCTCTTAGCCACATCATTGACGGTGGTAGCTTCTTAGATATTGTATACCCTCTTACTATTATGTTGTCTATGTGGGAAGTCCCTCAATTTATGATCCTCTCCACAACCCCAACATTTTAAGGGTTCCTTCTTTAGGTTATCAGTCTTTCCCAGGGCTGTATTAAAAGGTTTATTTCCACTTTGAGAGGGGAATTTTTTTTGATATACACTTCTAGTAGGAAGGCTCCTTCTAGAATCTTTTCCATATTTCTTGAATCTTGAGGATTTAAAACCTTTCTTCTGGAATCCTGAACTACTCCTAGTCTTCCAGTCCTCGCGAGGTCTTGTCTCACTTCCAAATTGTTCATAACAATAATTTTACTTCTAGATAGTTTCTTCTAAGGTATTTGGTTCTTCGAACTCAATACTATCCCGGTAGGTCTGAGGTAACCCACTAATGAACCACTGCACTTTTACTTTTTCATCTTTTATGTAAGGTACATACCTCAGTAGTTCAGGGAATTTATTGACAAATTCATCTATGGTGAGCTACCCCAGCCTGAGTTCATAGAACTCCTTAGTCTTCCCATCCATATATTTCTATGATAGATACTTCTTCCTGAAGTATTTATGGAACTGTTTCTATGACAAGTCCTTCTCATGGAATCCTTTCACATTCCTAAGGTCTTCCCACCAAATGGAAGCCTTCCCATTTAGGTTGAAGATGGCTATTTGATCCTTCAAGTTTTCAGAGTAGTCATGGACTCTGAAGTATTTATTTAAAGCAAGTAGCTAGGCTTTAGCCTCTTCTCCCTTCTTAATATCTCCATCGAAAGAGGGTGGTTTGGATTTCTTGAATTCTTCAAGATCATGATTTTTGGAATGCTTCCACTTCTTTGCTTTCCTTCGAGAATGTGAGTTGGCTCTACTACTAGAATATCCTTCAGAGCTATTAGATTCCTTTCCAGAGGACTGCACCAATGAGTGTCCCCTACCTCCAGGCTCGACCTTCTTGGAGGTACTTTTCCCAATGTGGTCACTTATGGAGTCATGTTTCCGGATCTCAGGTGGACTTTGACTTCTCTTATTATGTCGTCGGTCCACATGACTAGTTGCGGGCTCATGCTGTAGTTGCCTCTGTATGTCGGATAAGCTCTACAACAAGACCGCGTTAATTTCTGTCTGTTTTTCTTTCTCCTTTTTCAATCTCTCATTGTCATCCTTCCAAATCTGTAATTCAGCCCTGAGGTTCCTTACAGTTTCATCAAGATCTGGAGGGGTTTCCACCGCCCTCCTTTCGTCAGATTCTTCGTCTCTATTGTGGGAGCCATCCCCCACTTCATGACACATCACCATCCTTTGGTATTGGAGTTTTCTTGTGATTTAATAACTGCTCGAGTGTTGACAAAAACACTTATTGTTAGCTAACAATTTATTAGGTCATGAACAATACACAGTTCAATTTCTTAAATGCATACACTCAGTAGAAAGTTTCATTATTTTCTTTAATAACATTTTTAATCAGACTTTTTAAGAAAGAGGTAAGGTAGAGTGTCATTCTTTTAAAAGTGCTCCAAATAGAGTTTTTAAGTGACTCGTCCATGAGCCCAAGCAGGCCAAGTGTTGTAACCATGCTCGAATACCAATTTGTAACACACCCACGATGAGGCTAAAAAAAATAAAAATTGTCCTCCTTCAAAGAACAAATTGTCTCTCTCTACGAGTTCTAATTTGGAAAGTTTGGGACTCATCCCGACCCTCCAGTTAGGATTCTCTGATTCTCTAAGTCAAACGAGACTTTGAGACCTTGATAGTCTCACCTCTTAATCAAACATAGACCCATTCGGCCTCTGGTACACGTCGTATGATACCCACGACCTTATCCTTCATGCTTCAGTGAAGTCTAAGAGTTGGAATGAGCCCATTTTCTCTTGGCCTCTCCTCAAATGTGACCTTGGCGAAGACCAAACTATTACCGATGTGGCCACAAGTGGTTTGGGGTCAAATTTATTTTGGGCATGAAATCCTCCTCAAGTCTCCATGTGTCCTCTTAATGAAACCATGATTTGAATTGAGGCCCGCCCTCAATATTTTAAACTTCGCGCAACTCCTCTCCCCGCAATGCTACAGGATCATCGATATTGCGATCATGACGATACTATCTGAATTGACGATTCATATCTGCGCCTCTCAAATATATGGAACATATATGTCCCTCCTAGATCAACGACTGTGATCTCTTCGCAATTCTAGACTTTAGGGTTTTGAATTATCAAACCCTGCTTCTTCTTTACTTCAAACTTTCGGAGCTGATAATCTGCAGACACTTGTCTTGCTTGATCAACGATCTTGCTTCCACTTTCGGTGTTTGACCATTTAACCCAAATCAACGGTCCTCCAACCCTCTTCTTGATCGACGGTCGAGATCTCCTTTGGGTTTCGGACTTCTGAGATCTCAAATCTCAAACCTTTTCCCCAATGAATTTTATCCGAAGGCTACAATCCTCTGACGCGTGTCCTCCTGATATGACGATTGAGGATTACTTCAGGTCTTCACTAGGAGTTCACATATTTGCGCCATGTGTCCTCTGAATCCGACAGCTATGAACCACTTCGGAACTTTACTCAAAGTTCACGGATTTGCACCATGTGTCCTTCGAATCCAACAACAATGATTCACTTCGGGACTTTACTCGGAGTTCACGGATTCACACCACATCTCCCTTAGATATGTCGGTCCAAGTTCACTTCAGGTCTTCAGGCCTTCAGGGTTCAGAAATATGAGTTCTCAAATTGAAAAGGTACTACAATATTCCCAGAGCTCTCGATCTATTGACAAGTGTCCCTGTGCCAATCGACGACTCATGACTCTTTGGCTCTTCAGGCTTCGGGTGTTTCAACACTTCGACATTTTCTCTCCTCTGGATCTTTTGACCTGTCGACACGTGTCCTCCTAGATCCAATGGTCCAGATTTGTTTCGGCCCTTCGACTTTCTACACTTTAGGAATCTCAATTTTCAAACTTGCCTCCTCCCAGACTCACTGTATCTGACAGTTTCGATCCACTCTGGTGATCTGATGTTTGAAGTTACCCTGAACAATATGACGGCTCATATCTGTTCCTATTATCGGACGAATGAGATTATACTTTGGGTTTCCTGCTCTTTGGGTTTTGGAAACTTCGAGTCTCAAACCTGCCTCCTCTCGAATAGATTCCTCTAGAGTCCACGATCTGTCCCCACGTGTCCCTCTAGATCAGGCACTCTAGATTCACTTCGAGTCTTTGGGTTTTGGGAATTTCAACTTTTAATTGAAAACCCTCAAAAACATTTCTCTGGAGTCCACGATATGTCGCCACGTGTCCCTCTTGATGATGGATGGTCCCAAACTACTTCGGGATTTCAGAACTTTGGTAAGACCTCTTCTGCTGCATGTGCAAGGAACTAAGGTTTGTTCACCTTGTTTAGATCATACAACTTTCAACCCTCTGTGATGTGATCCAATGACCACTGTCTCTCCTCCTCCTAGGCTTCTGACTTACTCTGACTTAGAAGGTTTTCTAAGTTCTCATAGGATTCGACCTTTTCTCCTCCTATGGGCCTGTCTCCTGGATTTCATCTGCGCTCCTGAAAGCACTATCTCTTATGAGGTTGATCTATTTGAAGGTTTCTCCACCCCACACGCTACTTTTATTTCAGGGATCACTACAAACTCAGATCAAAGGTTACAATGATCGATGGTTCACATGAATTGCGGGGTCCCAACATGCGGGTTCTTTACTAGGGAGTTCAACCTCTACAATCTGGAAAGTGCTCACTTGATTCTAGTCTAACTGGTATCGTTGATCCTCCAACCCATCGATATCAGCGACTAGGGTGAATTGCGGGCCATGAACTAGTGTGTTCTCTATTTTCACCTTTACGCTCCGTAGTGATTCCCCACCCTTGATCTTCGTTCATAGATCGACGATGCATATCAATTGCAGGGTTTAACTTGACCTTCATACAACTTGACATATTAGAGCCTCGATCTCCAAAGTTCCTAGACCCAGGTCACGTGGATCTTCATAAAACGTTGGAGCTATGATCCCCTCTCTTACTCGGGTTTTTGGTGAAGGAAATAAGTGCAAGTTCAGAGTCTCCTATACTACTAGTCGAAAGGAAACACCTTCCCGACTCATAGAGCTTTAAGCTTTGAGTCAAGGCAAGGTAACTTGTGAGGTTACCAAATCGGTAAATATGCCCAGAGGCTTTCTCCGACTCCGGAACGACGATGTAATTTCCTAGGGTAAGCACCTTCGAGTGATTAAACTGGGGCATATGGAAATTCAAGAAGAATTATAGGTTCCAAAGGAAACAAATGGATACTCATAAATTAATCATTTAATACAGAGAAAGAAACATTTCTAGACATGTAAATACTCACATGCATCCATTATTTACAATTCAAAAAATAAGGTGAGAAAACACTTATTAGAACCATAGAGTGTAATGTGACTTCTTAAAGGGGTGCTCGTTTCCACCCAACCATTGGCTCAGTCACGCCCAATGGATTTATCATTGGCAACCCCCAAGATTAAGAAACGCTACTTCAAGATTCAATATCTTACTTTCAGCTCAATGGAAGGTAGGGATGAAGGTTAATCTCCTTCTCCCAATACATAAATAGATAAGGACGAAGGTTACACTCCTTATCCTGGTGCAATCTCTATTTTCTATGATTAGAACTCATTGTTTCCTCTTTTAGTCCTTCCTCGGGCCTAAGAGTTTCCTCTCTCGTCTCTGCGTTTTTCTTCGCAGGTCTCCCTCTGTCCACCAAACTTCCTTTCTTGCCTCCCTCAACAAGATTGTGTGTGGCTCAAATTCCCCAGTCTGTGGTCAGGTACGGAATCCTTACCAATGGGTAGTGTGCCCCATCCCTCATTAACTCTTGAGGAGGCCTTCCCACCTACCAGCCTGACAGGAATTCATTCCTGGTCAGAGGGTTGTTTTGATCTGAGCAATTTAATTCTAGCATGGTACTGTTTCGGTGGAGGTTAATGCAACCATTCCTGGTCCCCTCCACCACATTTCATAGCATTCTGTGGTCTCTCTCTTAGCACATCCCCTCTTTCATCTTTCATGCAACACATAACCATTTTCTATTAAAACAATCATGATTTATATTCATCGACCTTCTACACAAGGTCCATCAAATCAAACATTCACACTTTTAAGTTTTTCATAGTTCCTCGGCCCATATAGTTATATTTACATACTGGGGGAAACAGGCTGTTACAGTGTAGGTGAAGTGGAGAGGAGAGGTAAATATTTGTAAAATATTCTAAGTCTTGAGAATCAATTGGATAGAGTCTTTTAACATGAAATAAACATCACCAAGCCCCACGAACACACGAACCGGTAAACCCATGGTAACACATATATTTGGCTAAGTGTTGGAGAAGTTACATAGTAAAGAGTAGTAAAAAGAGTTATGTGCATTATGCAGGTGGCAGAAGTTAAAGTGCATTGTGGGGGTAGCGGAGATAAAACATACTCTTAGGAAATATTACCAACCCACGAACCCACGGTAAGCCATAGTAAATAAGACCATGTCTGATTAATTCTAGAAAGTATGTAATGGATCATGTGAAATATGGAAAGAAATATAAAAAATATGAAAAATGAAAAGAAATATATGGGAAATAAAGGAATTACATGAAATTTGGGAAAGAAAATAAAGAAAAGGAATTAAATGGAAATGAGATAATGAAAATGGAAAGGAAAATAAAAATAAATGAAGAAATAAACGAAAAGGGAAATGAATGTGAAAAAATGGCTAAGCATGGAAAATTGTAAGGGGAATATGAAAGTAATGAGAAAATGGGAAAAATGAATAAGTATAAAATGAGAGAATGAATAGAGGTGAAGGGAAAGGAGAGGAGAGAACATGTCACTTAGAATTCTTTTCATATTTCTTCTTGTAATACCTCTATTGGACTTCTGGACAGAAGTATGCATAGCTTGGTCATGGAGACTCTGATTTTGATTCCGCCAAATGCATGGAGAATCTAATTCTGAGGGATATGCAATGAACATATAATAGTTCAAAAATCTTCATCTTCCAATATCATTGTTTTATTATTATTCCAGGAGCGTGAACATATAGGTGAGAAATTTTTTGTCAACAACTAGCTCCAACTGCGGGACAATGACCCCCTTGTGGATTGTTGAGAACACCATAATCTTAAGACGAGCTGCCTTCTCCATTGGTATATGGATTGAGCTTCAAAATGAACTCTTGTAATTCTTCTTATTTCATGGATTTACCTTCACTTTTGACTTCCTTATCATGAAAAATTGAACTAAAGAAACAAAATATATACATACATGATCTACCTACCCTAACTTACTTGAAATAAAGGGGAACCTTAGGTATAGGTATATTTCAAATGGATCCATTCGAGCATCCAATTCACCTTTGAAATGGTCTCCAATAGTAATAAAAATATTTGGGTTGATACCAATAAATCAAGAGCATGAAAATCTGGAACATGCCCAAAATGTACCACAATGGGATCGAGCAATGTGTGCAGAAGACTTGTTTTTGTTGGCAAGATGACAATAATTTTGAACCAATATTCAATATAATCTACTCTTGACTTCCCCATAGTGCTATTGTCTTTGATCAAGGCTGAGGAGTTTTTAACATAAGAATAAATTCATCCTTTTCCTTATTTCCAACCACTTCCAAGATTCTTGATTCATCAAAAATATCAAGGTGATCTTGCTCATCATTCTTCTCAAGATTCACTTCTTCCATCAGTTCTTCTTGCTACAAGTTCTCTTGTAATGTTTCATCATCTATTACAAGGTTTAAATCTTCTTGTGTATTTGGTGGAGGCTCCTCAATTTCATTCTCAAATTTGTTGCTTGAAAAATATTCATATGGAGTATATAGGAGGCTGAAATTTTCTTCTTGTAATTTGGAATTTTCATCTTCGTCTTGAGAAACATGACTTGACTTAAAAATTTCATCCACTATTTGATTAGATTCTTCTTCTATGCAATGACTATCTTCTTTATTCTCAAAATTGTTTTTCTCCACCAATTGTTCTTTATTTTGGTTGAATTCTTCTTGCATATTCGATGGAGACTTTTTAATTTCTTCCTCATATGTAGTATATGAAATGTTGATATCCTTTTCTCGATCTTTGGAATTGTTTCCATCATTCTCAACAAAATTATTTGATTCATAAAAGTCTTGCAGTGTTTCATGATATTCTTCTTTTGAATCATTCATTTCATCCTTTTGTGTCCATGTGGGAGAGGGTGGGTGGGCATCAATATTTAAAACATTAGCAAAAACATATGAATACACCTTTGGGATAAACGTTTATGCAAATGAATCTTCTAACACATCCCAACTAGTAATGGAGTTAAGAAATAATGAATTATATTATTCAAGAGCACCCTCTAATAGAGTTTGTAGGAATAATCTACATGTAACATTGTCTTCAGTGAGGTTGGAATCATAACATGTAACTTTAAAATTAATCAAGTGTTTCTCTACATCTTCTAAAGCATCCCCAAATAATCTAGAAATAATTTCACTAGCAATATTGGGCATTTGAAAGTCTACTTTTGGTATATTTAAAGGGGTATTATGAAATCGCCTCCTTATTTGAGTATTTCTCCCTTTTACTGAGTATTGTAGAGCCATTGATGGGCTTGATGAAGAATATAAAGAATTATTATGACATGAATGAAACCCTTCACTTTGAATTTTTTCAATGGAGTTGCTAGGGAGTTCATTTCATCGAACCTTTGGTGCTTCTCATTTCTTTTTGAAATCACAAAAAAGGTGAGCCGTGCTTAAAATAATCAACAATTTTTTTGAATCTTCTTCCCGAAAATTTAAGCCATGGAGATTTATGGTTCCTCAAACATATTGAAAATAAATTGTTCCCTAGTATGGTCACCAAAAATGTTGACTCTTGAATATGTTAGGACAGAAATGGAAACCTCACGAGGATGCAAATCCCCCTGTGTTTTTATAGAGGTGGTGCTCATGTTTAGATTTTATTGGGGATTCTAGGAATTCAAAATGTGGGACTTGTTAGAAGTTCGTCGTAGTAATTCAAAGAAAGAAGATATTGTAAGAAAAATAAAAGGAAAATGTTTTTTTTTCTTTTTAAATAAAGTTCTTGAGAAAGGACTAGGAATCGAGCACATTCACACATTTAAAGAAAATAAGCAAAATTTCCTTACATCCATCATAGTTTGACTAAACATTTATGATTACATAAAAATAAAAATAAGATGGTACACATGCATACGAGAAATTTAATAGAGTGAACATGGACAACTCAAATAAATATAATTATAGATCAACATCAAATACTTTGTATTCAAAACTCAGGGTTACAAATTATAGTTGAGATTGTTCTCGAAGTAACTCTCTTGAAATTTCCAAAAAATATATAGTCTGTTACATATTCTTTGAAATTTAAAATGTTTTGGCCTTAAATACTGGGATTTGGGTTTTTTCGGACCATAAAGAAAATATACACAAGAATTAATCTTGTAGGGGGAAGATGGTGGGTGGTAAACGAACAAAAAGACCCGATAAGAAGAAAAGAGAAGTTATGAGTTTTCGGTTAAACCCTTATAGTCAAAGAGGTGCAATAATTGGATGAAGGACTTGATAAATAAATAAGGATTTTATCAACATAAACTTACTATGATGGTCTCCCTCTGCCTTCACTTGCTTGCTGCTATCCTTTTATTGTCTTCATTGACAGTTACAGGAACAATCTCAACTATTTATTTCCCTTCTGCAAAATCTTGTACAAGTTTCTTATTCAAACATTTCGTTTAATTAATTCCTCATTAATTTATCATTAATGAATTCACATCATTAATACACGTACATTGAAAGTGGGTCCCTCTCCTTTTAAATAAATTTTTTAATTTAACTTTTATTTTTTGAAATTTAATTAATTTCCCTTTAAAAGAGGATGATTGTGTTTTAATTATATGAGAATGATAATAAACTTTTTAATTATTTAAATCATTTAATATGTTATTATCATCATATTATATTTCCAACGATATAATTGTTTTCCAAAACCGTCGTCTGGATCTCAAGATATGAGCTCGTGAAGTTGAGTTGCCACGCAGGCCCATTAAAAAATGAAGTTGAATGATATTTTACTTTCTGAGAAAAATGTATCAAATTTCAAAACTTGAAACCTATACCATCATATTCTATGTCGAAACAACTTTCCAATGGTATAAATTTTTCTACAAATGGAGGTAGGGATCTCAAGATATAACCTTTGCAAGATCGTGACTCAACCACCATCGATCAAGTTTGATTGGTAAATGTGGATCCTTGATTTAATTTCGACTTCCTTTGTTGAATTTCAACTTTTATTAATTATTCTTATCCCAAATGTATGGGAATAAAAAATTATTAGTGGTATATAATGTTAAGTGTAACATACACTTGACAAGAAATAAAGAAGAGAGGAGACTATGGAGCTTGGAGGATTCAACCCTTGGAAAATTGTTGAATATAATAATAATTTTTCATGCCTATTCAACCACCAATACATCCATTCAGGAATGATGATTCATCAAACCAAATGCTTCCACATGTCATCACTTGGTAGGCCAACAATCTTCCAATAAAATCTTTCATTTGTCATCCAATAAACTCACACCATTTGTCACTTTTTGTATGTTGCCACGTGTCTCCATTAATTAGTTGCCATGTGGCACCATCCATTTAACTTCCATGTGGATGTACCTCATTGGTTAATAAACTGTCATATTTCACTTGGATATGTTCCTCATATAACTTAGGATAGTAAAAATATTATTAAATTAATATGGCAGGTTCATGAGTTTACGTGAATGCAGAGGTAGGTGAGGCGGTAATACATAGTAAGGAATGAGTGTGGAAAATTCTAAGTGTAGGTGAAGTGGAGAGGAGAGGTAAATAGTTGTAAAATATTCTAAGTCTTGAGAATCTGTCTGATGGACTCATATAACATGAAATAAACATCACCAACCCGCGAACCTGTGAACCCGAAGTAACTCATATATTTGGCTAATTGTTGGAAAAGTTACATAGTAAAGAGTAGTAAAAAGAGTTGTGTGCATAAAGTGCATTGTGAGGGTAGCAGAGATAAAACATAGTCTTAGAAAATATCACCAACCCGCGAACCCACGGTAAGCCATAGTAAATAAGATTGTCTGGAAAGTATATAATGGATCACATGAAATATGGAAAGAAATATGAAAAATATGAAAAATTAAAAGAAATATATGGGAAATAAAGGAATTACGTGAAATTTGGGAAAGGAAAAATGGAAAAGGAAAAAAATGGAAAAATGGGATAATGAAAATGGAAAAGAAAATAAAATGATATGAGAAAATAAAGTAACAAGGAAATGAATGTGAACGTGGAAATGAATAAGGAGGAAAAATGGCTAAGAAGGGAAAATGGTAAGGGGAATATGAAAGTAATGAGACAATGGGAAAAATGACTAAGTATAAAATGAGAGAATGAATATCGGTGAAATGAAAGGAGAGGAGAGAACATGTCACTTAGAACACTTTTCATATTTCTAATTGTAATACCTCCATTGGAATTCTGGATAGAAGTATGCATATCTTGGTCACGGAGACTCCGATTTTGATTCCGTGAAATGCATGGCGAAGCTGATAGCGAGGGATATAGAATGAACATATAATAGTTAAAAAATATTCATATTTCAATATCATTTTTTTTTTTGGTTATTCTAGGAGAAGGAACATATAGGTGACCAAATTTTGGTCAACACATCTCTACTTAATATGGTTCTTCTTTTGCTAGGAACAAAAATTCTATTTTCTTTGTGATCATCACTACAACAAAAGAAAAACAATTCTTTTGTTGGTATCTCTAGGTTTTGTTCTCACATTAGAAGGTATGCAAGAATATTCTACTGAACCAAACACTCTGAAATGATTAACAAAAGGTTGTATTTTTGAAAAATCCTCCTCAAGTGTAACATACATCTATGACTTATGAGGACACATGTTCAATATGTGCATAGAAATATGACATGCTTATGCACAAAGGAATCGAGGCATACCAAATTACTCCAACATGCATTGTGTTGTTTGAACAATTATCCTATTCTTTTTCTTTATGAACTTGTTATATTGAGGAGTATAAGGAACACAATACTCCCTCTTGATCCCAAATTGACTTCAAAAGGAAATAAATTTATTAGGCTTGTACTCTCCACCATTACCAGTTAATATTTTGATTCTACATCATGTTTGGTTTTATACAAGGGATTTAAATTTACAAAATTTCTCAAACACTTGACTTCTTTACTTCATGAAATATATCAAACATTTTCTAGTAGCATCATCTATGAAACTAACAAAGTACAAGTAGCCAATTATAGAAGGAGTAATCATTGGTCGAAATACATTAGAATGAAAAAGGTCAAGAGGTTTCCTTATAGGTTTTTCATAATTTGTAAAGGATCCCTATGATGATTTCCCACAGAACATGAATGACATACACTTCCTTTGATTACATTAAATTGGGGGATACCTCTTACAATGTTTTGATCTTTCTTTAGGTTGTCTAGATTCAAATGACCAAATATTTTGTATCGTAACTCCACAAGTGTGCCATAGTCCTACATTAATTCTCTATGGTCATAAAAACCTACAAAAAATATATACAAGCCACAATATTTGATGCCTTTGCAGATCACCCTACCCATTTTACAATATAGGATTATACAACAACCTTTGTCAAACTTGACCTCCATGTTTTGAACAACAATAGTAGTCACTGAAAGTGGATTCTTTTTTAGACCAGGAACATAAAAAACATTATTTATCAGTGTTATACATCCAGTTAGCATTTGAATATGAAAAATTCCTTCTCCTTTCACCCCATGAGATCTATCATCACCCAAAAATACCAAGTCTCTTGAATTTCCATTGAGCTCTATGAATAGATTTTTATTAGGAGACATGTGCATGCTTGCACTAGAGTCAATATAACAAACATAATTGTGAGAAACATTAGCAGAAAGAGAAGATAATAATAAGAATTTTTCTAGCTCAAAGGGGTTGGATCCAATGGTGAAAAGCGAGGATTTTTTCACAATTGGGCAAGGTTCAATTCCCATGAGGGCCTAACCTGGATCCATGGGAGCACCTTGAGGTAATGGTCGAATGTGTGGTTTCACCCAGAGATATTATATTAAATAATATCGTGACTCATGCACACATAAGTGGATCAAATCCCACCCCCATGTCGTCCAAACTATTGAGCCCCACATGGGGTGTCAGGGACACAATCCAAGCATTGGTGGGTCCCCGTCCCCCCCACCCACTCAACCTATAGATATGTGGACACCTTATAGAAACCATCATCTTCCACCTTGCCTTCTCATTAGATTTGTTACCCACTGTTGTCTCTCCCTCGCACTTGAGTATCCTTGTCCTTCCATTCACATCATGAATCTTCCTTCTCCTTACCAGCTCGAGTCTGTTTTCCTTCACATTTGATTTGGGAAGGTGGCGAAGCAAAGGAGTTTGATGGACGATACAACCCACATCCACGTAAATCACAACATAATTATTCATTTATATGCCCTGGCGCTGGATAGCTATGTCATCTGTGTCCCCTTCTAGTTACTTTACTGTATGTCTATTGATGTCTATCTCTGATGTTCCTCCATAGATTCCCTGTTGCACTTTGCATTGGGAACTTTCTATCCTTTCTTACTTTTGCATCCTGCGCTCCAGTTATCCACCTCCTTCTACATGGCTTGGGGTAGTTCTTCCCGTGGTGGCCAGGGGGGGGAACCTCTCGCCGACCCAGAACCTGGTCAGGATTTCGACTTGTGGATGCGAGTGAGAATTCTGTGGAGACCTATTACTCAGCCACCCCTCCAGAAATTCAGACGGAAATGGATATGGATGAGGCAAATGTTCAAGTTTTATGGAATTTCATCTCGGAAGACGAGGTGAAGGAGACAACCAGCTTGTGGGTTCCTAAAACTGGTTTTGTCTGTGGCCTGTACTTGCAGTACCTGAAAACTGTGGACATCTACTAGCCCTTGAAAACTCTGATGGGCAGAGTTCTTCTAGAACACCATGAAGCCTGCCAAGAGGTCATCCTACAACTTGAATACATGCAGCTCTAGATCAAGTTTTTCGACCATAAGATTAATTTGATTGCTGACAAGAAAGATGACATGGATTTTTCTGATTTGGACTATGCTTAGTCGCAAGTCCTAGCGGTAACATGTCGAAACATTAGCTAAGTTTTGTTTTGTTCCTTCTATGGTTTTTGTTAAATTACCAGTGAGGTTTGGGTTTACCACCCGTGCTTAGTAGATTAAATAAGGATAGAAGCTCTCATAGAGGAACTAGGAGCTATTCCTACTTTAGTTTATTAGTCATAGGCCTTAAATATATCAAACAAATGTTGAATGACAATGTTATTTTTTTCTCTTGGTCTAGTTTCCCAGCGGGCAAGCTAGCAACAATTGCTTTTTGTATATTTTCCCCCTATCATTAATACAAAGACTCTCGATTATTAAAACAAAATGAGAATTTTTCTAATTAATTAGGAAACTCTTAACATCCATCAAAAAAATTACCTTGGTGAACCTACTCCTTACCATGGGCTTGAACATGCCCTTTATAACTATTTGATTTATTCTTTGGAAAATATCTTACAAAATCACCTTTATATTATAGTTGAATCATTTTCCTTTGAAACCATTCTTCTTAGATGAAGAAGTTTTGCCAGCATTGAATATTTGATGTGGACAATTGGATTCTTTATTATTCTACCACTTATTATTGGATTTATTTATCTCTGACCATAAATCAACATCATCTGATTCTCTTTAATTCTTGGCCTTCTTCCTCATTTCTTTAGAGAAGAAAATATCATTCAAATTTTCAAATGAGGGTACTTTTTCTCTAACTACAACATTGTTGATAAATGTATCATATTCATTAGAGAATACACTTGTTATGACCCAAGGGGGACATATATAGGGTTAAATGTATATGATATGACCCCAAGGGGGCCCATATATTGGGAAAAAGGTAAATTTAATGTGTAAATATATATGTAATAGGGTCGGGATAATAGTAAAGGGGCCTAATGTGTAGGTGTGGATAGGTATATATGTTCAAGATCATGTATTCATTAATGTGGACATGTGAATTGTGTTGTATGTATGTATTTGGTAATTTGGAGGAGTTTGTCCAATAATTTAAAGAGTTATTGTATAAATTATCTATTTTGAAGTTCTGATCCACTCTCGTATTTTATACATTGTGTGTCCTTCTATTCTTTTATGATATTTTAAGCATTTGGTACATTACATTTGGTATCAAAGCATCAATCCTAGGGTTTTTCTTCCTCAAGAAAGTCATGTTGTAATTTTCTCTATAACTTATTTTTGGGGCCACTTCAAAAGGATTAAATTGGGTTGTATTTAGAATAAATATTAGATTCCTTGCGGTACGAGTTTTTGCTTTTGGGTCATTTTAATTTCATAGATACGACTTCTAGAAGATAGGGTTTTTGAATAGTCCTATAACTAGTCTCAAACAGGTGTTCCGAGTTGTTGGCAGCCAATTCAATTTTTTCAATTGCCCTTAAAGCTGCCTACACCTATGTCTATGAACTTCAAATTTCTGTCGCATTTTGCAAACATAAGACATTTTTATTTCATGCGACATTTGCAAATTGGTTTTGAGTTATTTTTCATGACTGAAAGCGTGAAAACTCCCCCATCATTCTTTGGACTGTCATGATTTACTCACTGATATTCTGATTGGTACTTACCGTTGGTTTGTTTTTCGAACTATGTCCATTTGCTTGTTATCACTCTGATTGCACAACTTGATTTCTTATTAAATTGCTAAGGCATTGAGTATGTTGATTGATGAATTATACTTGATTACATAGGGGTCATGGTGAATTTAAAGTTTTTATATGGTATGATCCTTATTACTATAAACTCATGACTCATCAATTTTATGAAATCTCTTGTTGCAATGTTTATAAACTTTGATTAGGCAAAAGAGCATGGTTCACTTATGAGCTTGATGTCATATTGAATGGTGAGGTTTGATTATACACATC
>JZKD02S0267301.1:140808-161075 GCA_000966675.3 Picea glauca | reverse complement strand
ACTTTCTCTTTGGTTTCCTTACGAGACCTCAGAGCGGCCAACGGAGCCGTTAAACTCGTCAGGGTGGTCCATACCAAACGGCTTGGGTTATTTAGACAACCCCGGACCGGTTCCATTCTCCCAGTTGACGGATGGACTGTTTCGCCCGTCAACACGAGTAAAACAACCATATCGTCTTCATAGGGGATCCAGATTCCATGAGACCAATTGCATTGGAAAGAGGGAAGTCTGTAGTATTTTGTGTGAAAATTTCAGAATCATTTATCCAATATTGGATGAGTGGCATTCTATAAAGAAAAATTCTCCAGAATAGGCCAAAATCCAACAAGGTTTAAAAAAGTTACCATAACTTTCATTTGGAACACCCAATTTTTGTCAGAACTATGGCATTGTAGAGAAGACATTTTATAGTACCATCGGTTGAAATTGTAGACACATAGGGGCCAAAATTTTATAAATACATGAGAAGGAAGGTCGGGGAGGAGGACAAACTCCAAATCATAGTTTCAAAGGTATGTTTAGTTAAGACTATCATAACTTTTGACTGGGTTGATTCAAAATCCATTGGAAAGAGAAAACATAGAATATTATATTGGAACGTGGATTCTAAGTGTTTGATATAATTTTTCCTAATATATTAATGTTTTAAGTTGAGGTTTGGATTAGACATAAGTTAAGAATCAATGGAAATACCTAAATTTATAGAAGACGAAGATATAGATGAAATCAATTCATTGGAATGGTTGAGGATGATAAAAGAACATTGTAAGAATCCTTTTATGGAAAGCCTTAAGTTTGATGATGAATATTTCAAATGGTGGTAAAGTGGTGACAAAGTTACTAGAATATCATATCACTCTCATTGGAAATTTTCAAAAACTCTTTTCAAATAAGTGGATCAAAGATTAAAAAATGAAGGAGATGCATAAAATTCAATTGGAACTAAAATAATGAAAATAAAATGTATCCAAATTGCTAAAGGATAATGAAGAGATAATAAAAGATATTACAAAGAAAAATGATGAAAGATGAAATCCCTTGATGAAACATGCATTAAGGAGGTTAAGAACTTAAAGCAAGAAAAGAGTATCAAATCATAGTAGGAAAATGATGATTCAAGGGAGGAATTAAAAAATAAAGATGAAGAGATATGTAGATTATGATACCAAAATAAAAAATGATTAGACTAGTTTAAGAGACTGAAATAAAAAAAGGATAATTGTCAAAATCAAGAAGAAACTAGGGTCTTGGATAAAAAATCTACCAGAATATTGGAAGAGGAAAGTTTTAATAAGGTTGAGGAATCCCTAAATACCGATGATGTAAAATCATAAATGAAAGCCATAATTGAAGAAGGATGTCAAAATTTGATAAATGGGGCAACATTGCAGCCTCAAAAGGAGAAATAAGACAATATTCAAGAAGGTATGATCTGGATTGGATCATTATATTGTTTTTCATTTATCTCACTACTTTTTTGGTGGAAAAATTGGAGGAATCCCCTTGCAAGGCCCTTTCGGTGGCTGGTCCAAATTTGGAAATTTGGGTCCAAAAAATAGTAAAAAATATTTTGGATTCATTTTGAGGCATAAACGACCTTTTCTTTGTCCAAACATTATTATGGAGGAATATTATTAATTCTACACGTCGATACCTTTCCAAAGGTATAGATCGTTCGTCAATCAGAGTTCATATGAGAAAGTTATTCCTAGCGCAACTTGACCTACCATATTTGTTACAAGGAAAATATCTCTTGGCTAAGGGGAAACCACAATAGATGAAACGATACCTAGAAATAAACTTTGATCTCAAGTATGCTAGATAAATGAAAATGATAACAAGAGAAGGATAGAATCCTACCTCGTCCGGATGTCCAAAGAAGATCACGATTGAGCTCACAACCCAAAGTTTTGTACCTGCAACTTGTCCTTAGCATCCAAGATATGCAAGCATGTGGAAATGATATAAAATGTTAGCATATAAACTAGCATAATACATTAACATACATAAACAATACGCCCATGGAATGTAATACAAATATTTGTGACATATAGTTGGATGAGAAAAATATGATTTCTATTAATGTAATCAACAAAATTACATAGGTGATGAACTTTTGTAACAACACATATCAGAACCAAAAAACTAAGTCCCTCTAGTTGGGCCTTCACCACTTCAATCCTCCACAAAAGCAAGCTAATAAGTAGTAGGAGTCAATGAGGTTCTCCATATCAAGATAGGAAGATCTTGGGGGTTGAAGACAAGAAGTTCATACTTTCAAGGAAAAACCAATGCAGACTCAATATGAGGTGAAATTTATTCAAAGTGTATTTTCTTTCAATGATGAATTATCCAAGGCTTGTATATGGCTCAATTTATAGCCTTCAAATGGAATTGAAGGGTCGATTCAGAGAATTTCTAATATATGGAAGGTCAAGGATCATGGATCTCATGACATTGCATGGAGACCCGACATATTTTTTAATTTTTTGACACAAAACCCGATTTACATTGGTTTTAATGGAGAAACCTGCATATACAGGAATTGTCTAACTGTGGCTCACGTATATGGACAAAAAATTGTATTTTTTACTCTTGAGTGAGAAAAATGGGCTTTTTAGTTTGCAGAGGGAAATGGAAGGAAGTAAAAGAAAGATGAATGGAGTGTGGAAAAAATTGCTATGATAGATACCCCCTAATGTGTGAGGTTAGAGGAGTATCTGCGATGTCCAAAATACATCATAATTCCTAGAAGTGTAGTAATGAAGACTCAGTTGGAAGAACTAGTTACTCATGAGCATATTACAATTCATATTGACTCTGTACACATGGCTTCCAATATGAATTACACTGTGGATCCATGTGGATATATATCAAATATTTGTTGATGTCCATTAATAGGAAATACGTAATGGACATATTCCATTGTTGTCATAGTCACGAACAAGACATAGAAGACTCTAGTCTCAAAATAAGAAAAAGATATTTGTACACAATGGAGTACAATTTGATCTTCCATGATCATTGAATTCATATAGGTAATGGTCTGATGAAAGAAAGAAGAAAATATTGGGTGTTTCTACCGTAAAATGGAAGTCTTCTACACTATCCATCGAAGGTGCAAGTATACATTATGTGAATAAAGGAGTTGAATTCGACCACAATGAAGTTGATGGAAGGATACCCACTGAAAGGAGAGAATTAAGGAATTTCTCATCATCCAGCGTGAGGTACAAAGAAATAGCTTGATTATTAGAAGGAGATCAGATGAATACGATGTTCACGAACAAACAACCATGTGCATCTATGATCTAAATTTTATGAGAAGAACGAAATGAATATAGATTATTCTTATTATTAACACAGAGACAAAAGGAACAATAATAGAGATATAGTAAAATTGGATTCTATTCAACAAATAAATATGCTAAAACTATAAAATGCAGACCGAAAACAATCTTTCTAGAATGGTGGCATCTTATCTCTGAGAAGAGATGTGTCAACTGCAATCATTCATAAGAAGATGATTACAATGAGGCTTTGAAAGTATTTTTACAATAAACATTAATTCCAAAACCCTAGACATCAAAAAACCTAACCCTAGGAGATGAAGTGCCAAAAGTCATGTGGGCCTCATTGTGATTAGTTAGTAAATCAACTTCTCGGGGTCGTACCTTTTTCATACGATCTTCGTTTTAGGCGCATGATAGCTTGTTGGAAATGTCGATGTTAGGAATACACATTATGTCGTCAAAATATGACTATGGTGATCCCTACGAACTTTGTTTAGGGCCTCAAAACGACCCCAAAAGTTTAGGACCTGAAAACTAGGAAAAAGAACTGCCAAACAGAAAAACTTCTAAGATGAACCAATTGGAATAGGTGGTTGGTCACCAATATCAACCTAAATCAATCCTTCTCCCTTAGGATGAAATATTATCCATTTCATTGAGTTACCTCATCATATGAGGAAATTTCTGTTGATTTTGACACTAGGTGAGCCACTTGCCTTGCTTTAACAACCTCATAAAGTTGGATTCGTTGTTGGCGAGTTCCCTTAAATTGTGTATCCACAATATTATTAGTGAATTATTGGTCCATGCAGTTAGGCTTGAGCTTTGTTGGTGTTAACAATTCTCCTATCTATGAGGTGTCCAATAATGGTGGAAAATATGGCTGAAGTAGATCCACATTGAACACTGGGTGCAATCCAAGGAAATGGGGAATGTTGAGCTCAAAAGGATGGGGACCCGTAAGGAATTATTTTTGCAAGTGAAACTAAAATTTTTCTCCCACCTGAAACTTGTGTGGCACCTGATGTTTATCATTGCATTGCTTGTACTTGGAATTAGACTTCTATAAAATATCTTGAACATGTTGGCGGTTGTGATGGATCCACTAAATGAACCAGGTGGATTTTTCATCTTCGGTGGAAGCATGGGACGAGTCTTTATTGGTGGCTGAAAGGGGTAGTGCAACATCCATGGGACCCAATGGTTCAAATCCAAACCCCACCTAAAAGGTGTTGTGGTTGGTTGAGCTATGCATGGCTCTGTTGTAGTTTTTCTGAACATAGGGGAGACTTTGAGCAGTGACCAGAATGTGATGAGGAACCGAATGTCCCAATATGATATAATGGTTTGTGGGATCCCAAAATGTACCTACACTCATTCAAATAAGAGCTTGGTAGTGGCCTCTGTTGCGATTCTCTTCTTGTAGGCAACCATAATCACCATCTTAGAGAAGCAATCCACAACCAAAAAAACACAGTCATTTACCCTCTTTGTGGATGGAAGGCCCAACATGTAGTCCATTGAGATGGATTCCTAGGGCTTGCTAGGAGTAGGAAGAGGGATGTACATGCCTTGTTTCTTAGTGGTTGGGTTGGAAATAGTGTAGGCAGTGCAAGACCCAATATACTTGCTCACATCATGTCGAATTTTCAACCAATGGAAATGTTTCTTCAACACTTCCACTAGTATCTTCTTGATGCCGAAGTGTCCCTCCACCCAACTATAGTGGGATTCCCATATCATCTTCGATCACTCACTTGATGGAACAAAAATATGGCCTAGATGGCACAACAACCCATATTGAAGATGGAATTTAGTGATAGTTGTCTTTTCACTCAAAATCTGGTAGGTGGTGGTGAAGTTAGGATCATTCACATAGAGGTGGGGCCATCTAGAGGTCTCATGGATCCAAGAGTCTAGCACCGTGGTGAGTGTCGTAACCGGAGGTCGGCTGAGGCAATCAACAACCTCGTTGGTACTTCCTATATTATACTTGATGTTGATGTAGAAATGTCGCAAGTATGTGGACTACTTCTTATGGTGGTCATTCTGCAATTTTAATTGTGTCTACATGAACTACAGTGGCTTATTATCAGTGTGGATGACTACTCCTTCCTGAGAATGTAATGCCTCCACTAGTGGAAAGATTGCACAATGGAGTACATTTCTTTGTCATAAGTAGGGTAATTATGAACGAGATATGATAGTGTCTCATTATGATAGTCCACGGGGTGGCTATGCTGAGTGAGAACCATGACCACAACATATTCTGAAGCATCTGTCTCAATCTCAAAGGGTTATTGTAGGTCATGTAATGAAATCACTGGGGATGAGCACAAGAACTTCTTCAAATCATCAAATTATTATTGTTTTGACAATATCCACACAAAATTTTCCTTACCACCACCCTTGGTTACTTGGATAAGGGCCCATCCAATATGGGAGAATCCCAACATGAACCTGTGATAGAAATTGGCAAGGCCTAAGCAGTTTTGAAGCTCAGTGAGCGTGGGTGGGGATGGCTAGTCACAGATGACCTGGATCTTTGATGGATCCACATTCACTCCATGCTCATCAATAATTTATCCTAGGTATTGGACCATTTCCATGATGAAGGATCATTTTTTGAAGTTGGCATATAGCTTTTGCTATCACCGAGTGTGTAGAACCTACTTAATATGTTGCACGTGCTCTGCCCAAGTATTGTTGTAGATGAGGATGTCATCCAGATACACAACTACAAAAGAATTGGTGAAAGGGTGCAAGATATCATTCATCATCCTCATGAACACTGCTGGGGCATTTGTGAAACCAAAGTGCATGACTAGCCATTCAAAATGACCTTCCTTTCACTTGAAGGAAATATTCCATAAATATGTATTCTCTATTGGAATCTGATGGTAGCTATACTTCAGATCAATCTTACTGAAGTATTTGGGCCCCTTGAGTTGATCAACAAGATCGTTGATTTGGGGAATCAGGTACCTGTTCCTTACTGTGATTTTATTTAGGTATCGGTAATCAATGTAGAGCTACCACGTCCCATCTTTCTTTTGCACCAACATGATTGGGCTTCCATAAGGTGATGAGATGGGTTGTGTGTGGCCCTTTTGGAACAATTCTTGCATATGATTCTTCATATCCTCATTTTCTAACAGAGGGAGGAAATATACTAACCCATTGGGTAGAGGTGTGTTGGGGGTAAGATCGATGGAATTATTGACCTGAAATTGCAGAGGTACCCCAATAGGCAAGGAGAATATGTCTTTGTATTCTTCCACAACCTCATCCACTTTCTTTTGTTGCATGGATAGGTCATCTTCATAGGCCCTGGATGTGGCAGCAATATTTCACTCACTCTGAGAGTGAATCACAAAGAAGAAATAATCCCCGATCTGAGAGATGAACTTCCTGCATTGCTTGGAAGAGATCAAGGAAATGAAACTAGGTTGGAATACCTCGAGTATCTTGTACAAATTCCTATTCAAAGTAATAATAAAACTACAAGGCCTAAACTCATATACAACATGACATTTCCATAAATAAGGTTGGCCCAAAATAACATCACAAACTTCAAGGGGAGAGACATTACACAATACCTCACCTTTGAAGTGTTTCATGACGTATGACATGAGACACTGTTGGTTGACACGAAGGTCACTTCCTTGGTGGAGCCATCCGATGGTGTAGGGTTGCAGTTGCGACATTATCAGTAGGAATAGATTCTTGATGACCACTGTTCAATTGAGGTTATTATGGATATCATTGTCAATGATGAAGTTTTGAGGGTTGCCTTTCAGGCACATCTATGAATGAAAGAGGTTTTCTCCTTCCTCTGGCTCATTAGGTTCACTAGGTTGGATATTGGTGGTAGCAACTATAGAACTGGGTTCCATGTTAAAGATCCATCTCAATTTTTTTGGTTTTGACTCAAAATCGGAACCCACATCTGATTCAGAGGCTTTCACTGCAACCACCAATGACTTATTTGAGTGGAAGTCAATAGTGTTATGCCAACGACTCTTATGGAAGTTGCACCACTTCCAGGTATATTTCTTCATTTTTCCATTGTCCTTATTTTAATATGGCTTAGACTGACTTTCCTAAGGTTTTCCATCTTTTCTCTAGCCTTTGTTCTACAATTTGGGGATGCCCTTTCCCTTCTTTAGTTGTGAGGGGTTCCCAGACCCAAATTGTTGTGTCTTCTATTTAATATTCTGCTCAATTTTGATGGCATATCAATAGGCCACGCCCAAGGAAGAGATATCCATAAAATACATTTTTTCCTAGATGTATCTATGGAGACCAACACGATACTTTAGCACTAGATGTCTCTCAGAATCTTTGATACCTATCTTGGTGCACAAGGTATGGAAGATACTTGTGAACTCTAGCACTGCTTGGTCCCTTTCTTTCCGCAGTGTGGTCCATTTTGTATATAGGTCATCATTACTTCCAACAAGGTAGTATTATTCCTTAATAGAATCCTTGAACGACTCCCAGGTGATTGTGACTATAAATAATGAGGGTTCCCATGTTTCCTTTTTCTCACAGAAAGTATTCAACCAATCTTTGACATGGGTTCTCTATTCAAAAAGTTATGGATAGAAAAATACCCTTTTGGCATATTCAACCATTTATCTACAATATCTATGTCTATATGACCTTAAAATATAGGAATATAAAGTTTATCTATACCTTTAAGGGGGTGACACCTCTTCTCGAGGAATATGCATCTCATGTTGGTAGTCGCTGAAGGATTTCGTAGAATTATCCATCATCTCATTCCTCTGTTGCACAAGGGATTCCTCGAGTAATAGTTTGAAAGGATATCTTGTCCCATCGTATTTCCTTTCTCCCACCATGGAAGGTCTCTAGGGAATGCAAGATATTTTTCCTCAAGAGAATCAAGCTCGAGACCCAAATCTTTGTACCCTAACCTCGTCGGGGCCATGCACTAAGAACGACAAGGAGCAAGTTTCTCTCATACCATTGATCCATATTTTATGAGCTGAATTAAATGAATAAAAACTATTAGTATTAGTATTAACACAGAGACAGAAGGAACAATAACAGAGATACAATAAAATTGGCTTCTATTCAATAAAGAAATATGTTGAAACTGTAAAATGCAGACTGAAAACAAGCTTTCCAGAATGGTGGCAGCTTATCTTTGAGAAGAGATGTGATGACTATGCTCATTCGCAAGAGTATTATTACAATGAGTCTATGAAATTCATTTTAAAATAAATATTAATGCCAAAAGCCTAGACATCCAAAAACCTAAACCTAGGAGATGGAGTACCAAAAGTCATGTGGGCCCCGTTGGGTTAAGTTAGTACATCAACTTCCCAGGGTCTTAACTTTTTCATACGATCTTCTTTTTAGGCACATCATATCCCATTCGAAAGGTGTATCCAAGGAATACACATTATTCTATCAAATTATGACTCCATCAATAGTTTGAATATGGTGAGCCCTAAAAATGCTATCTAGGGCCTCAAAACGACCCGAGAAGTTAAGGATCCAAAAAAGTAGGAAAACAAATTACCAAATTAAAAAATGGCCGAGATGAGCCAGTTGGAATTGATGGGTTGCGATCGATATCCACCTGGATCAGTCTCTCACATGCACCATATGCAAGTAGTACATGAAAGACAACCTCTAACTAGAATCCAATAATGAAAATTACTGACAAAGGCGAGGAAACCACCAATAGGGATAATGGAATCCAAGAAACTGCATCAATCCCAATGTGTGAATAGATTTCTTTCCATTGAACAAAAAGGAAACCCCCTAGTCAAGGACCAATGAGGAGATTTCATTTGTTGGGTTCAAGGTTACCTACCAATAATCAAAGTAGGCCCAGGCTATAAGGTAGGACAACAACTTCGTGTGATTTTAAGACTCACTTGTAAGGGGATGGTTGACATGCAAATTCAAGAGTTATAAGGAATGGTTGAAACATGATTATACTTCCTTTGAACAAGAGCATGATAAATATGGATAACGTAGGAAACATAGACTTAACACTAATCATTTACAAAATTTTGTGACATAGGAGGCATAAAAAAATTCCCCATATGGACAACAAGAATAAGTAGTCAGAGGAGTAGACTCTAAGTAACGAGTTCATATTCCTAAGGACGTGATAAAACCAAACCTTGGATGAAATGGAATCAATATTTTGTTCATTTTTCAAAGGAGGTATGACTAGTACTGATAAGAGATAATATTGTTTTCTCGCATGTCTTTTATTTTGGTTTTTCATACTAAAAGAAATTTTATGATATAGTAGAGGAAATGAGTGTCAGGAGTAAGAAAATAGTTCAAAGCAGTGGAACATACCTATGCTCAATGCAAGGGAACACATGCGGGACATGGAAACTCAAGAGGATGTTTCCTCTATGGGTAAAGGGTTTTCAAGTTGTAAAGGATATATGGAAGGCACTGCTTGGCTAATGCTGAGAATTGTTGGGGAAAGAGTCTTATAACGAGAAAGAGAGAGATCACATTAGGATTAAAAATGCAAGAAATATAATGGGATGTAATTACAACTTAACTCAAAGAGTGTACTTTTTCATAGATGTTAGTCCCCTAGGCCCAAAAAAGTATAAAATAATACCCAGGAGAATTCTTCTAGCCAATGATGATTAGAGTATTCATTTTTTGTAAGTAGTCTACATGGTCCAAAAAAGGGTTAAACTTATATCAAAGTATACATCCTTTCAACTACATTTAACTAGTGTGAAAGAGACAAGTTCACTCGAAAATATTTTTCATTTTTTTTTAGAGTCGGAACAGAGCTTAACCAAGACTCGGCAGGAGTCCCATAGGTAGTGGTCAGAATGATATTGAGTAAGAAAGTGAGGTTTAAATGAAAATTCATATCGATAATATAAGGAACTCCTGTACCTATGGATTAACATTTGCATGGGCGTCAAATGGAAAAATTGTTCTAACTAGGGTACCCATGTTTGGTAAGTCTCTACCTCTTAACAACGACACTTCTAGTAGCAACAAGAAGGTTCCATGTTGCTAAGAAATGGGTTCGTACCTAGGGTATGTGAATCATGGTCATAGGTTATTGAAAAAATCAAAAGCGAGGTGAGAACCTATACTATATTCCAATGATGGTATATACCTTCTAGAGGCACAAACGAGCGATAGGATGCTAGAAATCCCAAAAAAAAAACTAGAGAAAACCACTTCAAACCAGGTCTTACACTACACAATTAGTCCACATGGTAAAAAATAGGAAAGATAGGGTAAAAACTATATAAAGTTGGTAAAACGTATCTAAAAATAGTAAAAATAATAATTTTTGACCATGTCATTTGATTTTTTCACCCACATAGTGCTTTTGAGACCATTTTACCCATGATCTTCCAGTGATGATTTTGGGAGCTACAATCAACGTAATTAAAACCCATCTGGACCATGTAAGTGCTCATCCTATTGTCTTATTCAACTCTAATATCAAGTATTCTAGATAAATTAAAATGATAACAAGAGAAGGATTGAATCATACCTCGTCTCTACATTCAAAGAAGGCCGTGGTTGAGCTCACAACCCAAAGCTTTATACCTGCAACTTGTCCTCAACATCCAAGATACACAAGCATGTGTAAATTATATAGAATGTTAGTATATAAACTATCGTAATCCATTAAGATACATAACAAATATTCCCATGGAAACTAATATAAATATTTGCAACATATATTTGGATGAGAAAACAATATTTCTATTAATGTAATCAACATAAGTACATAGGTGACAAACTTCTCTAACGTCACATATTGGAACCAAAAAAATAAGTCCCTCTACCTCAGCCCTCACCACTTCAATCCTCCATAAAGGAAAGCTCACAAGTATTAGGATTCAAAGAGGTTCTCCATCTCAAGATAGGAAGAGTTTGGGGGATGAACACAATAAGTTTAAACTTTCAAGGACAAAGGGATGCAGACTCATTATAAGGTGAAATTTCTCGAGAGTGTATTTTCTCTCAATGATGAATTATCCAAGGCTTGTATATGGCTCAATTTATAGCCTTCAAATGGAATTTAAGGGTTGAGTGAGAGCGTTTCCAGTATATGGAAGGTCAAGGATCCTAGATCTCGTCACATGGCATGGAAACCCGACATATTTTTCAATTTTTTAGCACAAAGACCAATGTATGTGGGATGTAATGGAGAAACCTACATATACACGAGTTGTCTAACTATGGCTCGTGTGTATGGACAAAAAATTGTATTCTTGACTCTAGATTTAGCAAAATGGGGGTTTTGATTCTTCAAAGGGAAATGGAAGTCCATCAAAGCAAGATGCATGGAGTGTGGAAAAATTTTCTATAACATATTGATCACCATGGTGTGCGTCAATACTACTTTATCCTCCATTTCCTAGACATGTGGAGATATCCACATAGTGGATTTTCTAATATCATTCTAGAAGGTCCAAAACCATATCAAAATTGAAGGTTGGGGAAGTCAAAAACCTATCCCTAGATGGCTATCGGGGTATGTTAAATACCAGACCACTAAGAGGAGAAGCAATCCATTATTTTTCATTGTATCTTGTTCCTTAGATGAGAAAAACATATGAGAGTGGTATTCTATGAGAATAGTTGAGGAGGAGAGATTATGTTGTATCCATACAGACCATAGTTCAAAGGCCACTCCACAGAGAGTGCCTCTTTCTTTGTACTTGCATTATTTATATACCAGAGAAAAGAGAGCATAGTAGCCTCACCTTCTAGTTGGATTTTCTCCCATATTGGGTTTCCCAGGTCATATATTTTCTTTATCTGTGGATGGTGTGATTTTTCTTTAATGTTCTCTATTTTTTGCATTTTATCTATTTCATGCATAAGCATAAAAATAAATAACTAAGTATTCTAGGATCTGAAGGAAAAATAACAGTACTAGTAAATATTTTAGTATTTTCTTATTAGATCTATTGTGACGAACTATTACAGTGGAATATCCATGATAGTTTACATATCAAGGTCATCAAAAGATACTTGAAGAAGTTGAACTGCATATAAAGGATGTGCATGCAAAGCATGATGGTATTATCTCCAAGGATAGAGTAATCAAATACCAAGCAAAGAGGATAGAGGATATTGTTATCTATTAAAGTAAGATAGATGAAAGGGGTGTGGAAAATGAAGAAAAACCGTCAAATGTGAAATCATATTGACACCCTCATTATCATGAAAGAATTCAAGGAATACAAGAAGATCAATATCAACATTATCAAGGAAGAAGATGGAATGCTCATTAATTTTCATGGAATATGACATGAGAAAACCATTATTCCACAAGATATTATCATAGACCATCATCTACTACAAATTGGAGAAGCTTCAACAACAATGCATGGAATAAAGGGAAATAAAATTATGCAACAACTATCCACCAAGGATTACGGCCAAAAATAATTGATTTTGGATGGATGGATCATCATCAATGGAAATAAAAAATAGGGAACATAAGAAAACCATATTACTTGGTTCCATCACATGTGAAGCCTTTAGTTGCAAATATTTGAGTAAAAAGGAGGGTAATATGTGATGAACCAAGGGGCACATATATAGGATCAAACATATATGATATGACCCCAAAAGGGGGCATATATGGGGATAAATGTACGTGTAATGTGTAAATATATATGTAATATGGTTGGTGTAATAGTAAAGGGGCCTCATGTGTAGGTGTAAATAGGTATATATAGGAATCAAGTATTCATTATTGTTTTTGTGTGAATTGTGATGTATGAATGCATTTGGTTATGTGGAGGAGTTTCTCCTATTCTTTAAGGATTTATTGTATAAATTATTTATATTAGGGTTATGCTCCATGCTCACATTTTTTACAATGTGTGCACTATGTTCTGTTACGATATTTTAATCATTTGGTACATTACACCATTCAAGGTTATATGAACCAACCCTTCATTTGATATTTTATCTCATGCATCAAGTAGTTGATCATGGATATTGTTAGCACATGGTTTTGATAAAATGGTGTTTTTTCCCTTAGGAAATAACCCCTTGGTAAAAAATGCAGGAAAGGGGTCTTAGCGCGACCCACATTTGGTTTTTATCCTAAGTTTTTGATGACTTGACAGTTTTGGCGTGTTGTNGTAATAATAAAACTACGAGGCCTAAACTCATATACAACATGACATTTCCATAAATAAGGTTGGCCCAAAATAACATCACAAACTTCAAGGGGAGAAACATTACACAATACCTCACCTTTGAAGTGTTTCATGACGTATGACATGAGACACTGTTGGTTGACATGAAGGTTACTTCCTTGGTGGAGCCATCCGATGGTGTAGGGTTGCAGTTGCGACATTATCAGTAGGAATAGATTCTTGATGACCACTGTTCAATTGAGGTTATTATGGATATCATTGTCAATGATGAAGTTTTGAGGGTTGCCTTTCAGGCACATCTATGAATGAAAGAGGTTTTCTCCTTCCTCTGGCTCATTAGGTTCACTAGGTTGGATATTGGTGGTAGCAACTATAGAACTGGGTTTCATGTTAAAGATCCATCTTAATTTTTTTGGTTTTGACTCAAAATCGGAACCCACATCTGATTTAGAGGCTTTCACTGCAACCACCAATGACTTATTTGAGTGGAAGTCAATAGTGTTATGCCAACGACTCTTATGGAAGTTGCACCACTTCCAAGTATATTTCTTCATTTTTCCATTGTCCTTATTTTAATATGGATTAGACTGACTTTCCTAAGGTTTTCCATCTTTTCTCTAGCCTTTGTTCTACAATTTGGGGATGCCCTTTCCCTTCTTTTGTTGTGAGGGGTTCCCAGACCCAAATTGTTGTGTCTTCTATTTAATATTCTGCTCAATTTTGATGGCATATCAATAGGCCAAGCCCAAGGAAGAGATATCCATAAAATACATTTTTTCCTAGATGTATCTATGGAGACCAACACGATACTTTAGCACTAGATGTCTCTCAGAATCTCTGATACCTATCTTGGTGCACAAGGTATGGAAGATACTTGTGAACTCTAGCACTGCTTGGTCCCTTTATTTCCGCAGTGTGGTCCATTTTGTATATAGGTCATCATTAATTCCAACAAGGTAGTATTATTCCTTAATAGAATCCTTGAATGACTCCCAAGTGATTGTGACTATAAATAATGAGGGTTCCAATGTTTCCTTTTTCTCACAGAAAGTATTCAACCAATCTTTGACATGGGTTCTCTATTCAAAAAGTTATGGATAGAAAAATACCCTTTTGGCATATTCAACCATTTATCTACAATATCTATGTCTATATGACCTTAAAATATAGGAATATAAAGTTTATCTATACCTTTAAGGGGGTGACACCTCTTCTCGAGGAATATGCATCTCATGTTGGTAGTCGCTGAAGGATTTCGTAGAATTATCCATCATCTCATTCCTCTGTTGCACAAGGGATTCCTCGAGTAATAGTTTGAAAGGATATCTTGTCCCATCGTATTTCCTTTCTCCCACCATGGAAGGTCTCTAGGGAATGCAAGATATTTTTCCTCAAGAGAATCAAGCTCGAGACCCAAATCTTTGTACCCTAACCTCGTCGGGGCCATGCACTAAGAACGACAAGGAGCAAGTTTCTCTCATACCATTGATCCATATTTTATGAGCTGAATTAAATGAATAAAAACTATTAGTATTAGTATTAACACAGAGACAGAAGGAACAATAACAGAGATACAATAAAATTGGCTTCTATTCAATAAAGAAATATGTTGAAACTGTAAAATGCAGACTGAAAACAAGCTTTCCAGAATGGTGGCAGCTTATCTTTGAGAAGAGATGTGATGACTATGCTCATTCGCAAGAGTATTATTACAATGAGTCTATGAAATTCATTTTAAAATAAATATTAATGCCAAAAGCCTAGACATCCAAAAACCTAAACCTAGGAGATGGAGTACCAAAAGTCATGTGGGCCCCGTTGGGTTAAGTTAGTACATCAACTTCCCAGGGTCTTAACTTTTTCATACGATCTTCTTTTTAGGCACATCATATCCCATTCGAAAGGTGTATCCAAGGAATACACATTATTCTATCAAATTATGACTCCATCAATAGTTTGAATATGGTGAGCCCTAAAAATGCTATCTAGGGCCTCAAAACGACCCGAGAAGTTAAGGATCCAAAAAAGTAGGAAAACAAATTACCAAATTAAAAAATGGCCGAGATGAGCCAGTTGGAATTGATGGGTTGCGATCGATATCCACCTGGATCAGTCTCTCACATGCACCATATGCAAGTAGTACATGAAAGACAACCTCTAACTAGAATCCAATAATGAAAATTACTGACAAAGGCGAGGAAACCACCAATAGGGATAATGGAATCCAAGAAACTGCATCAATCCCAATGTGTGAATAGATTTCTTTCCATTGAACAAAAAGGAAACCCCCTAGTCAAGGACCAATGAGGAGATTTCATTTGTTGGGTTCAAGGTTACCTACCAATAATCAAAGTAGGCCCAGGCTATAAGGTAGGACAACAACTTCGTGTGATTTTAAGACTCACTTGTAAGGGGATGGTTGACATGCAAATTCAAGAGTTATAAGGAATGGTTGAAACATGATTATACTTCCTTTGAACAAGAGCATGATAAATATGGATAACGTAGGAAACATAGACTTAACACTAATCATTTACAAAATTTTGTGACATAGGAGGCATAAAAAAATTCCCCATATGGACAACAAGAATAAGTAGTCAGAGGAGTAGACTCTAAGTAACGAGTTCATATTCCTAAGGACGTGATAAAACCAAACCTTGGATGAAATGGAATCAATATTTTGTTCATTTTTCAAAGGAGGTATGACTAGTACTGATAAGAGATAATATTGTTTTCTCGCATGTCTTTTATTTTGGTTTTTCATACTAAAAGAAATTTTATGATATAGTAGAGGAAATGAGTGTCAGGAGTAAGAAAATAGTTCAAAGCAGTGGAACATACCTATGCTCAATGCAAGGGAACACATGCGGGACATGGAAACTCAAGAGGATGTTTCCTCTATGGGTAAAGGGTTTTCAAGTTGTAAAGGATATATGGAAGGCACTGCTTGGCTAATGCTGAGAATTGTTGGGGAAAGAGTCTTATAACGAGAAAGAGAGAGATCACATTAGGATTAAAAATGCAAGAAATATAATGGGATGTAATTACAACTTAACTCAAAGAGTGTACTTTTTCATAGATGTTAGTCCCCTAGGCCCAAAAAAGTATAAAATAATACCCAGGAGAATTCTTCTAGCCAATGATGATTAGAGTATTCATTTTTTGTAAGTAGTCTACATGGTCCAAAAAAGGGTTAAACTTATATCAAAGTATACATCCTTTCAACTACATTTAACTAGTGTGAAAGAGACAAGTTCACTCGAAAATATTTTTCATTTTTTTTTAGAGTCGGAACAGAGCTTAACCAAGACTCGGCAGGAGTCCCATAGGTAGTGGTCAGAATGATATTGAGTAAGAAAGTGAGGTTTAAATGAAAATTCATATCGATAATATAAGGAACTCCTGTACCTATGGATTAACATTTGCATGGGCGTCAAATGGAAAAATTGTTCTAACTAGGGTACCCATGTTTGGTAAGTCTCTACCTCTTAACAACGACACTTCTAGTAGCAACAAGAAGGTTCCATGTTGCTAAGAAATGGGTTCGTACCTAGGGTATGTGAATCATGGTCATAGGTTATTGAAAAAATCAAAAGCGAGGTGAGAACCTATACTATATTCCAATGATGGTATATACCTTCTAGAGGCACAAACGAGCGATAGGATGCTAGAAATCCCAAAAAAAAAACTAGAGAAAACCACTTCAAACCAGGTCTTACACTACACAATTAGTCCACATGGTAAAAAATAGGAAAGATAGGGTAAAAACTATATAAAGTTGGTAAAACGTATCTAAAAATAGTAAAAATAATAATTTTTGACCATGTCATTTGATTTTTTCACCCACATAGTGCTTTTGAGACCATTTTACCCATGATCTTCCAGTGATGATTTTGGGAGCTACAATCAACGTAATTAAAACCCATCTGGACCATGTAAGTGCTCATCCTATTGTCTTATTCAACTCTAATATCAAGTATTCTAGATAAATTAAAATGATAACAAGAGAAGGATTGAATCATACCTCGTCTCTACATTCAAAGAAGGCCGTGGTTGAGCTCACAACCCAAAGCTTTATACCTGCAACTTGTCCTCAACATCCAAGATACACAAGCATGTGTAAATTATATAGAATGTTAGTATATAAACTATCGTAATCCATTAAGATACATAACAAATATTCCCATGGAAACTAATATAAATATTTGCAACATATATTTGGATGAGAAAACAATATTTCTATTAATGTAATCAACATAAGTACATAGGTGACAAACTTCTCTAACGTCACATATTGGAACCAAAAAAATAAGTCCCTCTACCTCAGCCCTCACCACTTCAATCCTCCATAAAGGAAAGCTCACAAGTATTAGGATTCAAAGAGGTTCTCCATCTCAAGATAGGAAGAGTTTGGGGGATGAACACAATAAGTTTAAACTTTCAAGGACAAAGGGATGCAGACTCATTATAAGGTGAAATTTCTCGAGAGTGTATTTTCTCTCAATGATGAATTATCCAAGGCTTGTATATGGCTCAATTTATAGCCTTCAAATGGAATTTAAGGGTTGAGTGAGAGCGTTTCCAGTATATGGAAGGTCAAGGATCCTAGATCTCGTCACATGGCATGGAAACCCGACATATTTTTCAATTTTTTAGCACAAAGACCAATGTATGTGGGATGTAATGGAGAAACCTACATATACACGAGTTGTCTAACTATGGCTCGTGTGTATGGACAAAAAATTGTATTCTTGACTCTAGATTTAGCAAAATGGGGGTTTTGATTCTTCAAAGGGAAATGGAAGTCCATCAAAGCAAGATGCATGGAGTGTGGAAAAATTTTCTATAACATATTGATCACCATGGTGTGCGTCAATACTACTTTATCCTCCATTTCCTAGACATGTGGAGATATCCACATAGTGGATTTTCTAATATCATTCTAGAAGGTCCAAAACCATATCAAAATTGAAGGTTGGGGAAGTCAAAAACCTATCCCTAGATGGCTATCGGGGTATGTTAAATACCAGACCACTAAGAGGAGAAGCAATCCATTATTTTTCATTGTATCTTGTTCCTTAGATGAGAAAAACATATGAGAGTGGTATTCTATGAGAATAGTTGAGGAGGAGAGATTATGTTGTATCCATACAGACCATAGTTCAAAGGCCACTCCACAGAGAGTGCCTCTTTCTTTGTACTTGCATTATTTATATACCAGAGAAAAGAGAGCATAGTAGCCTCACCTTCTAGTTGGATTTTCTCCCATATTGGGTTTCCCAGGTCATATATTTTCTTTATCTGTGGATGGTGTGATTTTTCTTTAATGTTCTCTATTTTTTGCATTTTATCTATTTCATGCATAAGCATAAAAATAAATAACTAAGTATTCTAGGATCTGAAGGAAAAATAACAGTACTAGTAAATATTTTAGTATTTTCTTATTAGATCTATTGTGACGAACTATTACAGTGGAATATCCATGATAGTTTACATATCAAGGTCATCAAAAGATACTTGAAGAAGTTGAACTGCATATAAAGGATGTGCATGCAAAGCATGATGGTATTATCTCCAAGGATAGAGTAATCAAATACCAAGCAAAGAGGATAGAGGATATTGTTATCTATTAAAGTAAGATAGATGAAAGGGGTGTGGAAAATGAAGAAAAACCGTCAAATGTGAAATCATATTGACACCCTCATTATCATGAAAGAATTCAAGGAATACAAGAAGATCAATATCAACATTATCAAGGAAGAAGATGGAATGCTCATTAATTTTCATGGAATATGACATGAGAAAACCATTATTCCACAAGATATTATCATAGACCATCATCTACTACAAATTGGAGAAGCTTCAACAACAATGCATGGAATAAAGGGAAATAAAATTATGCAACAACTATCCACCAAGGATTACGGCCAAAAATAATTGATTTTGGATGGATGGATCATCATCAATGGAAATAAAAAATAGGGAACATAAGAAAACCATATTACTTGGTTCCATCACATGTGAAGCCTTTAGTTGCAAATATTTGAGTAAAAAGGAGGGTAATATGTGATGAACCAAGGGGCACATATATAGGATCAAACATATATGATATGACCCCAAAAGGGGGCATATATGGGGATAAATGTACGTGTAATGTGTAAATATATATGTAATATGGTTGGTGTAATAGTAAAGGGGCCTCATGTGTAGGTGTAAATAGGTATATATAGGAATCAAGTATTCATTATTGTTTTTGTGTGAATTGTGATGTATGAATGCATTTGGTTATGTGGAGGAGTTTCTCCTATTCTTTAAGGATTTATTGTATAAATTATTTATATTAGGGTTATGCTCCATGCTCACATTTTTTACAATGTGTGCACTATGTTCTGTTACGATATTTTAATCATTTGGTACATTACACCATTCAAGGTTATATGAACCAACCCTTCATTTGATATTTTATCTCATGCATCAAGTAGTTGATCATGGATATTGTTAGCACATGGTTTTGATAAAATGGTGTTTTTTCCCTTAGGAAATAACCCCTTGGTAAAAAATGCAGGAAAGGGGTCTTAGCGCGACCCACATTTGGTTTTTATCCTAAGTTTTTGATGACTTGACAGTTTTGGCGTGTTGTTCTAAGGAGCACACAAATATCAATGGCTGAGAAAGCGCGCTCAAATCTATGGTCAACAACAGCAACTCGGACCCCCCAGACCTTTCTTCCTTTAACGGTTGGGGGGGGGTCCGAGTTGGTGGTTTTCTAGAATGGGCCCCTCACAATGTGTTTCCCCCACAACAACTT
>JZKD02S0267301.1:104790-135121 GCA_000966675.3 Picea glauca | reverse complement strand
ATGTTTCCTTTTTCTCACAGAAAGTATTCAACCAATCTTTGACATGGGTTCTCTATTCAAAAAGTTATGGATAGAAAAATACCCTTTTGGCATATTCAACCATTTATCTACAATATCTATGTCTATATGACCTTAAAATATAGGAATATAAAGTTTATCTATACCTTTAAGGGGGTGACACCTCTTCTCGAGGAATATGCATCTCATGTTGGTAGTCGCTGAAGGATTTCGTAGAATTATCCATCATCTCATTCCTCTGTTGCACAAGGGATTCCTCGAGTAATAGTTTGAAAGGATATCTTGTCCCATCGTATTTCCTTTCTCCCACCATGGAAGGTCTCTAGGGAATGCAAGATATTTTTCCTCAAGAGAATCAAGCTCGAGACCCAAATCTTTGTACCCTAACCTCGTCGGGGCCATGCACTAAGAACGACAAGGAGCAAGTTTCTCTCATACCATTGATCCATATTTTATGAGCTGAATTAAATGAATAAAAACTATTAGTATTAGTATTAACACAGAGACAGAAGGAACAATAACAGAGATACAATAAAATTGGCTTCTATTCAATAAAGAAATATGTTGAAACTGTAAAATGCAGACTGAAAACAAGCTTTCCAGAATGGTGGCAGCTTATCTTTGAGAAGAGATGTGATGACTATGCTCATTCGCAAGAGTATTATTACAATGAGTCTATGAAATTCATTTTAAAATAAATATTAATGCCAAAAGCCTAGACATCCAAAAACCTAAACCTAGGAGATGGAGTACCAAAAGTCATGTGGGCCCCGTTGGGTTAAGTTAGTACATCAACTTCCCAGGGTCTTAACTTTTTCATACGATCTTCTTTTTAGGCACATCATATCCCATTCGAAAGGTGTATCCAAGGAATACACATTATTCTATCAAATTATGACTCCATCAATAGTTTGAATATGGTGAGCCCTAAAAATGCTATCTAGGGCCTCAAAACGACCCGAGAAGTTAAGGATCCAAAAAAGTAGGAAAACAAATTACCAAATTAAAAAATGGCCGAGATGAGCCAGTTGGAATTGATGGGTTGCGATCGATATCCACCTGGATCAGTCTCTCACATGCACCATATGCAAGTAGTACATGAAAGACAACCTCTAACTAGAATCCAATAATGAAAATTACTGACAAAGGCGAGGAAACCACCAATAGGGATAATGGAATCCAAGAAACTGCATCAATCCCAATGTGTGAATAGATTTCTTTCCATTGAACAAAAAGGAAACCCCCTAGTCAAGGACCAATGAGGAGATTTCATTTGTTGGGTTCAAGGTTACCTACCAATAATCAAAGTAGGCCCAGGCTATAAGGTAGGACAACAACTTCGTGTGATTTTAAGACTCACTTGTAAGGGGATGGTTGACATGCAAATTCAAGAGTTATAAGGAATGGTTGAAACATGATTATACTTCCTTTGAACAAGAGCATGATAAATATGGATAACGTAGGAAACATAGACTTAACACTAATCATTTACAAAATTTTGTGACATAGGAGGCATAAAAAAATTCCCCATATGGACAACAAGAATAAGTAGTCAGAGGAGTAGACTCTAAGTAACGAGTTCATATTCCTAAGGACGTGATAAAACCAAACCTTGGATGAAATGGAATCAATATTTTGTTCATTTTTCAAAGGAGGTATGACTAGTACTGATAAGAGATAATATTGTTTTCTCGCATGTCTTTTATTTTGGTTTTTCATACTAAAAGAAATTTTATGATATAGTAGAGGAAATGAGTGTCAGGAGTAAGAAAATAGTTCAAAGCAGTGGAACATACCTATGCTCAATGCAAGGGAACACATGCGGGACATGGAAACTCAAGAGGATGTTTCCTCTATGGGTAAAGGGTTTTCAAGTTGTAAAGGATATATGGAAGGCACTGCTTGGCTAATGCTGAGAATTGTTGGGGAAAGAGTCTTATAACGAGAAAGAGAGAGATCACATTAGGATTAAAAATGCAAGAAATATAATGGGATGTAATTACAACTTAACTCAAAGAGTGTACTTTTTCATAGATGTTAGTCCCCTAGGCCCAAAAAAGTATAAAATAATACCCAGGAGAATTCTTCTAGCCAATGATGATTAGAGTATTCATTTTTTGTAAGTAGTCTACATGGTCCAAAAAAGGGTTAAACTTATATCAAAGTATACATCCTTTCAACTACATTTAACTAGTGTGAAAGAGACAAGTTCACTCGAAAATATTTTTCATTTTTTTTTAGAGTCGGAACAGAGCTTAACCAAGACTCGGCAGGAGTCCCATAGGTAGTGGTCAGAATGATATTGAGTAAGAAAGTGAGGTTTAAATGAAAATTCATATCGATAATATAAGGAACTCCTGTACCTATGGATTAACATTTGCATGGGCGTCAAATGGAAAAATTGTTCTAACTAGGGTACCCATGTTTGGTAAGTCTCTACCTCTTAACAACGACACTTCTAGTAGCAACAAGAAGGTTCCATGTTGCTAAGAAATGGGTTCGTACCTAGGGTATGTGAATCATGGTCATAGGTTATTGAAAAAATCAAAAGCGAGGTGAGAACCTATACTATATTCCAATGATGGTATATACCTTCTAGAGGCACAAACGAGCGATAGGATGCTAGAAATCCCAAAAAAAAAACTAGAGAAAACCACTTCAAACCAGGTCTTACACTACACAATTAGTCCACATGGTAAAAAATAGGAAAGATAGGGTAAAAACTATATAAAGTTGGTAAAACGTATCTAAAAATAGTAAAAATAATAATTTTTGACCATGTCATTTGATTTTTTCACCCACATAGTGCTTTTGAGACCATTTTACCCATGATCTTCCAGTGATGATTTTGGGAGCTACAATCAACGTAATTAAAACCCATCTGGACCATGTAAGTGCTCATCCTATTGTCTTATTCAACTCTAATATCAAGTATTCTAGATAAATTAAAATGATAACAAGAGAAGGATTGAATCATACCTCGTCTCTACATTCAAAGAAGGCCGTGGTTGAGCTCACAACCCAAAGCTTTATACCTGCAACTTGTCCTCAACATCCAAGATACACAAGCATGTGTAAATTATATAGAATGTTAGTATATAAACTATCGTAATCCATTAAGATACATAACAAATATTCCCATGGAAACTAATATAAATATTTGCAACATATATTTGGATGAGAAAACAATATTTCTATTAATGTAATCAACATAAGTACATAGGTGACAAACTTCTCTAACGTCACATATTGGAACCAAAAAAATAAGTCCCTCTACCTCAGCCCTCACCACTTCAATCCTCCATAAAGGAAAGCTCACAAGTATTAGGATTCAAAGAGGTTCTCCATCTCAAGATAGGAAGAGTTTGGGGGATGAACACAATAAGTTTAAACTTTCAAGGACAAAGGGATGCAGACTCATTATAAGGTGAAATTTCTCGAGAGTGTATTTTCTCTCAATGATGAATTATCCAAGGCTTGTATATGGCTCAATTTATAGCCTTCAAATGGAATTTAAGGGTTGAGTGAGAGCGTTTCCAGTATATGGAAGGTCAAGGATCCTAGATCTCGTCACATGGCATGGAAACCCGACATATTTTTCAATTTTTTAGCACAAAGACCAATGTATGTGGGATGTAATGGAGAAACCTACATATACACGAGTTGTCTAACTATGGCTCGTGTGTATGGACAAAAAATTGTATTCTTGACTCTAGATTTAGCAAAATGGGGGTTTTGATTCTTCAAAGGGAAATGGAAGTCCATCAAAGCAAGATGCATGGAGTGTGGAAAAATTTTCTATAACATATTGATCACCATGGTGTGCGTCAATACTACTTTATCCTCCATTTCCTAGACATGTGGAGATATCCACATAGTGGATTTTCTAATATCATTCTAGAAGGTCCAAAACCATATCAAAATTGAAGGTTGGGGAAGTCAAAAACCTATCCCTAGATGGCTATCGGGGTATGTTAAATACCAGACCACTAAGAGGAGAAGCAATCCATTATTTTTCATTGTATCTTGTTCCTTAGATGAGAAAAACATATGAGAGTGGTATTCTATGAGAATAGTTGAGGAGGAGAGATTATGTTGTATCCATACAGACCATAGTTCAAAGGCCACTCCACAGAGAGTGCCTCTTTCTTTGTACTTGCATTATTTATATACCAGAGAAAAGAGAGCATAGTAGCCTCACCTTCTAGTTGGATTTTCTCCCATATTGGGTTTCCCAGGTCATATATTTTCTTTATCTGTGGATGGTGTGATTTTTCTTTAATGTTCTCTATTTTTTGCATTTTATCTATTTCATGCATAAGCATAAAAATAAATAACTAAGTATTCTAGGATCTGAAGGAAAAATAACAGTACTAGTAAATATTTTAGTATTTTCTTATTAGATCTATTGTGACGAACTATTACAGTGGAATATCCATGATAGTTTACATATCAAGGTCATCAAAAGATACTTGAAGAAGTTGAACTGCATATAAAGGATGTGCATGCAAAGCATGATGGTATTATCTCCAAGGATAGAGTAATCAAATACCAAGCAAAGAGGATAGAGGATATTGTTATCTATTAAAGTAAGATAGATGAAAGGGGTGTGGAAAATGAAGAAAAACCGTCAAATGTGAAATCATATTGACACCCTCATTATCATGAAAGAATTCAAGGAATACAAGAAGATCAATATCAACATTATCAAGGAAGAAGATGGAATGCTCATTAATTTTCATGGAATATGACATGAGAAAACCATTATTCCACAAGATATTATCATAGACCATCATCTACTACAAATTGGAGAAGCTTCAACAACAATGCATGGAATAAAGGGAAATAAAATTATGCAACAACTATCCACCAAGGATTACGGCCAAAAATAATTGATTTTGGATGGATGGATCATCATCAATGGAAATAAAAAATAGGGAACATAAGAAAACCATATTACTTGGTTCCATCACATGTGAAGCCTTTAGTTGCAAATATTTGAGTAAAAAGGAGGGTAATATGTGATGAACCAAGGGGCACATATATAGGATCAAACATATATGATATGACCCCAAAAGGGGGCATATATGGGGATAAATGTACGTGTAATGTGTAAATATATATGTAATATGGTTGGTGTAATAGTAAAGGGGCCTCATGTGTAGGTGTAAATAGGTATATATAGGAATCAAGTATTCATTATTGTTTTTGTGTGAATTGTGATGTATGAATGCATTTGGTTATGTGGAGGAGTTTCTCCTATTCTTTAAGGATTTATTGTATAAATTATTTATATTAGGGTTATGCTCCATGCTCACATTTTTTACAATGTGTGCACTATGTTCTGTTACGATATTTTAATCATTTGGTACATTACACCATTCAAGGTTATATGAACCAACCCTTCATTTGATATTTTATCTCATGCATCAAGTAGTTGATCATGGATATTGTTAGCACATGGTTTTGATAAAATGGTGTTTTTTCCCTTAGGAAATAACCCCTTGGTAAAAAATGCAGGAAAGGGGTCTTAGCGCGACCCACATTTGGTTTTTATCCTAAGTTTTTGATGACTTGACAGTTTTGGCGTGTTGTGCTAAGGAGCGCACAAATATCAATGGTTGAGCAAGCGCGCTCAAATCTATGGTCAACAACGGCAACTCGGACCCCCCAGACCTTTCTTCCTTTAACTGTGGGGGGGGTCCGAGTTGGTGGTTTTCTAGAATGGGCCCCTCACAATGTGTTTCCCCCACAACAACTTGGATCCCCCCCACTCTTTACCGCTTACTTCCTACCCCCCCCACCGAGCTAACTGCTACGCTACCTCCCAATACCACCAGGTCACCTCCCAATACCATCCATGCTCCCACTAACACCTCTCTTCCACTCACACTTCCACATGCCTATCCCTTTTACACTTTATATTTATCTCCCTCTCACCTTCAGACATCTTTCTTCCACTTACCCTCCATGTCCTTCACTATTGTTGTCGTCTACCCCCTCACCTGTCACACTGCTCTGCCACCACATCCCTTTCTCATTTTCCACATCATCCTCATGCCTTTACACCTCATCTCCCACATACTGGTGCTCACGCATTGTCAGTCACCACCAACTGCATCCTTTCACATGGCCATCGTTCACTCATTGTTTCGTGCAGGTTTGTGCTAAGCTCCTCACTAGCTCACCATTATTGGCTTCCATGTCTTCCTTCCAGTTCTCTCTGCAAAGGTTCAACAAAAGTAAAGGTGGCAGAGGTTCAGATCAAGGCCATCATGTTTTCAAGGTGTTGAGTTTTCTCAGGCCCCATCCTAATCCCGATGAAGGTAATTAATGAAAGTAAGGGAGGTGGTTGAAACCTCGTCTCATCTTATAAATGGAAATCTTGAAAGGACTGGCCATGGAAGTAGATTGTCAACCCAGACTAATTTGATCTCGCATCTGACATAGAAGGTTCATACGTAAGTGTTCACATCTGACAGAAGACCGCATGCACAGTCTGATAGAGAAGACACATACGTAAAGGCTTGAATGTAGTAACTCAATCGTGCCTCTATCAGTTGTAGACAGTTCTAAGTATAAATAAGCATTTTTGATATTTTGTAACGGTCGGATGGTTGAGGTAGGCTCCCTGATTGTAATATTTTGATGAAGCATAATGGCTCTCTAGTTATGTACTCGATTTGAGACTTATTGATTAATATAAGTCATATTTCTTATTCCATATTATTTGCCTCTGATATTGAAGTATTCATGATCAAATGATTCACATGGATTGTTGTAGTTGTATTGTGAAGGATGTTTGATAATAGTACTGTTATGGTGTTCTTCAATTTTTCGAAACTTTGAATCCAAGAGGATCTTGTGTTTGAGTTTTTACTCCTTAGGTTGCTTGAAGATCTGATGTCTACAACAAACCTGTACATTTTCCTCACCAAAGTCGTCCTCCTACTCACCTTTAATCTCACTTACTGACTGAAATTGATAAAGACATCAATTTCTTGTGCGTGCTATTCCAAATTCTTGAGTTTATAATGATATTATCTTGAGATCCACTCGACCTCTTTAAACTCATTCATAGTGACATATAACCTTATGGGTACTGGGTTTACCTTCTATGCAATTGGAGGGTGACTTCTAGTGCTAACATTATTGGCATTATTGCCAGGGAATGAATTGAATACATTTCCCTGGGATAGAACGATAAAGAAGTTATGATTTTGAAGGTGCATATGATAGCAGTACCATTGAAGATTGCAACTTTTACCTAGAGACTCCATTATTTTGATTCCACTGTTTCAGTTGTGGCTCTGAAAAGATGATAGACGAGGTATACTCCATAGCTTCCTCTGGAAACACCTGAAGCTGACCCAGAGAAAATTATCAGAAAGGGAAGGGCACCTCAAAAGGGGATTTCAACTGTTGTACCTGGTGATTCTAGTAATTTTCATAATCCTTATTTAAAAATTCCAGTAGCTGCTTCTCATTCTCCTATTATACCACCTGTTGGAGTTTCCAGAAATTTAAATTTTGGAAGTATTCTTGCTGATTTCTCCCCTCCTAGTCTTGGTTTGGAAGGAGAAATCTTTGATACCCTTGTTTCCCCTGAAGTCATACAGTGGTTTAGGTCTATGACCTTATAAGGTTTTCCCACTCTTGGCTTTAGTCCTCCTCCTCTTATTAGAGTTGTTGCATTAAGAGAAGGGGAAACCTCTCTTCCCTCGAGCCCCACATCTTTCTCTCCAAACCCTTAGTTGTTTCCCCTTTCTCCCAGAAGCACAATTCCAATATCCCCTGTTCAAACTCCATCTCTTCCCATTTCTCCTCTAGTTCATATCCCAATGGCAGGTGTTAATCCCCCTAGGAACATAATGGATGCCATAGTGGCTTCTAGATATGCCGCTCTCATTTTTCCTCAGCCCCTAAACGCTCTTCCAACTGGTGGCTACCTTAAGTAGTTGCCTATGTTCACAGGTGAGGGAGACATAATTGCAAAAGAGCACCTTGCAGCCTTTTATAGTTATGCATACAATTATGTCATTGTGAATGAAGATGTATGGATGAGAATTTTTGTTCATCGCCTTGATGGAGAGGCTAGGAAATGGTTTAGGGCCTTGGCTCCTGGATGTATTGATGGGATTGAAGCCCTAGATGATTCATTCTTAAGACATTGGGGGGATAAAAAGGATTTCTTTTACTATATTACAGAGTTTGGATCACTTAAGAAAGGAGAAGGGGAATCTGTTTCTAACTTTTCAAAGAGGTTTAATAAAATGTATAATAATATTCCTACTGAGATTAAACCTACAGAAACCTCTTCCAAAATTACTTATGCTAGTTCTTTCAACCCTTATTTATGCCTCTTGTTAATAGAAAGAAGAGATACTTCCTTGGCTCATATGAAAGATGCATCCCTAGAAGTCGAGTCCAATATATTGTCAGTTGAAAATTTTTGGAGTAAGGTTGATAGAGACAGAGGAAAGGGGATGTATGAAGCTTCAACCTCTGGTTCCTCAGCTTCCCACCCTCAAGTAGATGAATTGACCATGTTGGTAAATTCACTTTCTACTGAGGTGGAAAGTTTGAAATTGGAAGGAAAGAAGAACTATAGAAATCCCCCTAATGCTGAAAATAGGGGTACCTTCAGAAGACCAAATAACACCCCTCAGATTATCCAAAGAGATAAAAGAAGCAGGGATAGGGATGATCATAGAATCCAATCCCCTCTCCAAAATATCGTTGTTACTGATTAAGAAGGAGTGGAAGAAGAGGTTGATTCTGCAATCCATTGTCTTGGAGACATCTCATCATTTCCTCATTTAACCCAATATGCATATGAGGAGTCTCTCATGGACAATGAACTAAATGAGCCGAGTAAAGGGGAGAAGACCAGTAGTAGTCCAAATAAATACAACCCTAGGTCCAAAAATAAAGAGGGGAGGTCTAACATTCCTAATCAACCTACCACATCATAAAATCCTGCTAAAGATGTAGCAGACAACATCAAAGATAAGAAGGCACATAAACCCCCACCAGTGGTAAAAATCCATATCTGAAAAGTGAAGGAAATTTTGAAACTTCCTTCCTCTTTTATCTTTGAGCATGAGATTCAAAAGATTAGGATCCCTGTACCTTTTTTGGAGTTGATAAAAAATGCATAATTTAAAAGGTATCTTTCCAAAATGTTGCAGCCTGAACCCTCCTCAAATGCCACTGATTCAGTAAATATTCAAGATGAAAAGCCAATAGTCATCTTAGGTCCTTTGATAGAAGATCGAGATGATTCACCCCCTCCCTTCTATACATCATTGAACATACATGATAAGGTGTTGCATACCTATTTGATGGACTCGGGGGAATATCATAATCTAATGCCCAAAACTGTCATGGATGAACTTGGATTAGAAATCACAAAGACTCACCATGACTTATATTCTTTTGACTCTAGGAAAGTCAATTATCTTGGGGTCATCAAAGATCTGTTTGTGACCTTGTTTCAGATTCCCATGAAAAGTGTGGTCATGGATATCTTGGTGGGTGATGTTCCCCCCAAATTTGGCATGCTCTTGTCAAGATCTTGGATAAAAATACTTGGGGGAACCTTTCATATGGACCTAACACATGCTACCATTCCTGTGTTTGTGGGGGAGCATAGAAGACTTTACAGAGAAGCTCATTTGGCCTACATTATTAGTGATGAAGAAAACCCCACTAACCATCCTATTTTTTCACTTGATACTGATCTGGGATCCAATATATTGCAGCTCACTCATGCTCCTCAACCTCCTCTAGAAATCATAAAATAGTCCATTACTTTTTGTGAAGATTCTCCTCCAATCACTTCTATTTGGAAGATGTTCTTTGACGGAGCCTCTTCTAGGGAAGGTGCTGGTGCTAGAGTTGTATTTGTTTCACCTACTCAAGAGACTACATATTTTTCCTACAAGTTATAATTTGAAGACATGGGGATTGAAGAGATATTAGTGTTTGGGGATGCTAAATTAATTGTCAATCAGATCAAAAATATTTATCACGCTAAGCACCCTAGGCTAATAACTTATAGAAATGAAGTGTGGGACCTAGTTGAAAGTATTTTCTTAGCTTTCAACATTTCATTTATTCCAAGAGAAGAAAATGTCACGGCTGATTGTTTGCTTGTTTCAGCAAGTAATTTCAGAGTCCCTCTGCCACCTAAACTCAAGTATGATGTAGAAGTGAAATATATACCCTCTATACCTGATAATGTCAAGCATTGGAAAGTGTTTGAGGATGATCTTGAGATAAAAATATTCCTTGATATTATTGATTACTTTTATGCATTACATATTGATCAAGATCATGANATGTTTCCTTTTTCTCACAGAAAGTATTCAACCAATCTTTGACATGGGTTCTCTATTCAAAAAGTTATGGATAGAAAAATACCCTTTTGGCATATTCAACCATTTATCTACAATATCTATGTCTATATGACCTTAAAATATAGGAATATAAAGTTTATCTATACCTTTAAGGGGGTGACACCTCTTCTCGAGGAATATGCATCTCATGTTGGTAGTCGCTGAAGGATTTCGTAGAATTATCCATCATCTCATTCCTCTGTTGCACAAGGGATTCCTCGAGTAATAGTTTGAAAGGATATCTTGTCCCATCGTATTTCCTTTCTCCCACCATGGAAGGTCTCTAGGGAATGCAAGATATTTTTCCTCAAGAGAATCAAGCTCGAGACCCAAATCTTTGTACCCTAACCTCGTCGGGGCCATGCACTAAGAACGACAAGGAGCAAGTTTCTCTCATACCATTGATCCATATTTTATGAGCTGAATTAAATGAATAAAAACTATTAGTATTAGTATTAACACAGAGACAGAAGGAACAATAACAGAGATACAATAAAATTGGCTTCTATTCAATAAAGAAATATGTTGAAACTGTAAAATGCAGACTGAAAACAAGCTTTCCAGAATGGTGGCAGCTTATCTTTGAGAAGAGATGTGATGACTATGCTCATTCGCAAGAGTATTATTACAATGAGTCTATGAAATTCATTTTAAAATAAATATTAATGCCAAAAGCCTAGACATCCAAAAACCTAAACCTAGGAGATGGAGTACCAAAAGTCATGTGGGCCCCGTTGGGTTAAGTTAGTACATCAACTTCCCAGGGTCTTAACTTTTTCATACGATCTTCTTTTTAGGCACATCATATCCCATTCGAAAGGTGTATCCAAGGAATACACATTATTCTATCAAATTATGACTCCATCAATAGTTTGAATATGGTGAGCCCTAAAAATGCTATCTAGGGCCTCAAAACGACCCGAGAAGTTAAGGATCCAAAAAAGTAGGAAAACAAATTACCAAATTAAAAAATGGCCGAGATGAGCCAGTTGGAATTGATGGGTTGCGATCGATATCCACCTGGATCAGTCTCTCACATGCACCATATGCAAGTAGTACATGAAAGACAACCTCTAACTAGAATCCAATAATGAAAATTACTGACAAAGGCGAGGAAACCACCAATAGGGATAATGGAATCCAAGAAACTGCATCAATCCCAATGTGTGAATAGATTTCTTTCCATTGAACAAAAAGGAAACCCCCTAGTCAAGGACCAATGAGGAGATTTCATTTGTTGGGTTCAAGGTTACCTACCAATAATCAAAGTAGGCCCAGGCTATAAGGTAGGACAACAACTTCGTGTGATTTTAAGACTCACTTGTAAGGGGATGGTTGACATGCAAATTCAAGAGTTATAAGGAATGGTTGAAACATGATTATACTTCCTTTGAACAAGAGCATGATAAATATGGATAACGTAGGAAACATAGACTTAACACTAATCATTTACAAAATTTTGTGACATAGGAGGCATAAAAAAATTCCCCATATGGACAACAAGAATAAGTAGTCAGAGGAGTAGACTCTAAGTAACGAGTTCATATTCCTAAGGACGTGATAAAACCAAACCTTGGATGAAATGGAATCAATATTTTGTTCATTTTTCAAAGGAGGTATGACTAGTACTGATAAGAGATAATATTGTTTTCTCGCATGTCTTTTATTTTGGTTTTTCATACTAAAAGAAATTTTATGATATAGTAGAGGAAATGAGTGTCAGGAGTAAGAAAATAGTTCAAAGCAGTGGAACATACCTATGCTCAATGCAAGGGAACACATGCGGGACATGGAAACTCAAGAGGATGTTTCCTCTATGGGTAAAGGGTTTTCAAGTTGTAAAGGATATATGGAAGGCACTGCTTGGCTAATGCTGAGAATTGTTGGGGAAAGAGTCTTATAACGAGAAAGAGAGAGATCACATTAGGATTAAAAATGCAAGAAATATAATGGGATGTAATTACAACTTAACTCAAAGAGTGTACTTTTTCATAGATGTTAGTCCCCTAGGCCCAAAAAAGTATAAAATAATACCCAGGAGAATTCTTCTAGCCAATGATGATTAGAGTATTCATTTTTTGTAAGTAGTCTACATGGTCCAAAAAAGGGTTAAACTTATATCAAAGTATACATCCTTTCAACTACATTTAACTAGTGTGAAAGAGACAAGTTCACTCGAAAATATTTTTCATTTTTTTTTAGAGTCGGAACAGAGCTTAACCAAGACTCGGCAGGAGTCCCATAGGTAGTGGTCAGAATGATATTGAGTAAGAAAGTGAGGTTTAAATGAAAATTCATATCGATAATATAAGGAACTCCTGTACCTATGGATTAACATTTGCATGGGCGTCAAATGGAAAAATTGTTCTAACTAGGGTACCCATGTTTGGTAAGTCTCTACCTCTTAACAACGACACTTCTAGTAGCAACAAGAAGGTTCCATGTTGCTAAGAAATGGGTTCGTACCTAGGGTATGTGAATCATGGTCATAGGTTATTGAAAAAATCAAAAGCGAGGTGAGAACCTATACTATATTCCAATGATGGTATATACCTTCTAGAGGCACAAACGAGCGATAGGATGCTAGAAATCCCAAAAAAAAAACTAGAGAAAACCACTTCAAACCAGGTCTTACACTACACAATTAGTCCACATGGTAAAAAATAGGAAAGATAGGGTAAAAACTATATAAAGTTGGTAAAACGTATCTAAAAATAGTAAAAATAATAATTTTTGACCATGTCATTTGATTTTTTCACCCACATAGTGCTTTTGAGACCATTTTACCCATGATCTTCCAGTGATGATTTTGGGAGCTACAATCAACGTAATTAAAACCCATCTGGACCATGTAAGTGCTCATCCTATTGTCTTATTCAACTCTAATATCAAGTATTCTAGATAAATTAAAATGATAACAAGAGAAGGATTGAATCATACCTCGTCTCTACATTCAAAGAAGGCCGTGGTTGAGCTCACAACCCAAAGCTTTATACCTGCAACTTGTCCTCAACATCCAAGATACACAAGCATGTGTAAATTATATAGAATGTTAGTATATAAACTATCGTAATCCATTAAGATACATAACAAATATTCCCATGGAAACTAATATAAATATTTGCAACATATATTTGGATGAGAAAACAATATTTCTATTAATGTAATCAACATAAGTACATAGGTGACAAACTTCTCTAACGTCACATATTGGAACCAAAAAAATAAGTCCCTCTACCTCAGCCCTCACCACTTCAATCCTCCATAAAGGAAAGCTCACAAGTATTAGGATTCAAAGAGGTTCTCCATCTCAAGATAGGAAGAGTTTGGGGGATGAACACAATAAGTTTAAACTTTCAAGGACAAAGGGATGCAGACTCATTATAAGGTGAAATTTCTCGAGAGTGTATTTTCTCTCAATGATGAATTATCCAAGGCTTGTATATGGCTCAATTTATAGCCTTCAAATGGAATTTAAGGGTTGAGTGAGAGCGTTTCCAGTATATGGAAGGTCAAGGATCCTAGATCTCGTCACATGGCATGGAAACCCGACATATTTTTCAATTTTTTAGCACAAAGACCAATGTATGTGGGATGTAATGGAGAAACCTACATATACACGAGTTGTCTAACTATGGCTCGTGTGTATGGACAAAAAATTGTATTCTTGACTCTAGATTTAGCAAAATGGGGGTTTTGATTCTTCAAAGGGAAATGGAAGTCCATCAAAGCAAGATGCATGGAGTGTGGAAAAATTTTCTATAACATATTGATCACCATGGTGTGCGTCAATACTACTTTATCCTCCATTTCCTAGACATGTGGAGATATCCACATAGTGGATTTTCTAATATCATTCTAGAAGGTCCAAAACCATATCAAAATTGAAGGTTGGGGAAGTCAAAAACCTATCCCTAGATGGCTATCGGGGTATGTTAAATACCAGACCACTAAGAGGAGAAGCAATCCATTATTTTTCATTGTATCTTGTTCCTTAGATGAGAAAAACATATGAGAGTGGTATTCTATGAGAATAGTTGAGGAGGAGAGATTATGTTGTATCCATACAGACCATAGTTCAAAGGCCACTCCACAGAGAGTGCCTCTTTCTTTGTACTTGCATTATTTATATACCAGAGAAAAGAGAGCATAGTAGCCTCACCTTCTAGTTGGATTTTCTCCCATATTGGGTTTCCCAGGTCATATATTTTCTTTATCTGTGGATGGTGTGATTTTTCTTTAATGTTCTCTATTTTTTGCATTTTATCTATTTCATGCATAAGCATAAAAATAAATAACTAAGTATTCTAGGATCTGAAGGAAAAATAACAGTACTAGTAAATATTTTAGTATTTTCTTATTAGATCTATTGTGACGAACTATTACAGTGGAATATCCATGATAGTTTACATATCAAGGTCATCAAAAGATACTTGAAGAAGTTGAACTGCATATAAAGGATGTGCATGCAAAGCATGATGGTATTATCTCCAAGGATAGAGTAATCAAATACCAAGCAAAGAGGATAGAGGATATTGTTATCTATTAAAGTAAGATAGATGAAAGGGGTGTGGAAAATGAAGAAAAACCGTCAAATGTGAAATCATATTGACACCCTCATTATCATGAAAGAATTCAAGGAATACAAGAAGATCAATATCAACATTATCAAGGAAGAAGATGGAATGCTCATTAATTTTCATGGAATATGACATGAGAAAACCATTATTCCACAAGATATTATCATAGACCATCATCTACTACAAATTGGAGAAGCTTCAACAACAATGCATGGAATAAAGGGAAATAAAATTATGCAACAACTATCCACCAAGGATTACGGCCAAAAATAATTGATTTTGGATGGATGGATCATCATCAATGGAAATAAAAAATAGGGAACATAAGAAAACCATATTACTTGGTTCCATCACATGTGAAGCCTTTAGTTGCAAATATTTGAGTAAAAAGGAGGGTAATATGTGATGAACCAAGGGGCACATATATAGGATCAAACATATATGATATGACCCCAAAAGGGGGCATATATGGGGATAAATGTACGTGTAATGTGTAAATATATATGTAATATGGTTGGTGTAATAGTAAAGGGGCCTCATGTGTAGGTGTAAATAGGTATATATAGGAATCAAGTATTCATTATTGTTTTTGTGTGAATTGTGATGTATGAATGCATTTGGTTATGTGGAGGAGTTTCTCCTATTCTTTAAGGATTTATTGTATAAATTATTTATATTAGGGTTATGCTCCATGCTCACATTTTTTACAATGTGTGCACTATGTTCTGTTACGATATTTTAATCATTTGGTACATTACACCATTCAAGGTTATATGAACCAACCCTTCATTTGATATTTTATCTCATGCATCAAGTAGTTGATCATGGATATTGTTAGCACATGGTTTTGATAAAATGGTGTTTTTTCCCTTAGGAAATAACCCCTTGGTAAAAAATGCAGGAAAGGGGTCTTAGCGCGACCCACATTTGGTTTTTATCCTAAGTTTTTGATGACTTGACAGTTTTGGCGTGTTGTTCTAAGGAGCACACAAATATCCATGGCTGAGAAAGCGCGCTCAAATCTATGGTCAACAACAGCAACTCGGACCCCCCAGACCTTTCTTCCTTTAACGGTTGGGGGGGGGTCCGAGTTGGTGGTTTTCTAGACTGGGCCCCTCACAATGTGTTTCCCCCACAACCAATTGGATCCCCCCCACTCTTTACCGCTTACTGCCTACCCCCCCCTCTGAGCTAACTGCTACGCTGCCTCCCAATACCACCAGGTCACCTCCCAATACCATCCATGCTCCCACTAACACCTCTCCTCCACTCACACTTCCACATGCCTATCCCTTTTACACTTTATATTTATCTCCCTCTCACCTCTGGACATCTTTCTTCCACTTACCCTCCATGTCCTTCACTATTGTTGTCGTCTACCCCCTCACCTGTCACACTGCTCTGCCACCACATCCCTTTCTCATTTTCCACATCATCCTCACGCCTTTACACCTCATCTCCCACATACTGGTGCTCGCGCATTGTCAGTCACCACCAACTGCATCCTTTCACATGGCCATCGTTCACTCATTGTTTCGTGCAGGTTTGTGCTAAGCTCCTCACCAGCTCACCATTATTGGCTTCCATGTCTTCCTTCCAGTTCTCTCTGCAAAGGTTAAACAAAAGTAAAGGTGGCAGAGGTTCAGATCAAGGCCATCATGTTTTCAAGGTGTTGAGTTTTCTCAGGACCCATCCTAATCCCGATGAAGGTAATTAATGAAAGTAAGGGAGGTGGTTGAAACCTCGTCTCACCCTATAAATGGAAATCTTGAAAGGACTGGCCATGGAAGTAGATTGTCAACCCAGACTAATTTGATCTCGCATCTGACATAGAAGGTTCATACGTAAGTGTTCACATCTGACAGAAGACCGCATGCACAGTCTGATAGAGAAGACACATACGTAAAGGCTTGAATGTAGTAACTCAATCGTGCCTCTATCAGTTGTAGACAGTTCTAAGTATAAATAAGCATTTTTGATATTTTGTAACGGTCGGATGGTTGAGGTAGGCTCCCTGATTGTAATATTTTGATGAAGCATAATGGCTCTCTAGTTATGTACTCGATTTGAGACTTATTGATTAATATAAGTCATATTTCTTATTCCATATTATTTGCCTCTGATATTGAAGTATTCATGATCAAATGATTCACATGGATTGTTGTAGTTGTATTGTGAAGGATGTTTGATAATAGTACTGTTATGGTGTTCTTCAATTTTTCGAAACTTTGAATCCAAGAGGATCTTGTGTTTGAGTTTTTACTCCTTAGGTTGCTTGAAGATCTGATGTCTACAACAAACCTGTACATTTTCCTCACCAAAGTCGTCCTCCTACTCACCTTTAATCTCACTTACTGACTGAAATTGATAAAGACATCAATTTCTTGTGCGTGCTATTCCAAATTCTTGAGTTTATAATGATATTATCTTGAGATCCACTCGACCTCTTTAAACTCATTCATAGTGACATATAACCTTATGGGTACTGGGTTTACCTTCTATGCAATTGGAGGGTGACTTCTAGTGCTAACATTATTGGCATTATTGCCAGGGAATGAATTGAATACATTTCCCTGGGATAGAACGATAAAGAAGTTATGATTTTGAAGGTGCATATGATAGCAGTACCATTGAAGATTGCAACTTTTACCTAGAGACTCCATTATTTTGATTCCACTGTTTCAGTTGTGGCTCTGAAAAGATGATAGACGAGGTATACTCCATAGCTTCCTCTGGAAACACCTGAAGCTGACCCAGAGAAAATTATCAGAAAGGGAAGGGCACCTCAAAAGGGGATTTCAACTGTTGTACCTGGTGATTCTAGTAATTTTCATAATCCTTATTTAAAAATTCCAGTAGCTGCTTCTCATTCTCCTATTATACCACCTGTTGGAGTTTCCAGAAATTTAAATTTTGGAAGTATTCTTGCTGATTTCTCCCCTCCTAGTCTTGGTTTGGAAGGAGAAATCTTTGATACCCTTGTTTCCCCTGAAGTCATACAGTGGTTTAGGTCTATGACCTTATAAGGTTTTCCCACTCTTGGCTTTAGTCCTCCTCCTCTTATTAGAGTTGTTGCATTAAGAGAAGGGGAAACCTCTCTTCCCTCGAGCCCCACATCTTTCTCTCCAAACCCTTAGTTGTTTCCCCTTTCTCCCAGAAGCACAATTCCAATATCCCCTGTTCAAACTCCATCTCTTCCCATTTCTCCTCTAGTTCATATCCCAATGGCAGGTGTTAATCCCCCTAGGAACATAATGGATGCCATAGTGGCTTCTAGATATGCCGCTCTCATTTTTCCTCAGCCCCTAAACGCTCTTCCAACTGGTGGCTACCTTAAGTAGTTGCCTATGTTCACAGGTGAGGGAGACATAATTGCAAAAGAGCACCTTGCAGCCTTTTATAGTTATGCATACAATTATGTCATTGTGAATGAAGATGTATGGATGAGAATTTTTGTTCATCGCCTTGATGGAGAGGCTAGGAAATGGTTTAGGGCCTTGGCTCCTGGATGTATTGATGGGATTGAAGCCCTAGATGATTCATTCTTAAGACATTGGGGGGATAAAAAGGATTTCTTTTACTATATTACAGAGTTTGGATCACTTAAGAAAGGAGAAGGGGAATCTGTTTCTAACTTTTCAAAGAGGTTTAATAAAATGTATAATAATATTCCTACTGAGATTAAACCTACAGAAACCTCTTCCAAAATTACTTATGCTAGTTCTTTCAACCCTTATTTATGCCTCTTGTTAATAGAAAGAAGAGATACTTCCTTGGCTCATATGAAAGATGCATCCCTAGAAGTCGAGTCCAATATATTGTCAGTTGAAAATTTTTGGAGTAAGGTTGATAGAGACAGAGGAAAGGGGATGTATGAAGCTTCAACCTCTGGTTCCTCAGCTTCCCACCCTCAAGTAGATGAATTGACCATGTTGGTAAATTCACTTTCTACTGAGGTGGAAAGTTTGAAATTGGAAGGAAAGAAGAACTATAGAAATCCCCCTAATGCTGAAAATAGGGGTACCTTCAGAAGACCAAATAACACCCCTCAGATTATCCAAAGAGATAAAAGAAGCAGGGATAGGGATGATCATAGAATCCAATCCCCTCTCCAAAATATCGTTGTTACTGATTAAGAAGGAGTGGAAGAAGAGGTTGATTCTGCAATCCATTGTCTTGGAGACATCTCATCATTTCCTCATTTAACCCAATATGCATATGAGGAGTCTCTCATGGACAATGAACTAAATGAGCCGAGTAAAGGGGAGAAGACCAGTAGTAGTCCAAATAAATACAACCCTAGGTCCAAAAATAAAGAGGGGAGGTCTAACATTCCTAATCAACCTACCACATCATAAAATCCTGCTAAAGATGTAGCAGACAACATCAAAGATAAGAAGGCACATAAACCCCCACCAGTGGTAAAAATCCATATCTGAAAAGTGAAGGAAATTTTGAAACTTCCTTCCTCTTTTATCTTTGAGCATGAGATTCAAAAGATTAGGATCCCTGTACCTTTTTTGGAGTTGATAAAAAATGCATAATTTAAAAGGTATCTTTCCAAAATGTTGCAGCCTGAACCCTCCTCAAATGCCACTGATTCAGTAAATATTCAAGATGAAAAGCCAATAGTCATCTTAGGTCCTTTGATAGAAGATCGAGATGATTCACCCCCTCCCTTCTATACATCATTGAACATACATGATAAGGTGTTGCATACCTATTTGATGGACTCGGGGGAATATCATAATCTAATGCCCAAAACTGTCATGGATGAACTTGGATTAGAAATCACAAAGACTCACCATGACTTATATTCTTTTGACTCTAGGAAAGTCAATTATCTTGGGGTCATCAAAGATCTGTTTGTGACCTTGTTTCAGATTCCCATGAAAAGTGTGGTCATGGATATCTTGGTGGGTGATGTTCCCCCCAAATTTGGCATGCTCTTGTCAAGATCTTGGATAAAAATACTTGGGGGAACCTTTCATATGGACCTAACACATGCTACCATTCCTGTGTTTGTGGGGGAGCATAGAAGACTTTACAGAGAAGCTCATTTGGCCTACATTATTAGTGATGAAGAAAACCCCACTAACCATCCTATTTTTTCACTTGATACTGATCTGGGATCCAATATATTGCAGCTCACTCATGCTCCTCAACCTCCTCTAGAAATCATAAAATAGTCCATTACTTTTTGTGAAGATTCTCCTCCAATCACTTCTATTTGGAAGATGTTCTTTGACGGAGCCTCTTCTAGGGAAGGTGCTGGTGCTAGAGTTGTATTTGTTTCACCTACTCAAGAGACTACATATTTTTCCTACAAGTTATAATTTGAAGACATGGGGATTGAAGAGATATTAGTGTTTGGGGATGCTAAATTAATTGTCAATCAGATCAAAAATATTTATCACGCTAAGCACCCTAGGCTAATAACTTATAGAAATGAAGTGTGGGACCTAGTTGAAAGTATTTTCTTAGCTTTCAACATTTCATTTATTCCAAGAGAAGAAAATGTCACGGCTGATTGTTTGCTTGTTTCAGCAAGTAATTTCAGAGTCCCTCTGCCACCTAAACTCAAGTATGATGTAGAAGTGAAATATATACCCTCTATACCTGATAATGTCAAGCATTGGAAAGTGTTTGAGGATGATCTTGAGATAAAAATATTCCTTGATATTATTGATTACTTTTATGCATTACATATTGATCAAGATCATGANTTACTTTTTGTGAAGATTCTCCTCCAATCACTTCTGTTTGGAAGATGTTCTTTGACGGAGCCTCTTCTAGGGAAGGTGCTGGTGGTAGAGTTGTATTTGTTTCACCTACTCAAGAGACTACATATTTTTCCTACAAGTTATAATTTGAAGACATGGGGATTGAAGAGATATTAGTGTTTGGGGATTCTAAATTAATTGTCAATCAGATCAAAAATATTTATCACGCTAAGCACCCTAGGCTAATAACTTATAGAAATGAAGTGTGGGACCTAATTGAAAGTATTTTCTTAGCTTTCAACATTTCATTTATTCCAAGAGAAGAAAATGTCACGGCTGATTCTTTGCTTGTTTCAGCAAGTAATTTCAGAGTCCCTCTGCCACCTAAACTCAAGTATGATGTAGAAGTGAAATATATAACCTCTATACCTGATAATGTCAAGCATTGGAAAGTGTTTGAGGATGATCTTGAGATAAAAATATTCCTTGATATTATTGATTACTTTTATGCATTACATATTGATCAAGATCATGATTCTGAAAGTAATACTCATGCTGATGTTTTCTTAAACAAAATTGATAATGATCATATTGTTCAGTTGCCTAACAATCATATTCCAAAGGGACTAGTCCCTTTGGAAAGACTATTTGACAGGAATGATGTGGCAGTGAAAGTTAAGGGTTCAACTAATGATGATGATGTAACTAAGTGCAATATTTCTACAGAGAAGGATCCAAAAATTTTCAAGTTGTCAAGAATCTTGTCAAGGGAACAAAGGGTTGGATATGTTGAACTGTTAAAATATTTTTATGATGTGTTTTCCTGGACATATGAAGATCTTACAACATACAACGCAAGTATCATTGAACATAAGATCCCATTGAAGGAAGAGACCAAACCATTTAGGCATAAATTGAGCAAATAAATCCTATGTTGCTACCTATTATGGAGAAAGAGGTAAAAAAGATTTTGGATGCCAAGATTATCATTCCTTTGAGGTATTCTAAATGGGTGGCCAACTTAGTCCCAGTGAGAAAGAAGAATGGAGAAATCAGACTTTGTGTTAATTTACGGAACCAGAACAGAATCTCTAAGAAGGATAATTATGCCTTGCCAAAGATGGAGCACATATTACAGAGGGGACAGGTGCATCTAGGATGTCCATGATTGATGGATTTTCTGGCTACAATCATATCTATGTCTAGCCTGAAGACAGAGAGAAGACAACCTTCTCTACTCCTTGGGGTACATTCATGTATGCTAATATGCCCTTTGGATTGATAAATGCAAGGGAAACCTTTCAGCGAGCCATGGACATATCCTTTATTGGAGATAAGGATAAGTTTGTGGTCATCTATTTGGATGACATAATAGTTCTCTCACAATCTGATAAACAACATTATGATCATTTGAAAAGGGTCATCTTGAAATGTAGAAAATTCAGTCTCTAAAATCCCAAAATTTCATTGTTTTCCATGAAGGAGGGAAAATTATTGGGGCACATAGTATCAACTGAGGGGGTAAGGATTGATTCAATCAGGGTAGAAACATCCAAACCTTGTCACTCCCTAGGTCCAAAAAAGAAGTTCAGTGTTTCTTGGGGAAAATCAATTTCTTAACAAGGTTTGTTTCTAATTTTGTTGAATTGGTAAAGCATATTAAAACCATGTTGAGGAAAGGAAATGGAATCAAATGGATTTTTGAATCTCATAATTCTTTCGATCAAATAAATAAGGCCTTGACCGAAGCACTTGTGCTCATCAGTCCTNTATAAATGGAAATCTTGAAAGGACTGGCCATGGAAGTAGATTGTCAACCCAGACTAATTTGATCTCGCATCTGACATAGAAGGTTCATACGTAAGTGTTCACATCTGACAGAAGACCGCATGCACAGTCTGATAGAGAAGACACATACGTAAAGGCTTGAATGTAGTAACTCAATCGTGCCTCTATCAGTTGTAGACAGTTCTAAGTATAAATAAGCATTTTTGATATTTTGTAACGGTCGGATGGTTGAGGTAGGCTCCCTGATTGTAATATTTTGATGAAGCATAATGGCTCTCTAGTTATGTACTCGATTTGAGACTTATTGATTAATATAAGTCATATTTCTTATTCCATATTATTTGCCTCTGATATTGAAGTATTCATGATCAAATGATTCACATGGATTGTTGTAGTTGTATTGTGAAGGATGTTTGATAATAGTACTGTTATGGTGTTCTTCAATTTTTCGAAACTTTGAATCCAAGAGGATCTTGTGTTTGAGTTTTTACTCCTTAGGTTGCTTGAAGATCTGATGTCTACAACAAACCTGTACATTTTCCTCACCAAAGTCGTCCTCCTACTCACCTTTAATCTCACTTACTGACTGAAATTGATAAAGACATCAATTTCTTGTGCGTGCTATTCCAAATTCTTGAGTTTATAATGATATTATCTTGAGATCCACTCGACCTCTTTAAACTCATTCATAGTGACATATAACCTTATGGGTACTGGGTTTACCTTCTATGCAATTGGAGGGTGACTTCTAGTGCTAACATTATTGGCATTATTGCCAGGGAATGAATTGAATACATTTCCCTGGGATAGAACGATAAAGAAGTTATGATTTTGAAGGTGCATATGATAGCAGTACCATTGAAGATTGCAACTTTTACCTAGAGACTCCATTATTTTGATTCCACTGTTTCAGTTGTGGCTCTGAAAAGATGATAGACGAGGTATACTCCATAGCTTCCTCTGGAAACACCTGAAGCTGACCCAGAGAAAATTATCAGAAAGGGAAGGGCACCTCAAAAGGGGATTTCAACTGTTGTACCTGGTGATTCTAGTAATTTTCATAATCCTTATTTAAAAATTCCAGTAGCTGCTTCTCATTCTCCTATTATACCACCTGTTGGAGTTTCCAGAAATTTAAATTTTGGAAGTATTCTTGCTGATTTCTCCCCTCCTAGTCTTGGTTTGGAAGGAGAAATCTTTGATACCCTTGTTTCCCCTGAAGTCATACAGTGGTTTAGGTCTATGACCTTATAAGGTTTTCCCACTCTTGGCTTTAGTCCTCCTCCTCTTATTAGAGTTGTTGCATTAAGAGAAGGGGAAACCTCTCTTCCCTCGAGCCCCACATCTTTCTCTCCAAACCCTTAGTTGTTTCCCCTTTCTCCCAGAAGCACAATTCCAATATCCCCTGTTCAAACTCCATCTCTTCCCATTTCTCCTCTAGTTCATATCCCAATGGCAGGTGTTAATCCCCCTAGGAACATAATGGATGCCATAGTGGCTTCTAGATATGCCGCTCTCATTTTTCCTCAGCCCCTAAACGCTCTTCCAACTGGTGGCTACCTTAAGTAGTTGCCTATGTTCACAGGTGAGGGAGACATAATTGCAAAAGAGCACCTTGCAGCCTTTTATAGTTATGCATACAATTATGTCATTGTGAATGAAGATGTATGGATGAGAATTTTTGTTCATCGCCTTGATGGAGAGGCTAGGAAATGGTTTAGGGCCTTGGCTCCTGGATGTATTGATGGGATTGAAGCCCTAGATGATTCATTCTTAAGACATTGGGGGGATAAAAAGGATTTCTTTTACTATATTACAGAGTTTGGATCACTTAAGAAAGGAGAAGGGGAATCTGTTTCTAACTTTTCAAAGAGGTTTAATAAAATGTATAATAATATTCCTACTGAGATTAAACCTACAGAAACCTCTTCCAAAATTACTTATGCTAGTTCTTTCAACCCTTATTTATGCCTCTTGTTAATAGAAAGAAGAGATACTTCCTTGGCTCATATGAAAGATGCATCCCTAGAAGTCGAGTCCAATATATTGTCAGTTGAAAATTTTTGGAGTAAGGTTGATAGAGACAGAGGAAAGGGGATGTATGAAGCTTCAACCTCTGGTTCCTCAGCTTCCCACCCTCAAGTAGATGAATTGACCATGTTGGTAAATTCACTTTCTACTGAGGTGGAAAGTTTGAAATTGGAAGGAAAGAAGAACTATAGAAATCCCCCTAATGCTGAAAATAGGGGTACCTTCAGAAGACCAAATAACACCCCTCAGATTATCCAAAGAGATAAAAGAAGCAGGGATAGGGATGATCATAGAATCCAATCCCCTCTCCAAAATATCGTTGTTACTGATTAAGAAGGAGTGGAAGAAGAGGTTGATTCTGCAATCCATTGTCTTGGAGACATCTCATCATTTCCTCATTTAACCCAATATGCATATGAGGAGTCTCTCATGGACAATGAACTAAATGAGCCGAGTAAAGGGGAGAAGACCAGTAGTAGTCCAAATAAATACAACCCTAGGTCCAAAAATAAAGAGGGGAGGTCTAACATTCCTAATCAACCTACCACATCATAAAATCCTGCTAAAGATGTAGCAGACAACATCAAAGATAAGAAGGCACATAAACCCCCACCAGTGGTAAAAATCCATATCTGAAAAGTGAAGGAAATTTTGAAACTTCCTTCCTCTTTTATCTTTGAGCATGAGATTCAAAAGATTAGGATCCCTGTACCTTTTTTGGAGTTGATAAAAAATGCATAATTTAAAAGGTATCTTTCCAAAATGTTGCAGCCTGAACCCTCCTCAAATGCCACTGATTCAGTAAATATTCAAGATGAAAAGCCAATAGTCATCTTAGGTCCTTTGATAGAAGATCGAGATGATTCACCCCCTCCCTTCTATACATCATTGAACATACATGATAAGGTGTTGCATACCTATTTGATGGACTCGGGGGAATATCATAATCTAATGCCCAAAACTGTCATGGATGAACTTGGATTAGAAATCACAAAGACTCACCATGACTTATATTCTTTTGACTCTAGGAAAGTCAATTATCTTGGGGTCATCAAAGATCTGTTTGTGACCTTGTTTCAGATTCCCATGAAAAGTGTGGTCATGGATATCTTGGTGGGTGATGTTCCCCCCAAATTTGGCATGCTCTTGTCAAGATCTTGGATAAAAATACTTGGGGGAACCTTTCATATGGACCTAACACATGCTACCATTCCTGTGTTTGTGGGGGAGCATAGAAGACTTTACAGAGAAGCTCATTTGGCCTACATTATTAGTGATGAAGAAAACCCCACTAACCATCCTATTTTTTCACTTGATACTGATCTGGGATCCAATATATTGCAGCTCACTCATGCTCCTCAACCTCCTCTAGAAATCATAAAATAGTCCATTACTTTTTGTGAAGATTCTCCTCCAATCACTTCTATTTGGAAGATGTTCTTTGACGGAGCCTCTTCTAGGGAAGGTGCTGGTGCTAGAGTTGTATTTGTTTCACCTACTCAAGAGACTACATATTTTTCCTACAAGTTATAATTTGAAGACATGGGGATTGAAGAGATATTAGTGTTTGGGGATGCTAAATTAATTGTCAATCAGATCAAAAATATTTATCACGCTAAGCACCCTAGGCTAATAACTTATAGAAATGAAGTGTGGGACCTAGTTGAAAGTATTTTCTTAGCTTTCAACATTTCATTTATTCCAAGAGAAGAAAATGTCACGGCTGATTGTTTGCTTGTTTCAGCAAGTAATTTCAGAGTCCCTCTGCCACCTAAACTCAAGTATGATGTAGAAGTGAAATATATACCCTCTATACCTGATAATGTCAAGCATTGGAAAGTGTTTGAGGATGATCTTGAGATAAAAATATTCCTTGATATTATTGATTACTTTTATGCATTACATATTGATCAAGATCATGATTCTGAAAGTAATACTCATGCTGATGTTTTCTTAAACAAAATTGATAATGATCATATTGTTCAGTTGCCTAACAATCATATTCCAAAGGGACTAGTCCCTTTGGAAAGACTATTTGACAGGAATGATGTGGCAGTGAAAGTTAAGGGTTCAACTAATGATGATGATGTAACTAAGTGCAATATTTCTACAGAGAAGGATCCAAAAATTTTCAAGTTGTCAAGAATCTTGTCAAGGGAACAAAGGGTTGGATATGTTGAACTGTTAAAATATTTTTATGATGTGTTTTCCTGGACATATGAAGATCTTACAACATACAACGCAAGTATCATTGAACATAAGATCCCATTGAAGGAAGAGACCAAACCATTTAGGCATAAATTGAGCAAATAAATCCTATGTTGCTACCTATTATGGAGAAAGAGGTAAAAAAGATTTTGGATGCCAAGATTATCATTCCTTTGAGGTATTCTAAATGGGTGGCCAACTTAGTCCCAGTGAGAAAGAAGAATGGAGAAATCAGACTTTGTGTTAATTTACGGAACCAGAACAGAATCTCTAAGAAGGATAATTATGCCTTGCCAAAGATGGAGCACATATTACAGAGGGGACAGGTGCATCTAGGATGTCCATGATTGATGGATTTTCTGGCTACAATCATATCTATGTCTAGCCTGAAGACAGAGAGAAGACAACCTTCTCTACTCCTTGGGGTACATTCATGTATGCTAATATGCCCTTTGGATTGATAAATGCAAGGGAAACCTTTCAGCGAGCCATGGACATATCCTTTATTGGAGATAAGGATAAGTTTGTGGTCATCTATTTGGATGACATAATAGTTCTCTCACAATCTGATAAACAACATTATGATCATTTGAAAAGGGTCATCTTGAAATGTAGAAAATTCAGTCTCTAAAATCCCAAAATTTCATTGTTTTCCATGAAGGAGGGAAAATTATTGGGGCACATAGTATCAACTGAGGGGGTAAGGATTGATTCAATCAGGGTAGAAACATCCAAACCTTGTCACTCCCTAGGTCCAAAAAAGAAGTTCAGTGTTTCTTGGGGAAAATCAATTTCTTAACAAGGTTTGTTTCTAATTTTGTTGAATTGGTAAAGCATATTAAAACCATGTTGAGGAAAGGAAATGGAATCAAATGGATTTTTGAATCTCATAATTCTTTCGATCAAATAAATAAGGCCTTGACCGAAGCACTTGTGCTCATCAGTCCTAACTAGCATTTGACACAATAGCATCTGTTTTATTGCATAAGAACGTTGAAGGGTTAGAGAAGAGCATTGACTTTTTCAGTAGGGCATTGAGAGATGTTGAAATGAAATATGAAATCATGGAAAAGAAGGCCTATGTTTTGATTAAATCCCTCAAGGCATTCAAGGTCTATGTTCTTCACTCAAGGTTCATTGCATATGTCCCTTCAACTTCTGTAAAGGATATTCTCATTCAGCCTGACATAGATGCAAGAAGGAGCAAGTGGATTGCCAAAATCCTTGAATTTGACCTTGATATAAAGCCCACCAAATTTGTTAATGATCTGAAATCGGATCCAAAAGCCTGACAGCGCTTGAAAAATGCTCAAAAATGAAAGTGCTCGGAATGCGACGAAACTAGTGCCATTGCGTCCGTCTCATCTTCCTAATTCCGACGATATATTTACTTTGTCAAATGAGCTCCATATGGAGAATATATCGCGTTCTGTCCGAAAAGCCAAATAGGTAAAAAAGGGGGATGACTGTATAGTCCGTACAGTCCATGTGTCATGATGACTGTGCAGAACGTACGGTCCATACAAGTGATGTGGCAGCTCCAGCAGATGATGCGTGGCAGCCTCGGGTAATGACATGTGGCAGAGCGTGACAGGTCGATTTGGCGTACGGATGGACCAATGCAGGGGTGACATGTGGCACGGATGATGTCAGCAGCTGACGTGGCAGGCTGACAGGGCAGTATGACAGGGATGATGTGGAAAGGTGACATGACAGTACGAAAGATGATGTGGCATGCACATGGGCCAATCAACAGCTGACATGTGGCATGTTTTGGTTGGTTTGTTAGGTGCCATGTGGCCCAGTCGTGGGATGCCATGTGGCACCCTGTGATTGGTTTATGGTTTTGTGTAAAATTTGGTTATGTCACTGGGGGTTGAACCCGTGACCTCGTGTATGGGTTGTGGACTGGCAGGGCTTGGCTAATCACCCGCACGTCGGTTGGTTCTTATAAACTATATGTAAATAAATATATATGAATTCTTTGCAATGGTTGTTCGACGGGGAAAAGGGTCGGGGCTTAGCCCCAACCCTTGGCATTGGCATATGACCGTTCAATGGAACCGGGAGCATGGGAGATATGGGATAGGGCTTAGCCTTGGTCCCGCGCCACAACGCGCCAACCATCCCCATATGACTGGGAGTCGGTACCACCAAATGGGAGCGGTTACAATAGTTTGTGCACGGTTATAATAGTTTGCCAATGACCGGGAGTTAGCGTCGAAAGGGGGGGGGGCAACACACAACCCTTTGGGATAGCGTTCGGCCACATGGCCCCATATGACACTATCAAGGGGGGCGCGCATCGGAAGAAGGGGGATTATGCCCAATAAACTTTATAAAGTGGGTTTTTATGCCAAGATTTGGGTTTTAATTGTTATTTAGCTTATTTTTAGTTGATTTTCTCCATTTTTGGGAGATATTGGGCATTTTTGGAGCCTAAAATTTGGGAGGAAGTTGGAGATGAGTAACCAACTTCCAAGCTATATAACCCAGAGGGAATTTAGAGCAGAGTTATGCTGAAGAGAAGCCAAGCCAAAGCCAAGACATTTTGATGCAGAGAAGCTTTTGAGAAGGAGACGCTGTCGGATCATTTCTGGGAGCTCTGGACATCCGTTTTGCATGCTATTTTCTTTGCAGGGTTCTTGAGATATGGATGAACATGACCAGATCAGTCTTGTAGCCATTTGGCATTGCAACGATGTAATTTTGAGCTTTTGAGCAGAAATAAAGAAGCCTCCCCGATAGAGACAAAGGCTCGGAGATGTAGGCAAAGTTGTGCCGAACTCCGTTATCAATTTGCGTGCTATGGTTTTTTGTCTATTATTTCATTTCAGATCTTCATATGTGTATATCGCTGTCATAATTCCTCTTATTTCCTCATTTTTCACTAAGTTTTCTCAAATGGTTAATTAATGCATGCAAAATTAAAACTCAACCATAAGTCATTAAAAGATCCTATGGATCAAGTGGTATCAGAGGTAGTTGACGTTTGGATTTGAGTTTTGCATGTTAACCAAGGAAAAGCTACAGTGTGGTGAAGGCGAGATTGTTGCAGAGAATCCATTAATTGGATTGAGAAAAAGAGCTTCTCACAACGAGCAGATGGCATCGGAAGAAGGGATTTCTCAAGATGAGAAAGAGTTTTGGAAAACATTCCTTGCCATGTCGGAGATGGTGAAAGTCTTGTACGAAGATTACTTGGAACGGAAGCGACCAATTTTGGGTGATTCTTCAAAGGGAAAAAGTGAAGAGGAAGAGGACCATCCTTATATTCCTCCTTCACCTCCATCAACACCTCCTTCTTCTCCTTCTTCTTCAAGTTCAAGTTCTAAATCTAGTGGAAAGAAAAATGTTTATAAGAATACACATGAAATGCCATTGTTAAAACTTGATGTAAAATTTGAGTTGCCCATATATGATGGTGAAGTAAATGCAGAAAAACTTGATAACTGGATCAGGCAGATAGAGGTATACTGCAGTGTGCAATAGATCAAGGATGAGGCCACACAAATCAAGTTGGCATCTTTGAGACTTGCAGGTACAACTCTTATCTGGTGGCAAAGCAAGCTGCAAAAAGGAA
>JZKD02S0267301.1:35733-48465 GCA_000966675.3 Picea glauca | reverse complement strand
TTATTTATTGTATATTAGAGTTTTGTATTGATTCCCGTCAAAAAAACATAGATGTTTGAGATGCAATTATCCACGTGGTCACGGTGCGCATGAGGGAAACCACCGTTGTCAAAGGCATGCCACTGAAAGTAAACTATGTTATGAGGCCAAGTAGGGATGAAACATGTAATAGTGTACACAAAAAAAAATATACAACAATAAGGATGCTGAGCCGAGAAGTAGAAATCATGATCAAACATTAAAAACCTTGTCCAAGTCACGACCCTGCGAAAACCTGTTTCACCGATGCTTTTCCTTTTCCATGTTCATCCATGGCCTATCGAAGATCTTGAAGGAAAATCATCAGGGAGTCCACTCTTCTCCAATGATCTGCTTCCCTATTCTGTGCATCGAGCATTGCCAATTTGATATCCTCCAAGTCTTTTTTCATAGTGTTCAGAATATTCAAGAGTTTTGTTCGATCCTCACACTTGGCACAGGAGGGAAAGGGGTGGGTGGAGAGAGGAGAGGAAGAGGAGGACCTCAGATGGGAGGTGGGATGAGGGGTGGTGAACGGGGGGCAAGGAGGAGAGGGTGGGTAAAAGGGACGTGGATGGGGGAGGGAGGAGGAGGCGTGTAGCCGAGTGAGTTCCCAAGAAAATCGAGCCACTTGAMCCTACATTCGTAAGGRCTYGAGAGGGGGGAGAGRTCGCAAGGTGTATCRTCAGGGGTGGGCATAATGAAAGGTGCCAAGTGAGGGGGAAAGAYTGTCGCTTYAGGTAGAGGGGTCKCTTCAGGGGGAGGGACTKCTTTAGGGGGAGGGACCACTTTAGSAGGAGTGGAAGTTTCACAGGGAGAGTCTGAGGCAGATGGTTTCCTTCCCCGGGCCGCATACCAGGATGCTCCCTGCTTTAGCTTTCCCCAGGGTCGCGACATGGTGAACAACGAGCTCCATAATAGAAAAGGAAGACAAGAGAGGTCACACCAGATCTTGAAAACAGGACGAAGGGAAGGGAAATCTCTAGAGGTTTGGCCTTCAGAAATGCGAGCGAAAAAGTGAGGCTTAGGAGACCCCATGACAACCAAAAGAACCGAGAGCAAAGGCTGGAGCTGAAGTGATGGGGAGGAACCTATGCATGGAGCCATGAAGTCGCACAGGTTGTAGAGCTTCCAGAGCATGTGAGCATCGAGGTGGAAATTTGAAGTGGAAGGTGGCAACAGGTAATGTAAAGGCTCAAGGTGATAGATGAGGGGAGGTGGCAAAGGACGTATGCCAGGTGGCGTATGGCTTGGCCAAGTGGCCTCGTCCCTTCTTGGAGCTGTCATGTCACATTGACATCCCATCCGGATATATTTTTATAACTTTTGAAAATATTTAATTTTCAAAATATTATTTTCTTATTTGATTACAATTTCAATGAGATAAATGTTTATATTTTTAAAATATTTTATTTTAAATTTTAATAACATTTTACAACATATTAAATTAATGTTTTGTCAATCTCACATTGTAACAAAAATTGTAAGAATATTGGCAACATGTGAGATATTTACATCTTCAAAATTAATATTGTAACAATAAAACATATTTTTAACTATATTAAAATATAAAATAAATTTTGTTATATACAATTTTTATTAAAAATATCATGATATTACAATATTAACATATATAATATTTTTTACGGGTGGCATGTGCATGGATCATTCTCAATTCTAAAGGAAATAAAAAATATATATTGAGTAGGTATTCGGTTAAGATTCAAATAACTAAGTATAGACATTATCATTGTTTCAAGGGATAAGGATTATCAATAAAAAGTATATCAAACAACTAATTATCATACACGACTCAACTCTAATCATCAAGTTGATGTTGAATCCCTCCTCTCTGAGTGATAGTAACTTAATGAGTACTATCAAGAGAATTAGAAAGGAAGTCGTTTAGTTTGAAAGTTTTGAGTTATTCCACATCCTTAAGTTGCTCAACCACCAATAAGGTCTTCTAGGAAATAACGCTACCCTTTTGGAATGTGACAATTTTAGATTTAGAAGTGGGGAGGTGTTTTCCACATTCCCTAAGTATTAATCCATTGTAATGAAGTGCCCTAGCATGATAAACAATTAGCACATACACATACATGTGGTTATTAATTACCATACACAACAACAAAGGAGAATTCAATCCTCACTACCCTCACACACTTGAAGGTTAACGCAGGATTAGGCATATCAATTACTATGGCGGTTTAATCCTCTTGTGAGTGGGATAATGGATCTCAATGCAGGTTTGTTATTTGAATATTTGTGGCATTATCTTAGTGTGTGGTTCACGATTATGTTTCAAATTGGTTTGAATTGGGGTTGCAAATTAAAATTCCTCTTTTTTGGTTAATATTTTTGGGATCCTGATTTAGTAATTTGTTGAATTTATGCTTTGTTGGCCCTAGTTAGCAAGGATTTGGTGGCTCTATCTCTAGATTTGAGTTGTGGGGCTATGATGTTTCTTGTCTTGGTAGCTCAATTCAGTGTGGTATAGATCACATTTGTTAGTGTGGTTCAATCTCTTCAATTATGGGTTCATATGGTTTGTCTTGTCTATATTGTGCGGTCTCTCTAATCTAGAAATGATTATTTCTACAAAAACTACATACTTCAATCAACTCAAAAATTTTAAAGGTTAGGATTTTTTCCCCCTCGTTCGTTTATGAGGGAATGTTGTGTGTCGAGATAAAGGGTCTGGATTAAAATGTTATGTTAGTATATCAAAATGGATCATGGGAATTCTAGGAGATGCACATTGTGTGAAACTACTAAAATCTAGAGAGTTTTAAGAAGACGAGCAGACTAAATAATTGATAATAAGAAATCAATATTTTCAATAACTAGTAGAATGCACTCCTAGGAATAGGACAATTTTTTTGAAGATACCTTCATAATGGAAGCCATCCATAATCTAAGGTGACAAATTAAGGACCTTCAAGTTGAGTACCCTAAGCTACTTTCCAACACCTAGTTGTGGGAATGATAAGAAACAATACTTCAACTAATTCAATTCTTATGATGTCAATTAGTGTTGATGTTTGAACAACATCTCTAAGACACTCTTCAATATATATATATATATGTGTGTGTGTGTGTGTGTGTGTGTGTGTGTGTGGAATAATTTATTCCTGATGTTGTTCAAACATCAACACTCCCTCTCAATGAGGGAGACATTCTTCATCATGCCAAAGTTGTCTTTGAAGTATAAAAACTTCATTTTAGACTCATCAGATATCCATAGTACAACATGACCTCACAACCAATGCATCCAAGGCCTATGGGTAGCTCTCAAATATCTTCAACATGTCACCATGACATCCACTACCTTGCAATGCATCTGTACCTCATCATGTGCACTCATGTGACTTCACAACCAATGCATCCAAAGCCTGTGGGTAGCTCTTAAATAAATACATGTTCCGAGGACATCCACTACCCCACAATACATCTGTACCTCGTCATGTGCACCCCTATGACTTCATAGTCAATGCATCCAAGGCTTGTGGGTAGCTCTCAAATAGCTACAACATGTCCCTAGGAAATCCACTACCCTGCAATGCATATGTACCTCATCACTCCCTCTGAAGAGAGACCATGCAAAGCTATCTCTATTATTTTCTTGGGCCCTCATCTAAGAGAGTTATGCCTCGTCCCGCTCTGATAGCATGCTGAATTTTCTATATAAGATGATATTGTATGTGAATATATTATTATCATCTCATATAGAAAATTCAACAATTAGGTTTATAGTGGAGCAAGTTAGAAAAGTGGAAACAATATAGAAACAATAGGGAGGTGGGGAAATGTTGAGTAAAACTCCATAATTAATGTAAAATACCACGAGGATTCTTACATTTACCATGTTTTTATTCCATCATATTATATAATGTTTTTAAAGTTTTATTGATATTATGGGCATTTGTTTGAATCTATACTTGTAATAGTTTTTAGAAATCCTTTACGAATGATTGTTTTATTTCATAGATAGTCTACCTCAAAATTTGGACCGTTTTCAAAACATTTTGTTGGAAAAATATCTCCTATATTGATTAGCATACTAACTAATGAAGTGACAACTACTTTCAAATACAAATGTACCCACTCTTGATTTTTTTTTTTTAATTATACATTTAATATTATATATATATATATATATATAATATTTTACATTTTCAAAATCTTTGACTTAAAAATTTCAAAAGAATTCAATAAAATTTTTGAAAATTTTAAATTTTCTTTGAATTATAATTTAAATGACAAGGATATTTTTCAGTTTTAAAATGTTAATTTTTACATTTAATAATTTTTGAAAATATTTAATTTTTATTTTTTAAAATAATTTTATTCATGAAAAAAAACAATAATTTTATTTATATAAAACAAAATTACATTTTCATATGTCTCAATGAATTCAAAATTAAAGACTATATAACTATAGGGARCACCAATTTAGCATACTTATCCTAATATCAATGAATTATATCAAAACAAGATAGATGTTCCTTGACTTAAAAGGATATTAATTACAATATTCAATATCCATATTTGAAAACTATCYGATATCACAAATCTTTGTGTTGYATCTTTAAAAAAATATTACTATTCCATGACTTAAATAGACAAAAATATACAAAATTACATCTTTAAAAAGGCTTATATGCAACATGTCCTTTATTATAAAAATAAAATTATATCCATGGTGCATGAGATAGATCAACTATGTGTACAAACTAATAGATGGAAATGATCTACGAATCATGCACCAACCCCAATGCTTTTTTTGAAAGGCCATTTTCTATCTTGTTTTGACCCCTATATATAAGACAAAGAAATGTGTGATAAGGTTTTCATCTATTGTCGCATATCATCAAATGATGTCTATAAATAAAAATTTGTGAGAGATGCTTCCTTTCAAATCCATTGGATAACCAATAAAGAATCCTCCAAAATTTGAATTTGTGTAACACCATATTCTTGAACCAACTAAAGGGTTAATTTGAGATGAATATGTTCACAATCGTTGCTAATATCCTCCCTAATTCCATCCTTAAAATATATGATATGATTTGAGGAGAGGTACAAGGTTCCTCTTTAGCCTCCTATTGGAAAATTCCCTTAACAAACACCATCAAAGTATGTCCAAGGAATATTTTTATTGATCACTTATTAATTTCTACTCAGACTTTTTGTTTTTCCTTAACCTAAGGATAATATTTTAGGATATTAAGACACTAAATTGCACATTTAATGAACAAGGTATCCCATCCTTTGAAAAGATTCATGTTTCTAACAAGACAAATTCCTATGCTATATTTAGTGGTAGAGCTCTCATCCTCTTTGTGTCCCTGTTTTGATACTAGGGCCCGAAGGATTCTTCAATACTTCCTCTTTCCCATGCATTAAGTATCCCTATCATACTTGCAACTTATTTTTGGACTTATTTGGAAAAGGAGCAAGTCAGAAGTAAGTGATCTATAGTTTCACCTATTTTTTGGCATAAACTATGCCATCTTAGGCCAAAAAATATTGTTTTTCTATGAAACCTTCTAGGGAAGAGACTTGTTGTTTAGTGATATCCACATGAATATTTTATTCCAAAAGGGACACTTTAACTTACATATGATTATACACCACCAAACTGGTTTTCCCACCAAACCTTCCTTAGCAAGAGCTCTATATCCCAGTTTGGGAGGACAAGTCCTAGAAGGGTTAATAGACCATAACAACTAGTACCCATCCTCCCCTAATTTAAAATTTCTATATTTCATGTAATCTTTATATGAATTCTAAACAATTTCAAATTCCTCTCCCAATCCAATTTCCTCCCAGTTGATGCATTTTTGTCGCCAATTTGTAGATCTCTCCCAATTGACAATCTGTCTTAGTGAAAAAAAACCTTTCATTTGAAGTTCCTTTGTCACCTAATTCTGTGTTGATATTTACTACTTATATAAATATCAAACCACAAATGGATCTCATCCCTTCTAACCACCATTCATATCAACCAATCACAATCACCTATAAAGTTGATTTCACATATTTCCATATATTTCAGTCATTATGCGCCTATTTATTAAGGTTCTTAAGCCAATCCTCTATTGTGGTTGGGTACAAGTACGTATCTCTAATTACGTGGACCAACAATCATTTTCCTTGTACTAGAATACATACATTTTTTGTTGCTACACTCTATGAGAAGAGGAAGAGTTTTTTTAGATTCCATACTCCATTTTATTTTGTGACCACTAGTTCTTTCTAGGATGCCAATAGAAGTACTTTATTATATTTTTATTCTGACCAGATAAATTTGTAGAATAATTTCCTAAATTCTTCTAATACACCTTTTGGGACTAAAGCCAATGAAATCCAGTATAATGTATGGCTTCTAGGACAACTTTGAGAAATACTAATGTTCGCCCTCTTGAGAGCCAGTGATTGCACCAATGATTTATCTTCTTTTATACTTTGGTAATCAACCATTTTTTATAGGATTAGTTTTAGGTGGAATCCAAAGTACTTTAATACTTGATCCAAATCTATCACCCGTTACATAAAAAATTGCGATAAACATACATGTTCATGCTCTAGTATGTCCCATGTGGACATAATGTATTAATTAATATTTTCTGCATACTTGTGGTTTTACAAAATAAGTCCAAACTGTTTTTTAATTTTTTAAGAATCCTTCTACTTCATTTATATAAAATTAGTACATCATCCATAGATAAAAGATGAGTGTTATTACAATTGTGGCCATTATAAATCCCTTTAAATATGCCATTTTTAAATTCCTCTTTTTGTAATCCAAACAACCATTTAGGTATTAGTATAAAAAGGAAGGGGGAAAATGATCCAGGTGGATATCGGTGGCCACCCACCTTTTCCAACTGGCTCAAAACAATTTTCTGACAATTTTGACAATTTTCTATTTTTAGCAGTTTTAACTTTCGGGGCCTAAATGAAGGATTTTTGGGATCGAGATTCTCAATGATAGTCAGAGGCATTACTGAGCCCCCAAAATTAATCTCCTCAATGATACCTTTCCAATGAGCTATCGTGCACCCCAAACAAAGATGGTATGCCAAAGTTACACCCCTAGGAAGTTGATACACCAAACTACCCAAAATGAGGTCCACATAACTTTTGGCTTTTCATCTTCCAGGGTTAGGGTTTTGGATTTTATTTATGATAAAAATGCCTTTGGAGCCTCATTGTAAAATTATATTCTTTCGAATGCGATTATTTGTCACATCTCTTCTCAAAGATAAGCTACCACCATTCAAGCGAGTCTTTCACTCTGTATTTTTACAGCCTTTGTACATTTTGGCTCATTAATAGAAAATTGTGTGTTACTATATCTATGTGTTTATGGTTTCATATCTGATACATTTATGTTATATTATTGGATATCCGCGATATCTCTATGCATTTCTTTATTATATCTCCTCTCTCATTTCGTGCCGAAAATAATCCGGATCAGTGGTATCAGAGCAGGCTGCTCTTGATCATTTTTTTTAGTGCATGTCCCAAACGAGGTCCAAGTATATAAATTTCGGTCTCGAGATTGTATCTCTTGAATACAATCACTCTCTCACACCCAAGAAATCCTCCATGGTGGAAGAAAATAAAAACGACCGAGGAGACGATTCTATCAATTTGTTGCTTGAGCAAGATTTCACGCGACAAAGGGATGAAATGATGGAGATTTTTTCCCACATCCTTCAACACTTTCTGATAGAAATAGGCACATCTTCATAAACAATTCACTTTGGAATCACCTCTCCTTTCAAGGTACAGGTTAATTTTGATATTCTCGTATTTGAAGGTCAGATAGATGCGGATTCCCTAGACAAGTTGTTAAATATGTTAGAAGGTTATTTATATGTTCATAATTTTTTCGGCAGGGAAAAGATCACCTCCACACTCCTTAAATCTCTCCCCCATGTCAAACATTGGTGGGAAACTTACTGGGAGAAACGTTCCACAGAGGATTCTGTAATATATGGGGCCGGACCTACTTGGGATTTTTTTGTGGATGCGGTAAACGAATAGTATTACCCTGTTGGAAACTATGAGGACCGGTACATGAGATGGACCACACTGTGGTAAGGGAGGTGGAAATAAGTTCTGGAGTTCATGAATACCTTCCATACCTTGCGCACCAAGTTGATTATCAAAGACTCCGAATGACATTTGGTTATGAAATACCGTGGGAATCTACATAGATACATCCAAACTAAAATGGATTTTCTAGACATCGCATCACTCAGTGTTGCTTATCAATATGTTGTTAAAATCGAGCAGAAATTTAAGAACCATAATAAACGAGATTTTGGGTCTACAAATCTGCAACAACCAAAGTATGATAAAGATGACCCTAACAAACAGTCTCCCGAAAACTAGTCAAAGCCACAGGAAAATAAGGGTCATGGGAAGACTAAGAAGGAGATTGGAAAATGGTGTGATTTCCACAAAATCCCCTGCACAACACCGATGAATGTCACTCAAAAAAGTCATTGGTGGCCGAAATCAAAGACAAGGAGTTATACCCTGATTCAGAATTTGATTTTGAAAATACTCGTAAAAGTCAGATCATCGACGCAGACCCCACTACTATTGTCTCAACCACAACAATTCAAACAAAAGAACTAACATATCCTAAAGAGGGGGAGCTCCTTTTTCATTCACAGATGTGGGTGAATGGGACTCCACTGCATTTTATTGTTGATAACGGAAGCCAGAAGAACCTCATCTCAGCAAATGTCGTTGAACAGTTGGGATTGCCGACAACACCACACCTGCAACCATACAACATTGGGTGGCTTCGCCAGGGACGAGATCTTTGTGTTAGCCAATAGTGTCAATTTTCATATGACATCTATCCCTTCAAGGATGATGTATTATGTGATATTGCCCCACTAGATGTATGTGGTGTCCTCTTGGGCCAACCATATATGTAGAAGCGCCATGTTGTTTATGAGTCTCGACCCCGTAGTGTCATTGTTTATATGGGGGGTCATCTCTACAGAATACCAAAGGTAGTTTCGACTACTGTTCCACCTAAACAATGTTGCAAGGTAGTATCTCATACTACAAAATTCAGGTTCTTCACAATTTGTTCAAAAGGTGAACAAATGGATATTGCAACCACTACAGCCTCGGCCCATGCACCTTCTATCCAATAGAAGCAAGTCAACAAGATTGCAGCAAAGTGTAAATATTCCTTCTGCACACATGCATCTTATGTATCCAGATTGGTTAAAGAGTTCCAACCCTTCCAACCACATGTTTGCGACAACCTTCAACAATCTAAGCATCACAACTTCTCCAACAAGGCAAACAACTCATCAAGATGCAGATTCAACAAAGACTTTTCCCTCTCCCCTGAGCACTCAATGAAATGGAGACCAATTCTTCTTAAGGAGGGAGGATTGATCCAGGTGGATATCAGTGGCTACCCACCTTTTCCAACTATCTCAAAACAGTTTTCTAACAATTTTGACAATTTACTATTTTTAGCAGTTTTAACTTCCGTGGCCATTTTGAGCGCCTAAATGAACGTTTTTTGGGATCAAGCTTATCAATTATAGCCGAAGGCATAATTGAGCCCCCAAAATGAATCTCCTCGACAATACCTTTCTAACGAGCTATCATATCACATGTTGAATTTTATTTTTTCTCATATAACATGTTAAATTTTCTATATGAAATGATATTGTATGTGAATATATTATTATCATCTCATATAGAAAATTCAACAATTAAGTCTATAGTGAAGCAGGTTAGAGAAGTGGAAACAATATAGAAACAATAAGGAAGTGGGGAAATGTTGAGTAGAACTCCATGACTAATGTAAAATACCATGAGGAATCTTACATTTACCATGTTTTTATTCCATAATATTATATAATGTTTTTAAAATTTTATTGATATTAGGGGCATTTGTTTGAATCTATACTTGTAATAGTTTTTAGAAATCCTTTACGAATGATTTTTTTATTTCATAGATAGTATACCTCAAATTTTGGACCGTTTTCAAAATGTTTGGTTGGAAACATATCTCTTATATGGATTAGCATACTAACTAATGAAGTGACAACTATTTTCAAATATAAATGTACCCACTCTTGTTTAAAAAAAATACACATAATTTTTTTTAATTATATATTTAATAATATATATAATATTTTACATTTTTAAAATCTTTAACTTAAAAATTTCAAATGAATTCAATTAAATTTTGGAAAATTTTAAATTTTCTTTGAATTACAATTTAAATTACAAGATTATTTTTAAGTTTTAAAATGTTAACTTTTTTTTATTTTTATTTTTTTAAATTATTTTATTTATGGAAAAAAACAATAATTTTATTTATATAAAACAAAATTACATTTTATATGCCTCAATGCATTCAAAATTAAAGGCTATATAATTATAGGGAGCACCAATGTAGCATACTTATCCTAATATTAGTGAATTATATCAAAACACGATAGATGTTCCTTGACATAAAAGGATATTAATTACAACATCCAATATCCATATTTGAAAACTATCCATTATCACAAATCTTTGTGTTGCATCTTTAAAAAAATATTACTATTCCATGACTTATATAGACAAAAATATACAAAATTACATCTTTAAAAAGGTTTATATGCAACATGTCATTTATTATAAAAATAAAATTTGTTGGCCCTTGCCAAGTTTTGAGGAATACTTGGTCATAGTTGATCGTTTGGTACTTAGACTACCTGTCGAAGACGGAGTGCATAGTGAAGAGGAGATCACGGGATCTCGCCACTTTTTGTTGAACCTTTTTGGGTTTTTTGGGAATATTGTAATGAGAAAGGGATGTCGGACCTTGTTTAAGCCTTTTTCTATGTATAAATAGAGGTCTATGCCATGTAAGAAAGGAGGCCCTGTCTAGTTGACGACTTAATGCATAAGTTGGATCTATGTGATCAGAAGTCTCTGTGACTGTAAGAGCTCTGTGCATGCTGTAATAGTGTTGAGTGCACATAGTGTGAGAAGGCTTAGTGCTTGGATCTACCCGGGGAAAGAGGATCTAGCGAGCTACGCAGATCTCTTGTCCTATGCGGGGTAAGGGTCATTGAAGCTCCGTGTTGTAACTTCTTAACCAAGATAATATAAAGAAGACTTTGTGGATGTAGCCCTAGGGTGGGGTTGAACCACGGTAACTCTGTGTATTGTGCTGATGTGTTTGTCTCTCTCTTGCTAAGTGCTCTGATATGTTTGGATAGATTTATTGATGCTTTGTGCTTATGAGATATGAATGCATGCTAGATATGATACATAATATGATAAGTGCTTAATCTATTGAGTATAACTTGCTTATCATTGCTAAGTGCTAGACATGAGTAATTACTGCGGTGCTTTGTGTTTTCTGCAAAGTGTATTAATGAATGTATGTTAGGAAATAGCTGATGTTAAGTGCGCTGTAAGCAAGATAATCACATATATGTGTCCCAGCTAAGGTTGCAGACACCTGAGTCATACAACCACCCCTGCCTCTACCTCGGGTGAGACTTCATCTGCTTCGCAGGTGTTTCCATAAGGGATGGTAGTTAGGGATTTATTAGTGCGCTCTTGAGTGTTGAACCCTGGGTCTGCCCCTATGCCAGTAAATGGTTCCGTTGCCAAGACCTGGAACTGTGATTGTTGGGAACTGAAGAAGAAGAATATTTGTGTGAAATAAGCTCGTGCATAGATCTGTTGCCCTAGTGCGTAGTGTTTTGTTTGACCTATGAAGCTCTGTGACAAAAAATAAAGGTCAGATCTAAAAAAGAGAGGTCAGATTTGAAGAAAAAGAAGTCAGATCTGCGAAGAAAGAGGTCAAATATGAAAGAAAAAGGTAAGATATGTAAGCTATGTGCATTGATAAAGGTAAGAATAGTTAAAAGTATTAGATCTGGAAGCTTTGTGCTTTGTAGAAGTAAGATAAGTGAAATTATTTGTTCCTAAAGCATGGATCTAGGTATGTCTGATAGATTCTATCCTAGCTTCAAAACTAGGGAATTAATAGATGAAAGAAAGTTTGATATGAATAGATTTGATAAGTATAGTGATAGATATGTTCTACCTATGCATAGAAAGAATTTTGGGACTAACTAATGGATGCAGGATCCTAGAAAATTTTTTTTGAAGGCTAATCGTTATGATCCTAGCACATAGTACATGAAAAGTTAGGGATTATTGAAGAGAAAGAGAGGATTAATTCTTTGTTACAATTGGAAAATGTTGGACATCTTGCTAAGGAATTCCCTGGGTGAAGACTCAGTTGTATTTGTTGTAAGGATATGGACCATGAAGTACTGGATTTCCCTAGAATGATTGCTAGACCTGAAAAGATGAATATAGAGCAAGTAGGAGATCCAAAGACTCAGATTATAGAGGAACCCCAGAAAACATTAGTGAAAGTATTCATGAAAATGCAAGAAACCCTTAATGATCACAGAGACCTCAGCTTATTAGAAATCTTCAAAAAGAAAGAACAGATCGAAGTGAGAATAGGAGACTTCGACATTGAGTGTGTTTTGGATGAAGAAACACTGGTGAACATTATGACAGAAGGAACCTAGAAATCTATAGGAAGACCTGACATGACCCCTTCATTATGTGGAATAGGGTTATTCAGAGGAAAGTTGGTAAACCTATGTGGAAAGTTCACTCAGATATCTATGAATG
>JZKD02S0267301.1:8861-35723 GCA_000966675.3 Picea glauca | reverse complement strand
TTAAGGTTCTTAAGCCAATCCTCTATTGTGGTTGGGTACAAGTACGTATCTCTAATTACGTGGACCAACAATCATTTTCCTTGTACTAGAATACATACATTTTTTGTTGCTACACTCTATGAGAAGAGGAAGAGTTTTTTTAGATTCCATACTCCATTTTATTTTGTGACCACTAGTTCTTTCTAGGATGCCAATAGAAGTACTTTATTATATTTTTATTCTGACCAGATAAATTTGTAGAATAATTTCCTAAATTCTTCTAATACACCTTTTGGGACTAAAGCCAATGAAATCCAGTATAATGTATGGCTTCTAGGACAACTTTGAGAAATACTAATGTTCGCCCTCTTGAGAGCCAGTGATTGCACCAATGATTTATCTTCTTTTATACTTTGGTAATCAACCATTTTTTATAGGATTAGTTTTAGGTGGAATCCAAAGTACTTTAATACTTGATCCAAATCTATCACCCGTTACATAAAAAATTGCGATAAACATACATGTTCATGCTCTAGTATGTCCCATGTGGACATAATGTATTAATTAATATTTTCTGCATACTTGTGGTTTTACAAAATAAGTCCAAACTGTTTTTTAATTTTTTAAGAATCCTTCTACTTCATTTATATAAAATTAGTACATCATCCATAGATAAAAGATGAGTGTTATTACAATTGTGGCCATTATAAATCCCTTTAAATATGCCATTTTTAAATTCCTCTTTTTGTAATCCAAACAACCATTTAGGTATTAGTATAAAAAGGAAGGGGGAAAATGATCCAGGTGGATATCGGTGGCCACCCACCTTTTCCAACTGGCTCAAAACAATTTTCTGACAATTTTGACAATTTTCTATTTTTAGCAGTTTTAACTTTCGGGGCCTAAATGAAGGATTTTTGGGATCGAGATTCTCAATGATAGTCAGAGGCATTACTGAGCCCCCAAAATTAATCTCCTCAATGATACCTTTCCAATGAGCTATCGTGCACCCCAAACAAAGATGGTATGCCAAAGTTACACCCCTAGGAAGTTGATACACCAAACTACCCAAAATGAGGTCCACATAACTTTTGGCTTTTCATCTTCCAGGGTTAGGGTTTTGGATTTTATTTATGATAAAAATGCCTTTGGAGCCTCATTGTAAAATTATATTCTTTCGAATGCGATTATTTGTCACATCTCTTCTCAAAGATAAGCTACCACCATTCAAGCGAGTCTTTCACTCTGTATTTTTACAGCCTTTGTACATTTTGGCTCATTAATAGAAAATTGTGTGTTACTATATCTATGTGTTTATGGTTTCATATCTGATACATTTATGTTATATTATTGGATATCCGCGATATCTCTATGCATTTCTTTATTATATCTCCTCTCTCATTTCGTGCCGAAAATAATCCGGATCAGTGGTATCAGAGCAGGCTGCTCTTGATCATTTTTTTTAGTGCATGTCCCAAACGAGGTCCAAGTATATAAATTTCGGTCTCGAGATTGTATCTCTTGAATACAATCACTCTCTCACACCCAAGAAATCCTCCATGGTGGAAGAAAATAAAAACGACCGAGGAGACGATTCTATCAATTTGTTGCTTGAGCAAGATTTCACGCGACAAAGGGATGAAATGATGGAGATTTTTTCCCACATCCTTCAACACTTTCTGATAGAAATAGGCACATCTTCATAAACAATTCACTTTGGAATCACCTCTCCTTTCAAGGTACAGGTTAATTTTGATATTCTCGTATTTGAAGGTCAGATAGATGCGGATTCCCTAGACAAGTTGTTAAATATGTTAGAAGGTTATTTATATGTTCATAATTTTTTCGGCAGGGAAAAGATCACCTCCACACTCCTTAAATCTCTCCCCCATGTCAAACATTGGTGGGAAACTTACTGGGAGAAACGTTCCACAGAGGATTCTGTAATATATGGGGCCGGACCTACTTGGGATTTTTTTGTGGATGCGGTAAACGAATAGTATTACCCTGTTGGAAACTATGAGGACCGGTACATGAGATGGACCACACTGTGGTAAGGGAGGTGGAAATAAGTTCTGGAGTTCATGAATACCTTCCATACCTTGCGCACCAAGTTGATTATCAAAGACTCCGAATGACATTTGGTTATGAAATACCGTGGGAATCTACATAGATACATCCAAACTAAAATGGATTTTCTAGACATCGCATCACTCAGTGTTGCTTATCAATATGTTGTTAAAATCGAGCAGAAATTTAAGAACCATAATAAACGAGATTTTGGGTCTACAAATCTGCAACAACCAAAGTATGATAAAGATGACCCTAACAAACAGTCTCCCGAAAACTAGTCAAAGCCACAGGAAAATAAGGGTCATGGGAAGACTAAGAAGGAGATTGGAAAATGGTGTGATTTCCACAAAATCCCCTGCACAACACCGATGAATGTCACTCAAAAAAGTCATTGGTGGCCGAAATCAAAGACAAGGAGTTATACCCTGATTCAGAATTTGATTTTGAAAATACTCGTAAAAGTCAGATCATCGACGCAGACCCCACTACTATTGTCTCAACCACAACAATTCAAACAAAAGAACTAACATATCCTAAAGAGGGGGAGCTCCTTTTTCATTCACAGATGTGGGTGAATGGGACTCCACTGCATTTTATTGTTGATAACGGAAGCCAGAAGAACCTCATCTCAGCAAATGTCGTTGAACAGTTGGGATTGCCGACAACACCACACCTGCAACCATACAACATTGGGTGGCTTCGCCAGGGACGAGATCTTTGTGTTAGCCAATAGTGTCAATTTTCATATGACATCTATCCCTTCAAGGATGATGTATTATGTGATATTGCCCCACTAGATGTATGTGGTGTCCTCTTGGGCCAACCATATATGTAGAAGCGCCATGTTGTTTATGAGTCTCGACCCCGTAGTGTCATTGTTTATATGGGGGGTCATCTCTACAGAATACCAAAGGTAGTTTCGACTACTGTTCCACCTAAACAATGTTGCAAGGTAGTATCTCATACTACAAAATTCAGGTTCTTCACAATTTGTTCAAAAGGTGAACAAATGGATATTGCAACCACTACAGCCTCGGCCCATGCACCTTCTATCCAATAGAAGCAAGTCAACAAGATTGCAGCAAAGTGTAAATATTCCTTCTGCACACATGCATCTTATGTATCCAGATTGGTTAAAGAGTTCCAACCCTTCCAACCACATGTTTGCGACAACCTTCAACAATCTAAGCATCACAACTTCTCCAACAAGGCAAACAACTCATCAAGATGCAGATTCAACAAAGACTTTTCCCTCTCCCCTGAGCACTCAATGAAATGGAGACCAATTCTTCTTAAGGAGGGAGGATTGATCCAGGTGGATATCAGTGGCTACCCACCTTTTCCAACTATCTCAAAACAGTTTTCTAACAATTTTGACAATTTACTATTTTTAGCAGTTTTAACTTCCGTGGCCATTTTGAGCGCCTAAATGAACGTTTTTTGGGATCAAGCTTATCAATTATAGCCGAAGGCATAATTGAGCCCCCAAAATGAATCTCCTCGACAATACCTTTCTAACGAGCTATCATATCACATGTTGAATTTTATTTTTTCTCATATAACATGTTAAATTTTCTATATGAAATGATATTGTATGTGAATATATTATTATCATCTCATATAGAAAATTCAACAATTAAGTCTATAGTGAAGCAGGTTAGAGAAGTGGAAACAATATAGAAACAATAAGGAAGTGGGGAAATGTTGAGTAGAACTCCATGACTAATGTAAAATACCATGAGGAATCTTACATTTACCATGTTTTTATTCCATAATATTATATAATGTTTTTAAAATTTTATTGATATTAGGGGCATTTGTTTGAATCTATACTTGTAATAGTTTTTAGAAATCCTTTACGAATGATTTTTTTATTTCATAGATAGTATACCTCAAATTTTGGACCGTTTTCAAAATGTTTGGTTGGAAACATATCTCTTATATGGATTAGCATACTAACTAATGAAGTGACAACTATTTTCAAATATAAATGTACCCACTCTTGTTTAAAAAAAATACACATAATTTTTTTTAATTATATATTTAATAATATATATAATATTTTACATTTTTAAAATCTTTAACTTAAAAATTTCAAATGAATTCAATTAAATTTTGGAAAATTTTAAATTTTCTTTGAATTACAATTTAAATTACAAGATTATTTTTAAGTTTTAAAATGTTAACTTTTTTTTATTTTTATTTTTTTAAATTATTTTATTTATGGAAAAAAACAATAATTTTATTTATATAAAACAAAATTACATTTTATATGCCTCAATGCATTCAAAATTAAAGGCTATATAATTATAGGGAGCACCAATGTAGCATACTTATCCTAATATTAGTGAATTATATCAAAACACGATAGATGTTCCTTGACATAAAAGGATATTAATTACAACATCCAATATCCATATTTGAAAACTATCCATTATCACAAATCTTTGTGTTGCATCTTTAAAAAAATATTACTATTCCATGACTTATATAGACAAAAATATACAAAATTACATCTTTAAAAAGGTTTATATGCAACATGTCATTTATTATAAAAATAAAATTTGTTGGCCCTTGCCAAGTTTTGAGGAATACTTGGTCATAGTTGATCGTTTGGTACTTAGACTACCTGTCGAAGACGGAGTGCATAGTGAAGAGGAGATCACGGGATCTCGCCACTTTTTGTTGAACCTTTTTGGGTTTTTTGGGAATATTGTAATGAGAAAGGGATGTCGGACCTTGTTTAAGCCTTTTTCTATGTATAAATAGAGGTCTATGCCATGTAAGAAAGGAGGCCCTGTCTAGTTGACGACTTAATGCATAAGTTGGATCTATGTGATCAGAAGTCTCTGTGACTGTAAGAGCTCTGTGCATGCTGTAATAGTGTTGAGTGCACATAGTGTGAGAAGGCTTAGTGCTTGGATCTACCCGGGGAAAGAGGATCTAGCGAGCTACGCAGATCTCTTGTCCTATGCGGGGTAAGGGTCATTGAAGCTCCGTGTTGTAACTTCTTAACCAAGATAATATAAAGAAGACTTTGTGGATGTAGCCCTAGGGTGGGGTTGAACCACGGTAACTCTGTGTATTGTGCTGATGTGTTTGTCTCTCTCTTGCTAAGTGCTCTGATATGTTTGGATAGATTTATTGATGCTTTGTGCTTATGAGATATGAATGCATGCTAGATATGATACATAATATGATAAGTGCTTAATCTATTGAGTATAACTTGCTTATCATTGCTAAGTGCTAGACATGAGTAATTACTGCGGTGCTTTGTGTTTTCTGCAAAGTGTATTAATGAATGTATGTTAGGAAATAGCTGATGTTAAGTGCGCTGTAAGCAAGATAATCACATATATGTGTCCCAGCTAAGGTTGCAGACACCTGAGTCATACAACCACCCCTGCCTCTACCTCGGGTGAGACTTCATCTGCTTCGCAGGTGTTTCCATAAGGGATGGTAGTTAGGGATTTATTAGTGCGCTCTTGAGTGTTGAACCCTGGGTCTGCCCCTATGCCAGTAAATGGTTCCGTTGCCAAGACCTGGAACTGTGATTGTTGGGAACTGAAGAAGAAGAATATTTGTGTGAAATAAGCTCGTGCATAGATCTGTTGCCCTAGTGCGTAGTGTTTTGTTTGACCTATGAAGCTCTGTGACAAAAAATAAAGGTCAGATCTAAAAAAGAGAGGTCAGATTTGAAGAAAAAGAAGTCAGATCTGCGAAGAAAGAGGTCAAATATGAAAGAAAAAGGTAAGATATGTAAGCTATGTGCATTGATAAAGGTAAGAATAGTTAAAAGTATTAGATCTGGAAGCTTTGTGCTTTGTAGAAGTAAGATAAGTGAAATTATTTGTTCCTAAAGCATGGATCTAGGTATGTCTGATAGATTCTATCCTAGCTTCAAAACTAGGGAATTAATAGATGAAAGAAAGTTTGATATGAATAGATTTGATAAGTATAGTGATAGATATGTTCTACCTATGCATAGAAAGAATTTTGGGACTAACTAATGGATGCAGGATCCTAGAAAATTTTTTTTGAAGGCTAATCGTTATGATCCTAGCACATAGTACATGAAAAGTTAGGGATTATTGAAGAGAAAGAGAGGATTAATTCTTTGTTACAATTGGAAAATGTTGGACATCTTGCTAAGGAATTCCCTGGGTGAAGACTCAGTTGTATTTGTTGTAAGGATATGGACCATGAAGTACTGGATTTCCCTAGAATGATTGCTAGACCTGAAAAGATGAATATAGAGCAAGTAGGAGATCCAAAGACTCAGATTATAGAGGAACCCCAGAAAACATTAGTGAAAGTATTCATGAAAATGCAAGAAACCCTTAATGATCACAGAGACCTCAGCTTATTAGAAATCTTCAAAAAGAAAGAACAGATCGAAGTGAGAATAGGAGACTTCGACATTGAGTGTGTTTTGGATGAAGAAACACTGGTGAACATTATGACAGAAGGAACCTAGAAATCTATAGGAAGACCTGACATGACCCCTTCATTATGTGGAATAGGGTTATTCAGAGGAAAGTTGGTAAACCTATGTGGAAAGTTCACTCAGATATCTATGAATGGTCATGGAGATTCGACAGAAGAAGATTTTGAGATTGTTAATTTCATGGAGGACAGTGCCCCGTTTACTATGTTACTTGGTAAACCTTGGATTGAGAAAGATCAAGCCAGAAAACAGGAAGTAGAAAAGGACCTAGAACAACAGAGACAAGAGTTAAGAGACTTCATGACTAGAAGGATCGTGTAGTTGATTGAAGAATGGGAGAAAAGATAAAGGGTTCTTGACCCCAGGAACTTGGATGACAAAGTTAACAGAACACTAGAAGAACCACAGAGGACCAAAAAATATGTTGGACAAGTAATACCCGTGGATCTGAAGAAAGAATCTCAGGACTACGAAGTTGCCATGCCAAGAGAAGAAAAGAATCAGAATGAAAAAAGGATGACCGAGACGAAGCTCACTAGGAAGAAGGTTAGAAAACTCATGAAGAAGAAAGAGAAGTTGGAGAAATTACAGAACATTCCAGAAGAAACCCCGCAGAAAGAAAACATACATAATTTGAGCTTCGTCGAGATAGCATAACAACGACATATGGCACTTTGCCATGTTGAAGTAATATAGCCGTTAGATGACGATATACTCGTTCCGCTGATGCCCTGAATGGATCAAAAGAAATTTATGACCTGTTACTTGACCGTTAGACTATGCCATAACAAACAGATCAAGAGTTAATGGACCCTCCTATCTGTTGCAAGAAGTCTGTTACAACTTTACTTACTTATTCTATCACACCATGCCTGGAAGACACTTTGTCCAATTGAGAACTTGATCTCACAAAACACCCATATTGTGAAATAGTGACTTCACTGCCTTGCTCTCTACTCGATTATGGTACCTTCATCCCATTGACAACCTGAGAAAGTGATCTTGAGCTTACATGTTCGACGAGATTAGCGCAACAGAAGAATCAGTGAGAGAAGTACTCACTAGCTTAAGAACCGAAAGAGTTATGTTGGAAAGAGGAATGTCCACCAAAGTCCAAACCTCGTCGTCAAGAGGAGTAGCAGCTTCTCCATCCACTGCTCGAGATGGATCATCCCGACATACCACCGAGATACGTACTAAACATAGAGATGACATCGCAAACACCAAAATGATCTCGAGCATCTTTCCCTTTGACATACCTCCTCTCAAAGGTGAAACCAACCGTGACAGTGTGCCCCGAGATTATGACTACCCTATGATTACTGCATACCTACCGAAGGGAGTGTGCATAGTTCACACTGAGCATACCAAGCTCACAACATTGAAGTTTTGCAACTTCAACCTTGGTGACTGGAAAGCCTACAGTATTCTTTCCCCACACAAGTATCTGACGATGACAAAGGGGAAGAATTCCAAGATCGTCCCTCAACAATGGACGATGAACCTTGTGTAGTCCACCTTACTTAATGTAATGAAGATTTCACACTTTGGAAGGCACTAGGAGGTGAACGCTTACGTAAAATTGCTACTGGCGAACTACCATGGAGAATATATATGGTTGAACCGATGTACAACGATTGATCCAGTGCTGATCAATTAGATCACCGGATTGAGCATGCAGGGCCCTGTCCCGCAAGACTATTACCCTGGAAAGACCGCGGATCGCGCTCTTTCACAAAATATTAAAGAGGCCTATGGAAATGTCGAAAAAGGAGCACAGGGTTACAAGGTAGCGTCTATTAATAGTGGCGCAGTGTGCCTCGCCTATCAGATGATCGCATGAAATTTAGTCCGCAAGAACAGACCAACCAAGTATCTGGGTTTGTAGTTGATCTCATAGGAAAATGCGCAGAAGGAGTCCAAATGAATTGGTCGAAGTACTTAGCAGATCAACTCGAATTGGATTACAGAGAAGAGCAATACCAAGGATATGAGTTCCACTTCAGCTGGCTTCTCATCCTGATTGCCTTTATAGCATGGGAGATGCCGGAGGATGTCGTTTTTCCTGAAACCATACCATTTGAACCATTGGATGCAAAGTTCAGTACATTATGGTACACGATAAATATGAACAGTAAATGGTAGTCGAATATCCTCTTTCACAGATACTACATCCAGTTAAAGACCACAATACAAGCCACACCTCACATTACCCCGAACACACTCCACAGATTCATACCCTTAATGAAGTTCAGTGCGAACCGCCACTTTATATACCTAACTCCACGTGCTGATGAGCACCAGGAACAACTACAGTCCTATTATAAACTGACAGAAGAAGACCTTGAAGAGATCACCAAGGAATGGTGGGCAGACCTCCTCGTTGCAGCAGATCCAACAGATATTTCAGATATCAGCATCCCAGAAGCTGCGCAGGACACACCTGGGCCCAGTAAGACAAAGAAGACAAAGGAGACGAAGAAAACTGAAGAAGTTCAAGATGTGGATAGCCACTCTGTAAGGACATGTTCCGTCACACTAGATGAAGAAGGTAATGACGAAGACCTAGAAGAAGTTGAACAACAACTAGAAGATGAAGTCTAAGTTCTAAAGAAAAGAAAAGGGTCACTTTCGAAGTCTTCCATTAAGAAGAAATCCAAAGCGACCATGACCAATATGAAGACCACACTCAATCCAAATGACTTCATCTTTCTCCTAGAAACTTTGAAAGAAGCTATAGAAGAGATCACAGAAAAAAAGGAGGCCAAGCAATAGATGATGTATGAAATAATCGAAGTCGAGCTCCAAGAAGTAAAACGAGCCCTCCAGTCTAACCGTATAGTCTCCACTGTACCTATGCCAGAAGGAACACCCGAAGCAGGAGACAAGTCAGTTCAACTTCGCAGGATTGCCAACCTAGTCAAAGTATGTCTTCGAAAAGTAGAAGAAGTAACAGCACAGGCCACCCAGGCCCTAAAGCACACACACAAGGAAATCATAGAGCAATGCCAAGCTGCACAACAAGAGAAGGAGGCCATCCAAGAGAAGTTTGATAAAGAATGTTCATAGATCCAAAAGGAGAAGGAGAAAATTATCGCGAAGCAAATTAGGATCGAAGAAGTCGTCAACAGATCATTTCACTCTCTGACTGGCTTAGAACAGAAGGCATAAGAACCCATAGAATGCCAAGTAATGAAGCTTGTTGAAGTCATTCAGCAACTGTAGCAAAGAGTAGTAGAAATAGAGCTCCAAGCTATACCGAGTACTCCATAATAAGAACATGACCAATGAGAAGTGAAGGCCTGAAGTACAGTAGAAAGGATTAAGGCACTCACTGAAGAATGTAAGAAATTGAGTAGTAGAAGTGCGTAGATATATGAGAACCTATCCGAGAACCCTAAATTGCATAAATTGGAGTCACATCTCCAAGAGGTGAAGTACTAAGACGAGAATTTACAGGTACAACTGAAGGCCCTACTGACCATAGAAAAAATGAAGAGGTCCCACGAACAACACGTCGTGCAGTAGCAGATTCATATGATCTAGAGTAAGTTCATGGAAGTGACGCATCAACTTCAACCTTTGTAGGATAGTGCATGTCAACTATTCTTAGAGATTGAGATCCAAGGGATAGACCTGGAACAGGTCGTGAATATAGCAGTGCAACGCTTATAAGGACCAGTTAGTAACACACTCATTCAAGAGTTTTTCGAACAAGAAGCAATAGCAAAGAAACATGTCGAAGCAGCTCGAGCGAAGCTCGAGGCCTTTGAGGCAGAGTTACCTAGAGAAGAGTGACTCGGGATGAGTCACAGGTGAGTGATGGGGGCCTGTTGGCCCTCGACCAAGTTTTGAGGAATACTTGGTCATAGTTGAGCATTTGGTACTTTGACTGCCTATCTAAGATGAAGCGCATAGCGAAGCGGAGATCACGGTATCTCACCACTTTTTGTGGAACCTTTTTGGGTTTTTTGGGAATATTGTAACAGGAAAGGGATGTCGGCCCTTGTTTAGGTCTTTTTCTATGTATAAATAGAGGTCTAGGCCATGTAAGAAAGGAGGCCTTGTCTAGTCGATGGCTTGGTGCATAAGTTGGATCTATGTGATCAGAAGTCTGTGTGACTGTAAGAGCTCTGTGCATGCTGTAATAGTTTTGAGTGCACAGAGTGTGAGAAGACTTAATGCTTGGATATACCTGGGGAAAGAGGATCTAGCGAGCTACGCAGATCTCTTGTCCTATGTGGGGTAAGGTTCATTGAAGCTTTTTGTTGTAGCTTCTTGACCAAGATAATATAAAGAAGACTTTGTGGACATAGCCCAAGGGTGGGGGTGAACCATGGTAACTCTGTGTATNACTTCAACCTTGGTGACTGGAAAGCCTACAGTATTCTTTCCCCACACAAGTATCTGACGATGACAAAGGGGAAGAATTCCAAGATCGTCCCTCAACAATGGACGATGAACCTTGTGTAGTCCACCTTACTTAATGTAATGAAGATTTCACACTTTGGAAGGCACTAGGAGGTGAACGCTTACGTAAAATTGCTACTGGCGAACTACCATGGAGAATATATATGGTTGAACCGATGTACAACGATTGATCCAGTGCTGATCAATTAGATCACCGGATTGAGCATGCAGGGCCCTGTCCCGCAAGACTATTACCCTGGAAAGACCGCGGATCGCGCTCTTTCACAAAATATTAAAGAGGCCTATGGAAATGTCGAAAAAGGAGCACAGGGTTACAAGGTAGCGTCTATTAATAGTGGCGCAGTGTGCCTCGCCTATCAGATGATCGCATGAAATTTAGTCCGCAAGAACAGACCAACCAAGTATCTGGGTTTGTAGTTGATCTCATAGGAAAATGCGCAGAAGGAGTCCAAATGAATTGGTCGAAGTACTTAGCAGATCAACTCGAATTGGATTACAGAGAAGAGCAATACCAAGGATATGAGTTCCACTTCAGCTGGCTTCTCATCCTGATTGCCTTTATAGCATGGGAGATGCCGGAGGATGTCGTTTTTCCTGAAACCATACCATTTGAACCATTGGATGCAAAGTTCAGTACATTATGGTACACGATAAATATGAACAGTAAATGGTAGTCGAATATCCTCTTTCACAGATACTACATCCAGTTAAAGACCACAATACAAGCCACACCTCACATTACCCCGAACACACTCCACAGATTCATACCCTTAATGAAGTTTAGCGCGAACCGCCACTTCATATACCTAACTCCACGCGCTGATGAGCACCAGGAACAACTACAGTCCTATTATAAACTGACAGAAGAAGACCTTGAAGAGATCACCAAGGAATGGTGGGAGGACCTCCTCGTTGCAGCAGATCCAGCAGATATTTCAGATATCAGTAGCCCAGAAGCTGCGCAGGACACACCTGGGCCCAGTAAGACAAAGATGACAAAGGAGACGAAGAAAACTGAAGAAGTTCAAGATGTGGATAGCCACTTTGTAAGGACATCTTCCATCACACCAGATGAAGAAGGTAATGACGAAGACCTAGAAGAAGTTGAACAACAACTAGAAGATGAAGTCTAAGTTCTAAAGAAAAGAAAAGGGTCACTTTCGAAGTCTTCCATTAAGAAGAAAGCCAAAGCGACCATGACCAATATGAAGACCACACTCAATCTAAATCACTTCATCTTTCTCCTAGAAACTTTGAAAGAAGCTATAGAAGAGATCACAGAAAAGAAGGAGGCCAAGCAATAGATGATGTATGAAATAATCGAAGTCGAGCTCCAAGAAGTAAAACGAGCCCTCCAGTCTAACCGTATAGTCTCCACTGCACCTATGCCAGAAGGAACACCCAAAGCAGGAGACAAGTCAGTTCAACTTCGCAGGATTGCCAACCTAGTCAAAGTATGTCTTCGAAAAGTAGAAGAAGTAACAACGCAGGCCACCCAGGCCCTAAAGCACACACACAAGGAAATCATAGAGCAATGCCAAGCTGCACAATAAGAGAAGGAGGCCATCCAAGAGAAGTTTGATAAAGAATGTGCATAGATCCAAAAGGAGAAGGATAAAATTCTCGCGAAGCAAATCAGGATCGAAGAAGTCGTCAACAGATCATTTCACTCTCTGACTAGCTTAGAACAGAAGGCAGAAGAACCCATAGAACACCAAGTAATGAAGCTTGTTGAAGTCATTCAGCAACTGCAGCAAAGAGTAGTAGAACTAGAGCTCCAAGCTATACCGAGTACTCCATAAGAAGAACGTGACCAATGAGAAGTGAAGGCCTAAAGTACAGTAGAAAGTATTAAGGCACTCACTGAAGAATGTAAGCAATTGAGTAGTAGAAGTGCGTAGATATATGAGAACCTATCCGAGAACCCTAAATTGCATAAATTGGAGTCACATCTCCAGGAGGTGAAGTACTAAGACGAGAAGTTACAGGTACAACTGAAGGCCCTACCGACTATAGAAAAAATGAAGAGGTCCCATGAACAGCACGTCGTGCAGTAGCAGATTCATATGATCTAGAGTAAGTTTATGGAAGTGATGCATCAACTTCAACCTTTGTAGGATAGTGCATGTCAACTATTCTTAGAGATTGAGATCCAAGGGATAGACCTGGAACAAGCCGTGAATACAGCAGTGCAACGCTTATAAGGACCAGTTAGTAACACACTCATTCAAGAGTTTTTCGAACAAGAAGCAATAGCAAAGAAACATGTCGAAGCAGCTCGAGTGAAGCTCGAGGCCTTTGAGGCAGAGTTACCTAGAGAAGAGTGACTCGGGATGAGTCACAGGTGAGTGATGGGGGCCTGTTGGCCCTCGACCAAGTTTTGAGGAATACTTGGTCATAGTTGAGCATTTGGTACTTTGACTGCCTATCTAAGATGAAGCGCATAGCGAAGCGGAGATCACGGTATCTCACCACTTTTTGTGGAACCTTTTTGGGTTTTTTGGGAATATTGTAACAGGAAAGGGATGTCGGCCCTTGTTTAGGTCTTTTTCTATGTATAAATAGAGGTCTAGGCCATGTAAGAAAGGAGGCCTTGTCTAGTCGATGGCTTGGTGCATAAGTTGGATCTATGTGATCAGAAGTCTGTGTGACTGTAAGAGCTCTGTGCATGCTGTAATAGTTTTGAGTGCACAGAGTGTGAGAAGACTTAATGCTTGGATATACCTGGGGAAAGAGGATCTAGCGAGCTACGCAGATCTCTTGTCCTATGTGGGGTAAGGTTCATTGAAGCTTTTTGTTGTAGCTTCTTGACCAAGATAATATAAAGAAGACTTTGTGGACATAGCCCAAGGGTGGGGGTGAACCATGGTAACTCTGTGTATTGTGCTGATGTGTTTGTCTTTGTCTTGCTAAGTGCTCTAATATGTTTAGATATATTTATTGATGTTTTGTGCCTATGAAATATGAATGCATTCTAGATATGATACATAATATGCTAAGTGATTAATCTATTGAGTATAACCTGCTTATCATTTCTAAGTGCTAGATCTGAGTAATTACTGTGGTGCTCTATGCTTTTTGTGAAGTGTATTAATGAATTTATGTTAGGAAATAACCTATGCTAAGTGTGTTGTAAGAAATATAATCACAGATCTGTGTCCCAACGAAGGTTGCAGACACCTGAGTCCTACAACCACCCCTGCATCTACCTCGGGTGAGACTTCATCTTCTTCGCAGGTGTTTCTGAAAGGGCCGATAGTTAGGGCTTTGTTGGTGTGCTCTTGACTGTTGAACCCTGGGTTTGCCCCTATGCCAACAAAATTATATCCATGGTGCATGATAGATATCAACTATGTGTCCAACCTAATAGATGGAAATGGTCTAGGTATCATGCACCAACCCCAATGCCTTTTTTGAAAGGCCATTTTCTATGTTGTTTTTACCCCTATATATAAGACAAAGAAATGAGTGATAAGGTTTTCATCTATTGTCGCATATCATCAAATGATATCTATAAATAAAAATTTGTGAGAGATGCTTCCTTTCAAATCCATTGGATAACCAATAAAGAATACTCCAAAATTTGAAGTTGTGTAACACCATATTCTTGAACTAGCTAAAGGGTTAATTTGAGATGAATATGTTCACAATTGTTTCTAATATCCATTGTAACTCCATCCCTAAAATATATTATATTATTTGAGGAGAGGTACAAGATTCCTCTTCAGCCTCCTATTGGAAAATTCCCTTAACAAACACCATCAAAGTATGTCCAAGGAATATTTGTATTGATCACTTATTAATTTCTACTTACACTTTTTGTTTTTCCTTAACCTAAGGATAATATTTTAGGATATTAAGACACTAAATTGCACAATTAATGAACAAGGTATCCCATCCTTTGAAAATATTCATGTTTCTAACAAGACAAATTCCTATGCTATATTTAGTGGTAGAGATCTCATCCTCTTTGTGTCCTTGTTTTGATTCTAGGGCCTGAAGGATTCTTCAGTACTTCCTCTTTCCCATGCATTAAGAATCCATATCATATTTGCAACTTATTTATGGACTTATTTGGAAAAGGAGGAAGTCAGAAGTAAGTAATCTATAGTTTCACCTATTTTTTGGCATAAACTATGCCATCTTAGGCCAAAAAATATTGTTTTTCTATGAAACCTTCTAGGGAGGAGCCTTGTTGTTTAGTGATATCCACGTGAATATTTTATTTCTAAAGGGACACTTTAACTTACATATGATTATACACCACCAAACCGGTTTTCCCACCAAACCTTCTGTAGCAAGAGCTCTATATCCAAGTTTGGGAGGATGAGTCCTAGAATGGTTAAGAGACCATAACAACTAGTATCCATCCTCCCCTAATTTAAAATTTCTATATTTCATGGAATCTTTATATGAATTCTAAACAATTTCAAATTCCTTTCCCAATCCAATTTCCTCCTAGTTGATCCATTTTTATCGCCAATTTGTAGATCTCTCCCAATTGACAATCTGTCTTAGTGAAAAAAAACCTTTCCTTTGAAGTTCCTTTGTCACCTAATTCTTTGTTGATATTTACTACTTATATAAGGATCAAACCCTAAATTGAACTCATCCCTTCTAACCACCATTCATATCAACCAATCACAATCACCTATAAAGTTGAGTTCACATATTTCCATATATTTGAGTCATTATGCACCTATTTCATAAGGTTCTTAAGCCAGTCCTCTATTGTGGTTGGGTACAAGTACGTATCTCTAATTACGTGGACCAAAAATCATTTTCCTTGTACTAGACTACATACATTTTTTGTTGCTACACTCTATGAGAAGAGGAAGAGTTTTTTTAGACTCCATACTCCATTCTATTTTGTGACCACTAGTTCTTTTTAGGATGCCAATAGAAGTACTTTCTTATATTTTTATTATGACCAGATAAATTTGTAGAATAATTTCCTAAATTCTTCTAATACACCTTTTGGGACTGAAGCCAATGAAATCGAGTATAATGTACGACTTCTAGGACAACTCTTGATATTATGGTAGCTGCAGGAGGTATTTACCTCCACGTGTAAAYGTGACGAGGATAKAATACTCTGGGAAGCAAGAAGAAACCMTAATGAGTTGGCTAATAACCTTAGAAGACTTGTCGGCTCAAGAAGATAATTTATATTAGGTTATTAGCCTCCAAGAGAAGAAGTCGGCCATAAATAATAATATATATTGAATAGGCAGATACCCAGAATGAGAAKTTGGCCCAGGTAGTTAGCAAGAATTAGTATAAATACAGGAGGCCAGTTCTCATTCTAGCAGGMAGTCTCAGAATTGCAGAGCAACAACTTGTGCGCACTGCAGTGCCCAGTCTTGTGTGCAGGTTTGAGGATAGTTGCCATTSCAGATGCTGCAACTARCAGATCACATTTGGCTTKGACTATMTYTTGGTTAGGGTTTGGACTATCTGATRAACTCTTGTTGGTGCTCTACCCTTTGTTTGGCTATCTAGCCTAGGGTTTGCTTCCAGAGTGATTCTCTRTCAAGGTTAAGTTTCTCGGAGGGTGGCTTCGACCTATGGTTGGGTGAAAATAGAGATATTGTCAATGGTAAAATGAGSACATCCATTATATTCTAACAGGTTATGGGCCCACAMCTCCTTCATTCAGTCTAACCRCTGGAAGGAAACATAACTGTAAGGATATCAAGCTCGTTGAAGAACTGTCAYTAGGGTTTCTAGCAGGAGTAGTCACCATAACAGTACTGCTAGGGTTACTAGCAAGTGTAGTTGCAGAAACCCTAATCCTCTTTTTGAGGAACCTTAAATGAAGGGATTGACCTAATCTCTAGATAGATCAGTGCACCCTATCCTAACGCATCTCCTGGTACTCTTAGAAAGACAAGACATGAAGTTTGAACTTTTGGTCAAATCTAGGGTTGACCAAGCCAAAGTAGCCATGACTTACTCTATGAAGTCAGAGAAAAAATTAGATGGAGCTTCTAACTTCATAGCGTGGAAGACAAGGATTGACCTCATCCTTTCCAAGAATAAAGTGATGGATATCGTGAAAGAAAAGATCGTGAAACCAGAGTTTGAATAAGGGAAAGAGAAGGAACCACATAATGTTGCAGTCATGGAGAAGTTCAAAGACGGTGACATCAATGCTATGAGTATCATAGTGGATTCTATAAAAGACCACTTGATACCCTGCATCTCCCATCTTGACTCGTCAAAGAAGATGTAGGATGTCGTAAAAAACCTCTTCTAAGTCAGAAACATTGGACAAGTAATGAGTCTGAAGAATGAGCTCCATGACATGAACATGAATGATGACGAAAACATAACATAATACTTTGTGAGGATCTATCAGTCAAGAGATCAAATACAAGCTATTGAAGATATCATTTCAGATAAGGAATTGGTAAACATAATACTCAATGGTCTCCCCAAGACATGGGATCCATTTGCTGCAAGCATGAACAGAAGGAAGGAGTATCCTACATTTGAAGAACTTTGGACTTGCTTTGCTCAATAAGAATCCAAGATTATTGCAAAAGAGAAACCCCAAAATAAGTACTATGATCAAGCCTTCATAGAAAGATTCAAGAATTTCAGGAACAAAAGGAAGTTTGGTTCAAGGAGGAAGCCAAATCAAGAGAAAGACATTTCAGAAGTACAATTCTTCAACTGTCGAAAGTATGGTCACTACAAGAATCATTGTCCCGAGATAAAGAAAAGGAAGGAGAAACACAAAGCATCAATTTCTGAAGGAAAGGAACCTACAAAGAATACTAAGCAGGATGAAAGTGACTTCTTCTTCTGAAGGTAACAATACTCTTCTTAGTTCTTGTACATATCTTGTTTGTATAGTCTTTGTACATATATCTATCTCTTAGAAGACAATATGTTCCAAGAAGAACTATCCCTATGCAAGAACAACAAGATAAGGATTATACAAGTCAAGATGAAATACATAAAGCAAATCATGTGGAATCTATTACAAGAGACTTAGAAGAAGCAAGACAGAAAGAAGTCAACAACCAAGAGGAAATTGCAGAAAGACTTATAACACTTTGTAAAAGAGAACAAGGATGAAGACGAAAGCATGCACTCTCCCAGATGAAGGGAGCTGATTATACATCACCAAAGAGAAGAGAAAGCATGAAGCAAGGATTAGGAGGGAGCTAATCCTATGATCCATTGAATATGATGAAGTATATATTCATGGTAGCAACCATGAAAGGCAGTACGTGTTCAGTTCGACCTTAGAAGAAGACTTCTTCGAAGAGAAGCCTTAAAGTATCCCTGGTTGTCCATCTACATCTGTGATCCTATGATGAAATAAAGAAATGGAATCTTTAGGGAATGGAATATATAAGAAACTCCATGGACCCAAGAGCTAAAGAAAAACATAAGGAAGAACATGAAGATTCCAAGAAATAAGAGAAGCCTAAACCAACCTGATATGAAATAAATCAAGCAGAAACTAAAAGTTGTGATGAAGAAAAGTGTATGGAAGACTTATGAATAAAATATTTGCAACATCCAGAACCAGAGGTTCTCCTAGATGGAGGGAGAATACTATGATAACCACTTGTTCCAGTAAAATAGGCATATCTCTACATGAGTCATTATATCATCCACAACATCCATGAGTTGGAGTTCTACATCAAATAAATGCAAAGACTATTCTCCAGAATAATTGAAAAAAGAGCGTATGAAGAGAAACCTCAAGACTTTGAGGCATATCAGAAAGACACCCTTGTATGTAAATGGAAAAAGATAACTTGGTGGAGAACCTCCAGTGCACAGAAGGAGCGTGGTGAAGATTTATATAATAGAGATATTGTATCAAGATGATTATGCAGTAGATAAGATCTCATGATGACAGAAGAAATGCCACATGGATATGTTCCAATCTTCCAACAATGATATACTATATTGATCAGAGCTACATGAAGCCTTCAAGAGAAAACCAATGTTCCAGACCAAGGTACATTTGAAATCAAGCATTACATTATCCGTGATGAAGTCCAGAAAGGAGAAAGTGGTTATCCAATACATATCTCAACAGATGAGAAGATAAGCAGACATTTTGGTAAAGCTTCTATCCAAGATGAAAGAGTTTGCGTACTCAAGATGGAGCTCGTGGAGATGAATTTCTTATTGAAAAATGAAGAGATGACTCCCAGGTTGGGAGGGAGCACTGATATATATTGATTCATAGACAATCATGTATTCATGTCGAAAAATGGTCCAGGATGAGCAGATTCCTTCCAGTTCGGAAAGTGGATTGATATTTCTGACAAACAACGATTTCCCATTGTGGTTAACATGGAAAATGGTCCATATTGTTGATGTATCATAGAATGTGATTTCCCATTGTGGTTTACATGGGGAGTGGTCTAGGGAAGTCTCTATTATTGAGGGTTACTCAAGAAGACTAGCTTGCCTCACCGAACAATGATTTCTCATTGTGGCTAACATGAGGAATGGTTGTTTTGGAGGTTGATATAGGACAGTCTTTTCTTCTTGTGGTTAACATAGGAAATGGTCAGGACAATCATTCCTTAGGGTTTATACATTCTCTCCAGGGTGCACTTTGATTAGTGTAGGAGAAATGGCCCAGGGTGGGGAATGGTCCAGGCTCAATAATTAGGGATAGGCATTCCTTAGGGTTTATACATTCTCTCCAAGGTGCACTTTGATTAGTGTAGGAAGAATGGTCCAGGTTCAGAAGACAGGACAATTATTCTTCCTTTCTTGAGAAGAATAGTCCATATATCTCATTGTTCTACTCTGAGGGAAGATATTCTTTCAGATATCACAGATGTGTGTGAAAGATTGGCCCAGATGATTTAGTTTATATCATAACATTTTTTCTGTGTAGGTTGATATCAGATGATTGTTATGAAGACTGTATGACAATATATGTATACTACTATGGTGGATGTGTTCCATTGTTCGTGAATATATGTTGTTGATCAAGTACTTGTGTGTTACTTGGTGTGGTAGTGTACCACTGGATTGTAGTTATGTACTACTATGGATAGACACAGTTGTGTTCTATTTTGTTTCGATTGCCTTGAAGACTATCAACAGTATTGGAAATGATTATTAGTTAGATGGATAATCAAAGGATAGAGATTTCCCAGACGGAAAATGGTTCAGAGCATTTACTCTTCTAGATTAGAAGAATGGCTCTTGTATCACTCTGTGGAATGAGCATCATGTATGATTACTCAGATAGAGTATGGTTTCGAGAGATGATGCAACTGATGACACTAATGATGATGCTGGTTCTCATGATCTAGTCTATACAACTATTTTGATGCTACCAGGTGAATGGTATGTTTTTGTGCTCAAGACCATTACCTGTAATACCTCCATAGCTAGGAGGGAGTGTTGATATTATGGTAGCTTCGGGAGTTATTTACCTCCACGTGTAAACCTAACAAGGATAGAATACTCTAGGAAGAAAGAATAAACCCTAATGAGTTGTCTAATAACCCTATAACATTTGTCAGCTCAAGAAGATAATTTATATTAGGCTATTAGCCTCCAAGAGAAGAAGTCGACCAAAAATAATAATATATACTGAATAAATAGATACCCAGAATGAGAAGTCGGCCAAGGAAGTTAGCAAGAATTAGTATAAATATAGGAGGCCAGTTCTCATTCTGACAGGCAGTCTCAGAATTGCAGAAAAGCAACTTGTGCGCACTGCAGTGCCCAGTATTGTGTGCAGGTTTGAGGAGAGATGCCATTGCAGTTGCTGCGCATAGAAGATAATGTTTGGCTTGGACTATATATTGGTTAGGGTTTGGACTATCTGATCATATCTTGTTGGTGTGCTATCCTTGGGGAAAGGTGCACTACCCTTTGTTTGGCTATCTAGCCTAGGGTTTGCTTCCAGAGTGATTCTCTGTCAATGTTAAGTTGCTCAGAGGGTGGCTTCGGCCTATGGTTGGGTGACAATATAGATATTGTCAATGGTAAAATGAGCACATCCATTATATTCTAACAACAACTTTGACAAATACTAATGTTCCCCCTCTTAAGAGCTAGTGATTGCACCAATGGTTTATCTTCTCTTATACTTTGGTAATCAACCATTTTTTATAGGTTTAGTTTTAGGTGGAATCCAAAGTACTTTAATACTTGATCCAAATCTATCACTTGTTACATAAAAAAATGCAATAAACATACATGTTCATGCTCTAGTATGTCCCACGTGGAGATAATGTATTAATTAATATTTTCCGCATACTTGTGGTTTTACAAAATAAGTCCAAGATGTTTTTTAATTTTTTAAGAATCCTTCTACTTCATTTATATAAAATTAGTACATCATCCATAGATAAAAGATGTGTGTTATTACAATTGCAGCCATTAAAAATCCCTTTAAATATGCCATTTTTTAAATTCCTTTTTTGGTAATCCAAACAACAATTTAGGTATTAGTATAAATAATAAGGGGGAAAGTGATCCAGGGGGATATCGTTGGCTACCCACCTTTTCCAACTGGCTCAAAACAGTTTTCTGACAATTTTGGCAATTTACTATTTTTAGCAGTTTTAACTTTCGGGGCCTAAATGAAGGTTTTTTAGGATCAAGCTTCTTAGTGATAGTCAGAGGCATTAACAATCCCCCAAAATGAATCTCCTCAATTATGCCTTTCCAACGAGCTATCATGCGCCCCAAACAGAGATGGTATGCGAAAGTTACGCCTCTGGGAAGTTGATACACCAAACTACCCAAAATGGGGTCCACAAAACTGTTGGCTTTTCATCTTCCAGGGTTAGGGTTTTGGATTTTATTTATGATAAAAATTTATTTGTAGCCTCATTATAAAATCATATTCTTGTGAATTCGAGTAGCCATCACATCTCTTCTCAGAGATAAGCTACCACCATTCAAGTGAGTCTTTCACGATATATTTTTACAGCCTTTGTACATTTTCTCTCATTAATAGAAAATTGTGTGTTACTGTATCTATGTGTTTATGGTTGCATATCTAATACATTTTTTTTATATTATTAGATATCTATGATATCTCTATGAATTTATTTATTATATCTCCACTCTCATTTCGTGCCGAAAATAATCTGGATCAGTGGTATCAGAGCAGGCTCCTCTTGAATGTTTTTTTCAGTGCATGTCCCCGACGAGGTTCAAGTATAGAAATTTGGGTCTCTAGCTTGTCTCTCTTGAATACAATCTCTCTCTCACACCCAAGAAATCCTCCATGGTGGAAGAAAAGAAAAATGATGGAGGAGATGATTCTATCAATTTGTTGCTTGAGCAAGCTTTCACGTGACAAAGGGATGAAATGATGGAGAGTTTTTCCCACATCCTTCAATGCTTGCCGATACAAACAGACACATATTCATCAAAAAGTCACTTTGGAATCACCTCTCCTTTCAAGGTACAAGTTAATTTTGATATTCCCATATTTTAAGATCAGATAGATGCGGATTCCCTAGACAAGTTGTTAAATATGTTAGAAGGTTATTTCTTTGTTCATAATTTTTTCGGTAGGGAAAAGATCACCTTCGCACTCCTTAAATCTCTGCCCCATGTCAAACATTGGTGGGAAACTTACTAGGAGAAAAGTTCCACAGAGGAGTCTATAATATATACGGTAAAGGAACAATATTACCTTGTTGGCAACTATGAGGACCAGTACATGAGATGGACCACATTGCGGTAAGGGAGGGGAAAATCAGTTCCATATTTCACGAATACCTTCCATACCTTGTGCACCAAGCTGAGTATCAAAGACTCTGAACGACATTTGGTTCTGAAATAAAATGGGGCTCTACACATATACATCCAAACTAAAATGGATTTTCTAGACATCTCATCACTCGGTGCTCTTTGACGATATGTTGCTAAAATTGAGAAGAAATTTAAGCACCATAATAAATGGGAGTTTGGGTCTACAAATTCACAACAACCAAAGTATGATAAAGAAGACCTTAACAAACAGTCTCCCGAAAACCAGTCCAAGCCACATGAAAAGAAGGGTCACGGGAAGACTAAGAAGGACACTGGAAAATGGTGTGATTTCCACAAAAGCCCCTACACAACACTGATGAATGTCACTGAAAACAATCATTAGTGGCCGAAATCAAAGACAAGGAGTCGAACCCTGATTCAAAATCTGATTTTGAAAATACTCGTAAAACACAGATCATCGACGCAGACCCCACTATTATTGTCTCAACCACAACAATTCAAATAGAAGAACTAACAGATCCTGAAGAGGGGGAGCTCATTTTTCATTCACAGATGTGGGTGAACAAGACCCTGTTGCATTTTATTGTTGATAACGGAAGCCATAAGAACCTCATCTCAACAAATGTTATTGAAAAATTGGGATTGTCGACAACACCACACCTGCATCCATACAACATTGGGTGGCTTCACCGTGGATGAGATCTTCGTGTTAGCCAATAGTTTCTATTTTCATATGACATCTATCCCTTCAAGGATGATGTATTATGTGATGTCTGTGGTGTTCTCTTGGGCCAACCATTTATGTGGAAGCGCCATGTTGTTTATGAGTCTTGACCCCACAATTTCATTTTTTATATGGGGGGTCATCTCTACAGAATACCAAAGGTAGATTCGACTACTGTTCCACCTAAACAGTGCCGCAAGGTAGTATCTAATACTACAAAATTCAGCTTCGTCACAATTTGTTTAAAAGGTGAACACAATGATACTACAACCACTACAGCCTTGGCCCAGGCACCTTCTATCTAATAGAAGCAGGTCGACAAGATTGTAGCAAAGTGTAAATATTCCTTCTTCACATAGGCATCTCATGTATCCAGACTGGTTAAAAATTTCCAACCCTTCCAACCACATGTTCGTGACAACCTTGAACAAGCTAAGCAACACAACTTCTCCAACAAGGCAAACAACTCATCAAGATGCATATTAAGCAAACACTTTTACCTCTCCCCCAGGCACTCAATGAAATGGAGAAAAAATATTCCTAAGGAGGGAGGATTGATCCAGGTGGATATCGGTGGCCACCCACCTTTTCCAACTATCTCAAAATATTTTTCTGGCAATTTTGGCAATTTATTATTTTTAGTAGTTTTAACTTCCGGGGCCATTTTGAGGGCCTAAATGAAGGTTTTTCGGGATCGAGCTTCTCAATTATAGAAGAAGGCATAATTGAGCCCCCAAAATGAATCTCCTCGACGATACCTTTCCAAAAATCTATCGTGTGCCCCAAATGAAGATCGTATGCCAAAGTTACACCCTTGGGAAGTTGATACACCAAACAACCCAAAAAGGGGTCCACAAAATTGTTGGCGTTTCATGTTCCGGGGTTAGGGTTTTGGATTTTCTTTATGATAAAAAGGCCTTTGGATCCTCATTGTAAAATCATCTTCTTGCGAGTGCGAGTAGTTGTCACATGTCTTCACAGAGATAAGTTTCCACCATTCTAGGGTGTCTTTCATTCTATATTTCTACAATCTTTGTACAGTTTCGCTCATTAATAGAAAATTGTGTATTAATGTATCTTTGTGTTTATGGTTTCATCTCTAATACATTTATGTTATATTATTGGATATCCGTGATATCTCTATGCATTTATTTATTATATCTGCGCTCTCATTTCGTGCCGAAAATAATTTGTATTAGAAAGGGGGCATCACTATCTAAGATCCCTTCTTGGTCTATAGAATGGAGACGACGAAACATTTATTAATACATAAAAGGATACAGAGGTACTATATTTCGTCACCCATACTAAAAAATTATGAGAAAAACATGAGTGAATGAGGATTAATCTTATGTGAAGACAACTTACTTTGTCATAGGATTTGGAGAGCTCCACTTTTATTACCATTGATCTCTAGTTTTTTGTATTGATCAAATTGAGGCTTTCCTGAGATATCCCAACTACCGCATGGACTTGTATTCCTTTGAGAAACTTGAACTACTTAATATTTGTTTTGATAAAACCTTTCTTAGTATTTTGGAAATGACCTTTGAGCTAATTTTGTATATGTAGTTGGATAAAGATTTTGGCTAAATTTTTTCAAAAGTTGTCTTATTATCTTCTTTTCGAATCAATGAAAGGAACATATTATTATAATCCCTAATCATTTTTCTTATGTTTCTTGTGTTCTTTGTTTCACTCAGATATTATTCGATGAATTCATAGCATCCTAATAATAATTTTGTGGGTAGGCCATTAGGCCCACAGATTTTATCCCTTTGGAAACATTGTAATGTTTGAAGTAGTTCATTTCCCCCCACTTATTTTGGCAACTCCAAGTTTCCTCATTGTTTAAAACTATGCGAAAATAATTAGAGAGGATTATCACTTCAACAATAGTGGGGCTAGATTATTCTTTTAAGATATTGGAGGAATAGTTAACTCCCTCATCTGCTATGTCTTTAAAATTCATTGCCCACCTATCATTTCCTTGTCAATATTCCAAAAAGAATTTATATTTATCATTTCACTTTCATATCAATGAAGTTCTTTCATTGATATGAAGATATTCCTATTTTTTTTATTCCATATGATGTGCTTCCAATTTCTAGGTCTCAATTAATTATCCAAACCCTTCATTATTATACAAGGTCTCCAACCTTATCCCTCTTCTTTAAAGAGCCTATCATTTTTTTTGTCCTTTTCCCATTGGGATGCTACATTGTTTGTCTCTTTAAGTTTTTGTTTAAATTGAAGTGGGGTAGACTCTATTAGTTATTCGTCAAAGGGCTTCCAAACTTCCTTGATACTTTTAACAAAATTTTCCATCTTCAAGCATTTAGGATGTATCTTGAAGAGACAAGGTGGATTTTCCTTGGTAGGGGCCACTTCTAAAACAATAGTATTATGGTTTAAGTCTCGTCCTATGGATACCCATTGTATTACTCAAATAACCTCATTTACAAACCCTTTTGGTATTAGAAAGTGGCCAAGCCTCTTGTCCATTATATCTTCCCATATTCTCTTATTTTTCCAAGTGGGAGTTAGTTTTGTTGGTTTCATGTCTAGAATAATTATTACTTCCATTTTTCTTATAAAATATCCAGGTAGTAGGTATTCCACGAAAGCAACAGGTCCCTAAATTTATTAATCTCCTAATGTAAATTTTATCTCTTCCCCAATCACCACAGGGCCACTTTGAACACATTCCATATCAATAATTTGTTGCAATTATTCACTCATTTATAGTAGGGGTCATAAAAATTTAGGAGAAAATTTATTTCCCCATATCCACTGAGAATAAGGTTACCCCTAAACCTATAGGAAATTCCTAATATTTATAAAGGGTATATGAGGACTTTTCCATCCAATTATATTCCCACCAGATATCCCAATAACATCAATGCAACTTAACTCCCACTTGATCATTAATTTTGAGAGTTATTGAATTGATTCTCCCCACAACATCATTGTCTCGTGAAGGAAGATAATAGAGGGTTTTAATGTCTCTATAAGCCTCTCAATTTCAAATTTCTTTGACCAATTGGAAAAACATTGAAAATTGAGGGTTAGGAATATCATTTAATCCCATCAATAGGGGAATATGCTCTAATATACCCAATTATAGATAATGTTTTCCAACATATAACCTTTTATGATTCTTGTCTCTATGGCATGAACATAAGGACTTTCTCCCTCTTTGCATTCGTTTCTATTTTTCTTTTAATCAAGGAAACCCATCCCCCTACCACATTCTCATGGAAGTACATGATTCCTTTGTTTCTAGGTCAAATATTATATTTTGAAGTATCTATTTGTATAAAGTATTACAAGGACCCTCACGGATTAGTTTCCAATTTAGGGTTTTCAAGAGTCCCTACCTTAATTTTTCTTCTACCATATCCTTTTCAGTTACAAGTAGAGGAATAAAGTGTTGGATTACTGAGAGGAGGGGTGAATCAATAATAGCATAATT
>JZKD02S0267290.1:0-11183 GCA_000966675.3 Picea glauca | reverse complement strand
AATGAGCCAAGTTTCCTCTCCAGGTGTTATATATCCTGAGAGGGCCGAGATCAAGACATGGTCTTTGATCTGCTCTCTTATCATCTTTGCAGGTGGCTCTTCATCTTCGACTACATGGGCATGCAACCCCTTATGTTTTCTCTTGTATTCTTCTCATCTAGCTGGACATAACTTCGCAATGTGTCCCATCTTGTCACAATGATAGCATTGTACAGATGAGTAGTCTCTTTCCTTTCGTTGTCCTTTCTTTTGAAATATCCTTGGATGAGATTCTTTATGATTGAATTTGTTTGAATATTGAGACTCATTATGAGTCTCCTTTTGGAAGTAAAGTTTCTTCCTTCCTCCTTTGGTGTGAGTAGCTAGGGCTTGATCATCATCCCTTCCTAGTAACGCTTCACAATTTGCTACTCTTGTTTCTTCTTGGATGCATTCTTCCCATAGACTATCAAACTTCAATTTCTTTATTCTAGCACATATCGTTTGGATGAAAGCATCCCAAGGTCTTGTGAGACCATTTAGGGTTGTCATTATGAGTTTGTCTTCATATATGGTATCTCCAATAGCTTCTAGTTGTTCTTTGAATTATGAGATTATGGAGAAGTATTCCTTAATCATTTATCCTTTCTGCATTCTTGTCTTCTTCAGTTGAGTTCTTAGATTCATCTTCTGGTTTATGTTCTTTCCTTCATATATTCTAGTCAAGGAATCAAACATTTCTATCAGAGTATTCATAGATGACACATAAGGAATCAGGTGGTCTTTGATTGCATCTACAATGATTCTTTTGGCCCTTATTGTGTCATTTTGATTATTTTCCTTTTCTGCAACATCGGCGGGTTCTGGTACTTGTTCTTTGAAGAATATTGCTAGTTCATTCTCTTCAAGAATGAGTCCAATCCTATACTTCCAAGAACGAAAGTTTTCCACTCCTTCTAGCTTGTCAACAAGCTTAACACTTGCATACATCTTTACCTGGAGCTAGGAAAATGACTGAAAAATGAAAGTGCTCAAAATCAAAATCTGAACTTACCAAGAGGTGTACTTGGTTGAGGCGAGTAGCCTTGTGTGTTTGGATCTGAGAAAATCCAACTTTTTCTCCTCCAAATTTGATCTGTGGATTTCTGGACTAGTGCTTCTAGTACCTCTGGTACTCTTGTACTTCTGGTACGCTGGTTTTCTGGTACTTTTGGTACTTTATGAAACTTGGGTTTCACTTTCTGGGAGATACAACCACTGAAAAGGTGCACCGAGAGTGCCAAACTGATCCTTAGGTGGGGGTGCACTTTTCTAGATGGTTTTGGGGCTAAAAAGCTTCACCATAAAAAATCCCTAATTTTCATGTACGACAACAGTGACATTTTTCACTTGTGAAAGATGCTTCCTTCAGCTTGGCTCTGATACCATGTTAATGTTTAAGCCATTATTATAGTTGTTTGCATTTCATTAGATAACAATAGCATAATCCAAGATGACTGAGAAATACACAATCACAAAAGACACAACATTTATCCTGGGAAACCCTCTAGGAGAAGAAAACCCAACAAAACTTCCTTAATATAGATAACCAATACAATGCCAAGAGATCTTTCCTGAGAGTACTGAGATGAATTTTAGAACCTGGTCGACACACTCCTTACGGACCCTCCACTGCACTCTTTACARGAGTTCTCAGAAAGAGAAACAACTGAAACTCATTCTCCCCTTATCTAGAATTCAAACATTTAACAAAGAATCCCAGAGCATACACACACACATAGCATTGAAATAAAATGCACACAGAGAATACAAACAAGCCTACAACATACCATTCAACAGGTGGTTCCAACAACCATAACACACATAGATTTGGAATAAAAGTGTTCTTCTATTAATTCCAGTGCTCCTCTGCATGGAAAATAATAGCTAAATCCATAAAATTCCTATGTGCTCTTCTATTCTCCTCTGCATCTCTACAGCTTATGAATTCTGAATTATGTTACAAAGATACAAGGGTTGAGAGTGTTTATCATTCGTTTTCCCTCCTAAGCTCCTAAAACTGTCTAGTCTATCATTTAAATCTACCTACTTGCATTAAACAAATTTAAATGCCTATTACATCCACAGATAGGAACATACACCCCAAAATCAGTTTGGATCTTCAATATATAAATGTAACTTCACTTTCCTCCTATCCATTACATTAATGTTTTAGATTTTAAATTTCAAAGCGTTTTCACAAAAAGGTGTTCAAATTACATCTGCACCTCCAGTTGTCTCATTGGCTTTAGGCACACACTTGGGCTTTATACGATGCTCCTTCATTAGAAAGATTTATTAGAACATGAATCAAATGAAGAGGAAAGAGTCATACTAGAATATGAAAGACTTATTAAAACATGAATCAAATAAATGAGGAGACAAGAAATTACTAAATACCTTATCAAGTGGAAGAACTTTCCGATGGAAAACAAAACTCATAAATATTATTTTTATGAACACCGTTGACTTCTGGTTTAACAAAAACTCCCCATACTCTTTGTGTTTGATTATGTAAGATTATATCAACCAACATTTATTAATGATCATTCCCAGGGGCACATTGATTTCATATTCTCACCAACTACCAACATTTACTCAAAAACTTAATATATTATTCTGTATGTGTGTTCATATTAATTAATCAATATGAAGTAACCTTTGGAATCTTTCAAATAACCATGTGAATGGGTGTTGAAGGAAGCAATGATCGAGAACACACACACAAATTAGGTCATTATCATGGAGCACTACTTAAGTTGACAAAGATAATTCTTTTTGTTTATATATATATATATATATATATATATGAATTTTAGTCCCCAAGGTGTAGGACAATCGATGACTGAGTGTGTTGTTAAGGCACTCTGTGATGTTAAAGTCATTGGTTTGAAACCCATGGGGACAAAAAATCCAACCATGTTAAGGGTTGGTGTGGCTCAAGCCAAGTGCAATCCCCGGGTGATTTTGACAGCTTAGATTCCCTTGAGTCGTAGTTTTTCAGCCACAGGCTAGTCCTCCAGGTCACGAACACACTAGAAAACAATGTGTGTGTGTGTGTGTGTGTGTGTGTGTGTGTGTGTGTGTGTGTGTGAAGTTTAATATTCAAATGGATGGTGGTTAACTTATTTGGAAGGATAATTTATTTTTCAATTACAATAATGGTTAGGAATTTAATGGAATTAAAACAAAAAATCATGATGAACTTTACTTTATCTATGTTTAATAGACAAGGTATATTAATGAAGAAGAGACTTTTTAGTTTCTATGATGGTTGTTGGCATATTTAATTTATATTAAATTGTTATTATTTTTTTTTATTTTAAAAATATTATAGCACGAGTCAAGTCAATGTCTATGGGGGTATTAGAATACGTGACCTCTTAGGAGGAAACGTGTGTTCTTAACCATTAAGCCCCACTGAAGTTCTATATTTTCCTCATAAACATTTTATTTATATTAAATTTTTATTTAAAAATAAAAATAAAAAATATTATATTACATCAATACACATGCGTTATACATTTTCTTCATACACATTTGATTTATAATAAGTTGTTATTTTTTATATTTAAAAAAAAATATTAAAACATATATCATAAGTCAATATACACATCTCCATTATGCACATTTTATTATACCAAGTTGTTATCTAATTATTTATTTTTAAAATACTACATTAGGACACAAGTCAATATACACATTTCCCTTATACACATTTTATTGTACTAAGTTGTTATCTAATTATTTATTTTTAAAACACTACATTAGGACACAAGTCAATATACACATCTCCCTTATTCACATTTTATTATACCAAATTGTTATCTAATTATTTATTTTTAAAATACTACATTATGACATATACCATGAATGAGCTCAATGCAGGCACATTACACATCTTCCTTATGTACATTTCATATATCACAAGTCAGTCAATGCACGTATATTACACATCTTTTTCATGCACATTTCATTTATACTAAGTTATTTTTATTTTACTTTTAGAAAATATTATATACATACTACAAGTCAAATACATTACATATCTCTTTCCTGCTAGATGCACATTACACATATTCCTTATGCACATTTCATATACCACAAGTTAGGTCAATGCATGCACATTATATCTGTTAGATGCACATTACACATATTCTTTATGCACATTTCATATACCACAAGTCAGGTCAATGCACGAACATTATACATCTTTGTACTGCACATTTAATTTAAATTAAGTTGTCATTTTTATTTTATTTGTAGAAAATAGTATACTAGAATACATATCACAAGTCAAATACATTGCACATCTCTTTCATGCTAGATTCACATTACACATTTTCCTTATACACATTCCATATATCACAAGTTATGTTAATGTATGCACATTACACATCTTTGTCATGCACATTTCATTTATACTAAGTTATTATTTTTATTTTGTTTTTAGAAAAGATTATACTAGAATACATACCACAAGTCAAATCAATTACACATCTCTTTCGTGCTAAATTACAAAAGTATCGTCTTTTATCGATACAATTATGTACCATTATTCAACTTAACATATCTTCTATTATCTTGATTTTGAGAAACATTATTTTTCAAAAATGAATAAATATACTAAAACTATAAACCAATTTTATTAATAATAATTTGTTTTTAAGTTAAAGTACAAATATTATTGATAGAGACTAATTAATATACTAAAATCATGATAATTTGTTCTTAAGTTAAAATACAAATATTATTGATAAAGACTAATTAATGTGAGTTTGTTCTTGCACTTATTATTATTATTAGTAGTAGTATTTTAAGATAAGAAAAACACACTTTACTGATCTTGAAAAGTTTATCTTAATACTTTTTAAACATCAAAATAACATTTTAAAGAAATCCAAGTATTCTTGTACTTTTCTTTTATTTTTCTTAAAGTCTAATAAACCAATTTTAATCTAGTATATATATAATTTAAAAAATCATAAATGATATACTCTCATTTCATCATCTTTACCGATCCTTTTATGATAATTATAAATTACTTTATATTAAATTTATATATAWAAAYCAAACTTCACAAAGTCACACATTTAAGAAAAACACTAAATCGAATTTAAGAAAAACACTAAATCGAAGTCATTATCATGTATTGCAAAACATAATCGATTGATAATTGTTGTACTRTAACTAACTTTACATTCAAATATATATGAAATTTATTTAACTAATAAATAATATGTGACATGTTTAGGTTTAACATGGTTTGSCTTTAAGAAAATAAATTTAATTAATATAAAGAAATATTAAATGAAAACTCACCATGATTTTTTTTATTATCGATGGTACCTTTGTTTATTACARCGTAAATTGTAATTAAATGTACATTAACATTGTYTAAATTATAAATTTTATTTATAATTAGATAAATTGGAATCCTATAAAATTTAAAGTTGCTTGAGAAGTTTCCATTATAATTGTATTAGTTTGTTGATAAATCTTTAATTTTTTTGTCCAAGATTAAAGCTTAATATAAAGTTATGACAAAGTAAATTTCCAATCTTTTTCTCAAACAGGATTTCAAAGCCATAAATATGGGCCTCTTTTATAGATAATAATATTTCTTTTATAAATATGGTTTTATGATTGATTATGGTTTTAGATTATAATGTGTCACTAAACAATTAAAAAGTTTTAGAATATCAAATTATCATTTTAAAAATAATTTTACAATATTTATTATATAAGATATTTAAATATTCATAAATTATTAAAATCAAGTTAGTTTAATGTATTGGATTTTTCTCAATGAGATTGCGACATAGTATATTTAGGAGATATTGATAATGTTGGAAGATTGGTTGTTGTCATTGATATCAACCCTAGCCATTGGCTTTTGGACCCCACAGTTGATCAAAGTAGATAGACAAGAAGGAAATTACACATGTAGATACACCACTCATGGATGGATAGTATAAGTCATTCCTCTTCCAATGGTATGTGGCACATCACGTGGATCCTCACGATTGAGGATAAATGAATTTTTGAAGATGACAATGTGAATTGAAGTAGAAACTACATGTCGGCCCTAATGTTAAAAGGAAGTGACATAAAGGGTATAAATACATATCATTACACATTCATTTTAAAAACACACAAAATTTTTAATGAACAAGGAGATATAAGTTGAATTTAAGAGGAAATCAGAAGTAAAGAAGGTCGAATGTCAAGGGAGGATGAAGTCTTTTGGTGATGTGTTCTAAGGTATGTTATTTACAGGTCATCTTACCATTCTCACTATAACTTTGTTTCTAGAATGCTTCAGATGGTGAAATTCAGAGGTTATTGAGAAGACATATCTAGGTACTTGTGGTAGAAATTTTAGCTCTTTATTCGCTATAATTGTGGAGATACACTCTGTGAAATACAGGGTTCTTGACTAGAACTGAAGCTAGACTTAAACAAGTGTTCTGGGTAAAATAGTCATAACGTATTCATAGAGAATCCAATTGAAGTGAGACTAATTGCATTGGAAAAATTACATTCTATAGGTTCTTTTGTACTAATTTTAGAAGTTGATGTTAAATATTGAGTGTCAGACATTTTGCACAAGTTCTTTCTCCTGAATATACCAGAATTGAATAAGGTCTACCATTTTCTCTATAACTCCTTTTCTGGGAGGATTCAAGGAGTGAAACTTGGAGGAGTTTCATAGAATACATTGAGTAATATTATCTATAGGATTAGAGTATTCCAAGAAGTGAAAAATTGTCAAATTTGAAGAAGTCTCAAGAAGCATTATCAGATTCTATGTGATGGTTGGTTGATGGTGATAATTTAATGTAAAGTTTTATTATCTCTTATATATTCTTGGGTGGAAGGAAAGGGAAAGGATGGAGAGGTCAACCCTCTCTAGATATTGGAGTATTGTATCTTCCTTTTGGAGGTTTATCCTTCCCTTTATATTGGGAAGTTGTAGCTTCCATTGGAAGATATTACTTCCCTTGAACAATAGCTATTGATTATTTATCATATATTGTGAATGGTGTATTGTGGTGTATTGGTGTAACTCTTGTACTATGGTTCATTGCTCATTGGATATAATTGAATATACAATATTGTTGAAGTATAAGTTGATTTTTGTTTTTTAATTTTACTTGATAATGATTCACCCCCCTCTCAGTATCAACAACTGGATTTAGAGCGAGTTACCTTCGGTACAATTTAACCACTGGAAGGAAGATCCTAAGAAGAAATGGAAGACAACATTCCAAATGGGATTCCACCATTTGATGGAAGTAATTTTGAATACTGGAGTAATAGAATGGAAACTTACTTGAAATCTCTTGGGGTAGATGTTTGGTTCTTAGTTACTTCAGGATACAAGGCTTTGAGGAAACCAAAGACTTCATCTCAAAAGGAAGCAAGAAGGAAGAACAAATTGGAAATAGATACCATCCTGGATGTATGGACAGATTCAGTGAAATCCAAGGTGGGATCATGTGCATCAGCAAAATAGCTTTGGCACAATCTATAAGACTTTTATGCAAGAGAATAAGCATAAGAAGAAGAAGAAGAATTTGAAGCAAATTACAACATATCAGATTTCAAAGAAGCCAATAAAGGTGAGTTCTTTTTCTTTAATTGTGAAGGAGTAGGACATGTTGAATTTGAATGTCCTTATATAAGGATTGAAAGAGATGATACTGAAGAAGAAAATTCCAATGAATAAGAAGAAAATCATGAGGAAAAAATGACTCAACAAGAATATGAGAATATTAAAAAAATGAAGAATGTTGAAATTGAAAATAACAAACTCAAAAACACGCATAGAAAACTAAGAAGTGAATTGGGTAGTTGTGAAAAGACAATTGAAAGCTTGAAGAAACAATTAGAATACATTGAGAAACTAAGAGAAGAAACCATTTCCTTGAAATCTCTACTCGAAGAAGAAATACGAATAGGAGAAGTAAGGAATGTCCAAATGATGAAGAAAGAAGAAGATTGTGAGAGACTTGAATAAGAAGTTGTCTCAATGAGGAAGAGCTTAAGAAACTCTCAAGTGCCAAAAGACGTAACACATCTTGGATTCATGGGTGAAAATTCATACAAAGAAGATGGAAATACCAACAAGAAGATTGAAGAAAGCTCTACACAGACAGTTGATGAGAAGTGGACCAGAATACCATAAAGAGAGAATGATTACAAAAGAAATGAATATCCAAGAAGACCTCCTACCTTCAGGAATCAAAGAAGTTTCAATTAATATGAAGGAAACTACAGAAGAGTAGATCATGAATCCATATGGACTACATCAAAAAGAAGGTCACTTAATCCCAAGTATAAAAATTTCTTTCTTGGTCATTGTTATACTTGCAAAAATTGTAGAATCAATGAAAGGAACAACCATGCAAGAAACATGAATGGTGTAAATATAATATATGGAAACAATCTTGGATTTGTCAACATAAGTTATAATTCCTTTTCCCCATTGATGGAAAAAAATATTGTATGCTACAAATGTAATTATCTTGGTCACAAAGCACGATATTGCAGATATATGAATGAATATGATCCTATGCCAACCATAGTATGGAGAAGGAAAGAGATTCCAAACAATGAAGATTGTCGAATAGCATTGACCATCGAAGAATGTAAAGAAGAAGATGAATGGTACATAGATACTGAATGTTCTTCACACATGACTGGGGATCAAGACAAATTCATCAACTTGAATAGAAGGCATGGAAATGCTACATTTGGAGATGACTCATCTACCAAAATACTTGGAAAAGGTGTAGTAGAGCTTGGAAGAAAAAATGTAAAAGCAAAGAATGTCTTATTGGTTGAAGACTTGAAGCATAATCTACTCAGTGTTAGTAAAATGTGTTATCAAGGATATAATCTCATGTTTGGCTCACAAATATGAAAAATCAAAGAAGAAGGTTTGGGAATATTTGTTGCAACTGCAACAAGAAGACCAAGTAACATATATCTCCTAGATTCACAAAAAAGATCCAAGGAAGAAAGAGACCATAAAAATGAAGTGTTATTAAGTGTTATATGTTCAGAGGGAGAATCCCCACCCTTTTCCATTGATTTCAAAGGGAGAGAGAAAACAAGAGCATGAGGACAGGGGGAGCATGAGTGTTTCCATCAATGACAAAGAGGAAAATTGTTGGAAGATTGGTTGTTTTCATTGATGTAAACCTTAGCCATTGGATTTTGGACCCCATAGTTGATCGAAGTAGATAGACATTAAGAAAATTAAACATGCAGATACAACACCCATGGATGGATAGAATAAGTCATGCCTCTTCCGGTGGTATGTGGCATGTCACATATTGGATGCTCACAATTAAGGAGAATTGAATTTTTGAAGATGACAATGTGAATTGAAGAAGAAACTACATGTCAGCTCTAATGTTAAAAGGAATTGGCATAAAGGGTATTAATACATATCATTATACATTCATTTTAAACACACACAAGTTTGTTAATGAACAAGGACATATAAGTCAAATTTCAGAGGAAATATGAAGTAAATAAGGCTGAATTTCAAAGGAGGATGAAGCCTTTTGGTGATGTGTTCTAAGGTATGTTATTTACAGGTCATATTACCATTTTTTCTATAAATGTGTTTCTAGAACGATGAAGACATATATAGGTACCCGTGGTAAAAGATTTATCTCTTTAACCGCTATAATTTTGGAGATACACTCTGTGGAAGATAGGGTTTTTGTCTAGTCCTGAAGCTAGTTATAAATAGGTGTTCTAAGTAAAAAAATCATAACATATTCATAGAGAATACAAATCAAGTGAGACCAATTTCATTGGAAAGAGTGTTGGATGTATTTTAGTGTGTATGAATTTCAAAATATGATGTTAAAAATTGTGTTCCAGGAATTCTGTACAAGTTGTCTCTCTTGAATAAACCAGAATTGAATAAGGTCTACCATTTTCTCTATAATTCCTTTTCTGGGAGGATTCAAGGAGTGAAACTTGGAGGTGTTTCAAAGAATACATTAAGTAATAATATCTAAAATATCAGAGTATTCCAGGAAGTGAATAATTGTAGAAGTTGAAGACGTCTCAGGAAGCATTAATAGGTTCTATGTTATGGTTGGTTGACGGTGATAATTTAATGTAAAGTTTTGTTATCTCTTATATATTCTTGGGTGGAAGAAAAGGGAAAGGATGGAGAGGTAAACCCTCTCTTGATATTGGAATATTGTATCTTCCTTTTGGAGGTTTATCCCTCCCTTTATATTTAGAAGTTGTAGCTTCCCTTGGAAGTCATTACTTCCCTTGAAAAATAACTATTGATTATTTCTCATATATTGTGCATGGTGTATTGTGGTGTATTGGTGTAACTCTTCTACTGTTGTTCATTGCTCATTGGATATAATTGAATATATAATCTGGTTGAATTATAGGTTGAAAATGTTTTTAAAATGTACTTGATACTGATTCACCCCCCTCTCAGTATCAATAGATAAATACCTTCTAGAATCCTTTCTTTAACCTCATCCCAATACATATTTCCAATAATAATAATAACCCTATTTTTATTAGATATATCCTATTTTTACTAGATAGCCCTTTTCCTAGTGCTCCCCAAATACCTACAATATGTTGACACTAGTTTTCACAATTTTAAAACCCTCCTTTATAAATGAAGGTGATAATATATTGGTCAAAGAGGTGAATCCTCCATGGTTTAATGTGTCTTTAGGTAAGCTATATTTATTTAGTGTGCATTTGTAATTATATAATATGAGACTCATCATTATGTTCTAGACATAAAGTTATTTGACAATTTGTTATCGGACTAATCAGTAAGTGCGGACACAAACAAATATCCCTAGTTTCACCCCAAAACTAGAACAAAACAAGACATAATATAAAACTTTCTTTAAGTTTTAACTATCAAGCATACTAACTAGCAAGAGATAAATGGCATGCCTTTTAAATGTTGTTCATCCTCGCTAGCATCATCCTCTCTCCATTTCAAGGATTATGGGATGTTGAACCTATAAAATACACAAGCGAACGAAGTGAAAGAAACAACGTATACTCAAAAAAACCTATGTATGTGATCAATGAGTCATACAATAAAATAAGAACAATTTTATTGGAAAGAAATATATTGATGTATTAGAAAT
>JZKD02S0267279.1:0-17533 GCA_000966675.3 Picea glauca | reverse complement strand
CTGAATAGTTTTGATAAATCAATCACATCACATCAGGCACATTCAAACAAATGAACAATTTCTTGCTTCTGATCTCGATTACAAATTTAAAACCTGAACTAACAGCTACAAATTTAAAACTTGAAATAACAGCTTACCACTTTAACAGGTTCCATGAATTTCTCTGAAATTCAATACTATTACAGCTAAATTGAAAACAAGAGGGTCCCAAATTCCGTTCTGTTAGGTTCGTTTCACAGGGTCAAAGCTGGAGACCCCAACGACAGCCACCCCAATGGCACCCAACACCACACTGCCTGAAGCAATGCTCAACAGGAAGTTCTTGAGAGATGCCGAAACTCCTGGTACAGCCGCCTCTGCCATCTCAGGAATCACCATTGCCGCCGCCAGAGCCACCGCAGTCAATCCTGCGTAATTGGACTGCTCCCTCTCTGAAACATCCTTTCCCATCATAACCACCCGGCTTTTTCCGTTGCCCACAAGCTTGGAGGATGAGGGTTTGTTGGGACTGTACAATGAGAAGCCCTGCACCTGTTTCAGCCTGTTGGATGTATTGGCACAGGAGCTGTTATTAGGTGCAGATGCCACAATGGGCAAGTTCAGGGAAAGGGCTGTAACTGCGGAGGCCATGTCTGTATTGGGACGAGTATGGATTGAAATTGTCAGTGAACTCTCGAAATATGCAGAAAGGTGTCGACAAATGGTTCACTATGTATGGGGAATGAGAGTTGTGGATAAGATAAGGGTGGAATACCGACCATTTACGTTCCGTGTTTCATCTCTGGCCACCATTCATTTGGTGCTTATCACATCCAATCAATCACAAATTCTCATATTTTGAGATTTAAACTCATGGCTCACCATTGGTTTTTGGATGGAATTGTCCACATAGAATATAATCTATTTACCCATTGCCAGATAAGCCTCCCATCATTGTTGGCTGATTATATGGCATACACAAGAGTTGACTTGGTATGATTTAAAGGTCCCATAAGCTCCACACATGGATTCAAGAGACCTTGGGTTTTTTTTATGGAAGAATCACTCTCTCTTTATCCACATGCATGTCGAGGTTTTTTCATTCACTATAGAGTTTGAATTTGAGTAGAACAAAGCTCAAGGTGTGTTCAAAAAGACTTAGTCTAGACACATTGTTGGATCACTTAAGAAATCATGGCAACTTGACTTTAACATGTATATATAAGTTTTAATAACAAGTTATATGATTTAATTGCTTAATCTTCATATGGATCATCAGAGTTTTTTTAATTTTAATAGTTATTGGTAATTCTTTGGGTACATTCATCTCTTTGGCCTCGTAAACTAATCATTACATGTTCACTACCCATGCCAAGATATGTATTTGGGAAGATGTGGTCTTTCTAACCACATTACGTTGAACAATGGTCATTAAATTGGACTATACCCCTATATTACAAACACGTTTCCTTTTGTTGTAGACTTTGCTTTGACCATGGTCATGTGAGATCTTCATGCTCGAAGGAAAAGTCTTCTCCAACTCCAAAAGGGAAAACATATAATCCCTCTTAGTAGTAAGACACAAGGTGGCTGACCATTGGGTGGATCCAATTAAGAATCCTCAAGACTCACTGCCTACTCCTTTTGCAAATACAATGACTCCAATGCCTAAGAATAATGAAGAAGCGATTATAATTATTATATCTCGGGATAATGCCCCTCTCCTTGATTCCAATGCATGAAAGTCTCTTTGGAATGGGAAAGAAGAGACATGAATTGTTGGAAACTAAATGTCTATTTTAAAGTTTTTTCCTTAAATAACTCATTCAACTCAATGAAAACAAGTACACTATAGTAAATAAGTATTAACCTTGTCCATTAATTGCATACATTATGAAGGAAACAATAACTTAATTAAAACCTTGACATTCATCATCATCACTATCATTATGCTTAACCATGAAAATAATAACAATAACAATAGGTGGTCACAACATAAGATCCACTAATGTATATTGGGAAACCTGAGTACCAGACGAGAACCCACTCTAAAACAATATGTTATCATTTTCTCGAAGTATAGTACACTGGGACATGTCCATACAACAAGTGCTTAGATGATGAATCCCGCTCCATGCCACACACAGAACATGTGACTATAACAACTACTACTTTACATGTCCATTTAATGTATGTCTAATGTTTTTAGATATAAGTGTACAAACCTTAACTAATAACTAAATTTAGTGAAATCTTGTTAACGAGTTGACTTTATATAAAATGCCTATTACATAAAGTCAAAATTGATCATTGAGCTAAAATCCCATACAACACTTATCCAACCCCTCTATGCTCGATAGCCTCTTGGATACATTGCTATGTTCCACCTTCAACTCTAACTTGCAAAAATCTTTAATTGCTTTGCCTTTTCCTGCAACATTTTGTAAATTTTTTTTATTTGTTCCTAATTCTATTTTTTCATACAAGTCACACTTTATTGTTTTCATTTTCTTTATTCATAATTCAATTATATTCACTCATTTCCCCTCTATCTAGTTAACATATTGTCATTTTTACTTCATTTTCTTCTCTGTCTATATCTCCTTACTTTCCTCTTTTCTATCCTCTATCATTCCCTCTTTCATTAGCTCGTTGTTTGACCCATGATTCATGTTTTTGTCCTTTGGTTATTTATTTTCATCCCTTTTGTCCTTGGTCTCTCCCTCTTCTCTTCTTTTGCACTATTCACAACCCTCCTCGATGCTTTCCTATTCAAATCCCTTCTCTTCACATCCCTCCTCGATGCTTTCCTATTAAAATCCTTTCTCTATGGATCTATGTTGTTAGACATCTCTTTTTTCTCTATCTTCTTTATCAAAGTTTTTTTTTTCCTTGGATTTTTCTTTCTTGAGTCTTATCTTTATCCTCTTTTCCTTCTAAATATTCTATCTTTGTCCCTTTTATCGCTCTTCTCTTTGTTCACAATATTATGGTTCTTTGTATTCTTTGTCTATACCATCTATCTTATATGGGATCTGTATCTATTGTCTTTTCTTTCACTTCTAGCATTCCTTATTTTTTGACCTCTTTTGTTTCCTTAGTCTCCCTTCCAATGTCCTCATGGACTCACATAAATTTTCCACTTGTGCCTTGATCCAGATTGGATCATTATATTATTTTTCATCTATATTGATGCTTTCAGAGTGGAAACAATTGGATGAATTAGCTTGCAGGATCATTTTAGTGGCAGGTCCCAATTTGGAAAATTGGGGTCTGAAACCTTCCAGATCCATTTTTTAGGCATTAAACGACATTTTTTGGGGTTTTGGTGTCAAAAAATTACACACACACACACACACACACACTTTACGATGTTCTATGTTATGATACCTTTCCAATGTTGTAAACCATGCCTCAATCATAGCTTGTATGCAAAATTTATGCCTCCCGCAATTTGAACTACCTTGTTGACCACCATGGTACGAGTGGATGTCATGTCATCCCCCCCTTTCTCAAACGTGTGGGGCTAGCCACGTGTGGACTTTCGAGATGATTCTAGAAGGTCAAAATCTTATCACTAATTGAGGGTTGAGGAAGTCAAAACCCTACTCCTAGATGGCTATCGAGCTATGTTAAATATTGAGTTGTTAGTGTAATGTACCCTTCCAATAGATCATGATAGAGGATGACTCAATAGCCTATATGACTCATGTAGGAAATAGTCAACAAGGAAAAAGGAGTCAAGGAGGTTTATTTGGTGTCACTAGGTTAAAATAATGATAAATCCTAAAGTGACATTAAATAAAATAAATAATTATATTTAAATGAAATTGGAGGGAAAATAAAGCGAGGGTTTGATTTGGTAAAAAAAGGGGGAAAATATAGAAGGGCCAGAGGAAGGATAAATAGAGGAGTAACCCTTTTCTTTGGAATTATGATTTGATCTCTCATTTTGGAGTGCTCTTGGAGCCATTATTTCATTAGGGTTTAGCAAAAACCTTCCACCATTGTTGTTTGGTTTCGGTGGTGCAATATCCACCCTAGATAAGCAAGGAGGAGGATCCATACAGGGTCTTCATTGGAGTCTCATATTGGTTTGTTTCAACTTGGGAGACTATTAGCGTATGTAGGGACTTAAAAAATCTTTCTAGAGGAGATCGATCGTCGAGTTTGCAGAGACCAGGAAGGTTTCGGGAAAACCTTGACAGGGCTCACCCCTGTGGGTTGAATACAGGGTGTCTCACGAGGCCCTGCATGTTGGCCAACCTCATCCTGTGAGGCCCCACTTTTTGTGTAGCCTCATCTAGTGAGGATCTCTAAGAATTGGGGTTATAGGTTTGTTGAGGTACAAGAAGACAAATCGCGACAGTAGGTGTTTTCTGGGGCAAATTGATATCACACCAGTGAAGGATATAAAATCTAGGGAAGACATATCTTAAGGAGATTTTGGGCATCATTACCAAGTTTATTGTTGTTCTTAGATATTGTAGTTGCTTTGCAACTAATAGATATGTGTGTGTTTAGGATGGTTTTCAACTATTGTTACAACCAATAAAGATCTTTGTATTTATTATGATTTGGATTTTCGTACCATAATAAGATACCACGATTATCTTCTCTATTCTGTGTGTAATGGGTGCATGTGATATATTTGACAATATTCCTATCTTGGTGACATATGCATGATGTTTGTGAGGCATTTACAACAAAGTTTTTGATAAAATCACAATAAGAAAAACAATAATTTAGGGAGAAAATATATTTTTTTCTATCTAGCCTAGTTGGGAACATTATAGTGGTATCAAAGTTGGTGACCTTGCCAGCCTGTGATTTCTTGAGGTATTGATGCCAAGGAAAACTAAAGGACGAGGGAAATAACCCACCCCAAGATCAGAGTCATCAAAAGAGGTAGAAGTAGAGGGAGTTATGGGGGATCATTTTGAAGATAGAACCATATAGTTGTTGGAATCCATAGCTAATGGGAAACAACAATTAACACAATTTCTGACACAATATTTTTCCGGCAACCAAGAAAATCAAAATCAGGGAGGTACCAATGGGAACCATGCAAAGGTCAGTCATAGAGGAGGAAGGAATCATGAAGGGAGTAATACGTATGTTCTGGTATAGAGGGTCTTCCAGGAAGGTAGAAGAAAGATACCCATGCCATTATTGTCTCCTTTCCTTGAGGACCAACCTACAGGGACACATGAGCAACAAGGGTTGGACGATGAGATCAATTCCTACTTTAGGGAGTATCAATTGCTAGAAGCAAGAGCCTAGAAAACCCTATCTTACAACAACTATTGCAACCTCAGGATGAGGAACATGCCTAGGATGGGCCAAAATCAACATAATTTTGACCTTCTGCGCAAATTGGGCAAGATGACCATCTCATCTTTTGATGCATCTGACATGTCCACACCACGAGCATGGGTACATAATATGGACAATTATTTCTAGTTAACTCAATGACAAAGGCAAAGGCAATCAAGTTTTCCACTCTACACTCAGATGTAAAGGCTCATGAGTGGTGTTACCATGGGCTATTGACATTGGGCCATTCCAACATCACATCATATTAGGATTTCACCCAGAGGTTGATGGAAAGGTTCGATAGGAAGGACCTTGAGATCCACTTCAGGGAATTGGCACAACTGAGGCAGACAAACACACAAGAGGCCTATGTCACAAAGTTCCAACAAATGGAATTCATGGTGACTGGTTTTTCTGAGTAGAGACTGGTGATGTTGTTCACAGAGGGCTTGGTTGATCCCTTAAGAGGTTGGGTGAATGCCTTCAGGCCAAACACACTACATGAAGTTATCATGAGGACCCATGATATGGAAGACATAATTCCCAAGAAGACATAAGAAAAAACATTTATTCCACAGAAAGGTCAAGTGACGAAGCCTCCACGGAAGACATGGACAAAGAAGGACAAGTTGGATGAGGAGACTCAAAGAGAACTAATGAGGAAGAAGCTTTGCTACAGTTGCAAGGAACCATTGGAACCGGGTCATCAATGTATGGGAAAAGGTAAAGTCCATTATATTGAGGTAGTTTTCGATGAGGAGGATGACGGTGATGATGAGGGATTGGAGAGGAAAGTGGTGAGACATCACACCTTGAGGCTAAAAAGCAGACGCCATTGCAGGATAAAACCAAGGGAGTGACCATTTCCACACTTTCAGGGGTCCCTAAAAATTACACCTTCAAGGTCAGAGGAATTTTGCAGGGGAGCCAAAGGGTTAGAATACTAATTGATGGTGGGGCCACCCACAACTTCATTGATGCTACACTTGTCACCAAGAAACAAATCCATTCAGAGGACTTCGAGGGATTCAATGTGGTAGTAGCAGATGGGCATAACATGGCATGTACTCAGAGGATCAGGGGATTGGAAGTAACATTGGACAACTATACATTGACCGATGACTTTTAGGTTGTAGATTTAGAAGATACTCATGTGGTGCTAGGAGTTCAATTGTTGTACTCATTGGGGGATATCTGCAAGAATTATCAGGACATAAGGATGGAGTTCCATAACAAGGGTGGAGAGTGAGTCATCCTAAGAGGTATGTCAACAGGTGCCCATAGGATCATGTCTAACCAATGCATGGAATCCTTTTTTAGACACGGGGATGTGGCTTGCGCAATAGAGTGCTTGATCACAATTGAGAATCCATTCACAAGATCATCAACATTACCATGTAGATATTTGGGCATTGCTTGGAAAGCATGAAATAATGTTTGAACCATTTTTAGGAGGGAGACCAACCGAAAAATGGTTTGAGCATGTCATTAAGCTAGAAGAAAGGTCGAATCCTATGATCACGACACCCTGTAGGCATCCGAAGAGGTTCAAGGATGAAATAGAGAAGGTCGAAAAGGAGTTGTTGGAGATAGGACACATTAGGCATAGCTCTATTCCTTTCGCTTCTTTCATGGTACTGGTGAAGAAGAAGGATAACACAGTGAGGATGTTCATCAAATACAGGGCGTTGAACAAAAATACCATCAAGAACCGGTACCCGATACCCAGGATTGACGAGTTGATAGATGAGCTACATGGGGTAGTGTATTTCTCGAAGATTGATCTTCGATCTGGGTATCATCAGATTCGAGTAAGGGAGGAGGACATTGTAACACACCCTACCCCTGAATACTCTTTTAAGGGGTGGGACATCATACTTTTTTTTTTCCTTAACTATCTCAATCCCAACTCTGAAATCTCCATTTCCTACTGCTCACCACGAGCTTTCTAACGATCGCCACCACACTAAAATATGAGTTATGGTTTGGAAGTTATTGCCTCTCAAAGCTCTTCAGGCCTTATTAGTCAAGGGCCACATAGCATACACCTCATACATATCATCCAAAATTCCCCGATGCCCCGAAACTTCCAACTCTCCTGTATCTATGGTAGAGATCCATCCCCCATTAAATTCAACGATAGATCTTCCTCTTGGTTAAGACATGCGCCTAAGGATAATTCAACATTCAACGTTGGTGTGCTTGTTTGTTGTCTACACACAAAGCCTCCCAGAGTCCCAAAATCCATCCATGTGGCCTTGACCATTCGACGATCAATGTTGTACATTAAATGTCGGTGTTCGACGTTCGACTTTCGATGTTGAGGTTGAACGTTCATTGTTCAACGATCGACGTTGAGGTTGAAATTTTGGTGTTCGGTGATTGACATTGAACATCCCTTTTTCGATGTTCGGCAATAAGCGTTCAACATTGAGGTTAAACGTTCGAAATTCTATGATCGACGTTGAATGTCCCTTTTTCGGCGTTCAACGTTGAACGTCCCTCCACTACACTACACCCCAAATCTTTCGAACTCTCGAAGTCTCGGTCGCATCACCAACCATGTTGGCTAGGTGGGCACAGACTAGAGGTTGAAACGTTGCAAGGGCTAGGGGTAACAAGCGTCCTCATTAGGGGGTGACATGTGTCATGCTCTGATAGGCATAAGAGGTCTGCAAATTGTTCATATCTCGGTGACATATGACACCTTAGTTGTGGGTCCATGTCACCCTGGACGATGTCAGTGAGCCACCTCAACTCCAGACAAATAACCTTCTAACATCCTTCAGATTTCACGATCAAGATCTATCCACGTAGATCCATAGATCTACATTTCTCGTTGCTTCGCAACTTCGAGCTTCGGAACTTATCAACTCTCCACATCTCAAATCCCCTAGAGAGTCAAGTCTTCGAACTATTGGATCTGGTGCCATGTGTCCTCTAATTGTAAATGGTTGAGATTTACTTCGTCGTTCATGACTTTGGGAGTCTTCACACCTTGAATACTCTTGGACAAGTTCCTCCAGCGTACCAAGTCTCCAGACTAACAAATATTTTTCCATGTGTCCTCTCATCCAACGAATCAAGTGCGATGAAGGAAATTTGACCAGGGACAAGAAGGGGCCATGCATCGCTCCACGATGCATCCTGGTTGGTTGGGAAGTTAATAGGGATTCTCAATGGAGTCCTTAGATTGACGGTTGAGAGGGATCCAAAGTGTCCTCGAATAAATGGTCCCCATAACTTCGTCACTTTGGCCTTCGGGGGTTCGACCGTGTAGTCTCCAGTTTGCTCTTAGAGTAGGTCATTGCCGAACTGACCACCATCTATATCAAATGGTCACAAGTGGTCCTGAAGTTCCTTCATATTAACGACTCTTGTTAATTCACGACTCCGACGTTCGGGAGTTTAGGTGTGTAGTTTCTAGCTTCCTCCCAGAGTGCCAAGTCTCCAGACTATCGAATCTAGCGACACACATCCTTAAAGATGGACGGTTGAGATGGAATTCGGCCTTAGACACTCCAACGATGTATCCTTTCACCAATAGGTAAAAACCTTTCGGAGATACTCGATCTATGGACACATGTCCTAGTTGATGGACGGTTAAGCGGGGTTTTTAACGGAGTCCCCATATCAACCACTGAGAAGGATCCTAAAGGATCTGAGGATCGACGGTCCACAATACTTCACAACTCCGGCCTTCGAGGGTTTTGGTGTTACGACACCTCTATTCTCCCGAAGTGGTCAACGTCGGGATTGTTGGCATGTTTACAAGCAGGTATGCTTGTCATTGATGGCAAGATCAGAGTATGTATCGATGGAAAAACATGAACAAAGTAAGCTTAGGAGGAATTAACGCAGTGCGAAGGTGTGCTTGTTCACTTGATGGAAAACAAGCCAGCAAGGAAGACCAACAACACAACGATGATCGAATGGTAAGATCGAAGTGTTGGTCAAACTCCATTTCGGAGTTTCGGCTACCGGGATTTCGGATACCGGGAGTTGGAGAAGTCAAGTATCAAGACCCCTCACAGGAGTCCCGAAGTTGCGAAGTGAGAAAAGCTGAAAAGATGATCCGACTCCATTTCGGAGTATTGGATACCGGGATTTCAGATACTGGGAGATTGAGAAGTCAAGAGTTGAGACTCTTCAACACAGGAGTCCCGGAGTTGCGAAATCCGGAATAAACTTCATTTTGAACTTGAGACCGGGCATAAACTTCACATACCGGGCATAAACTTCATTTTGAAGTTTTGGATACCAGGAAATTGAGAAGTCAAGCATTGAGACCCTTCAACACAGGAGTCCCGAAGTTGCAAAATCTGGAATCCATTTCGGAGTTTCAGGTACCGGGAGTTGGAAGAGTCAAGACTCTTCATCATCAGGAGTCTTGGAATCGCAAAATGTGAAACGCCGAAATCCTGGAAGAAGGAGGACGATTTTGGATAGCGGAAGTTGGGGATGTTAAGAACTCTTACTACAGGAGTCCCGAAGTTGTGAAACCCAAAATCGCGATACACGAAATCGCGAAGTGATCTAGGCTGACAGTTCCAGGAGGTGAATGTGGCAAACCACATCAGAAAGGACAGGTGGAAGACAATGACACGTGGCACGATCAGACAATGAAAAGTGTCAAGTTGTTTTGGCATTTCAGGCCACTGGATATCACAATTTTGAGTGACACGTGGTAGCCACTCGGGTCACGACACGTCATCAAGTGACGCAAGACTGACCTCACTTTGGGAGTTTTTGCTTCAGGAGTTTTAACTCCATCACTCCCCCAAAGTATCGAAGGATGAAGTCCCGGGGCAGAGGATAGTCGTCTAATCACCACGGATTATGGACCATTGATCTGGAGATCGAAGAGATGTAGAGAAGAGCTCGAACCGACAAGCTCCATTTCGGAGTTTCGAGGATCGGGACATGGAGTGTAAATAAATCTTCACATCAAGGATGCCGAAATGGAAAATTGCGAAATCGCAAAAGCGCTTTATGGATAAACGCTCGNGTTTATTGTTGTTCTTAGATATTGTAGTTGCTTTGCAACTAATAGATATGTGTGTGTTTAGGATGGTTTTCAACTATTGTTACAACCAATAAAGATCTTTGTATTTATTATGATTTGGATTTTCGTACCATAATAAGATACCACGATTATCTTCTCTATTCTGTGTGTAATGGGTGCATGTGATATATTTGACAATATTCCTATCTTGGTGACATATGCATGATGTTTGTGAGGCATTTACAACAAAGTTTTTGATAAAATCACAATAAGAAAAACAATAATTTAGGGAGAAAATATATTTTTTTCTATCTAGCCTAGTTGGGAACATTATAGTGGTATCAAAGTTGGTGACCTTGCCAGCCTGTGATTTCTTGAGGTATTGATGCCAAGGAAAACTAAAGGACGAGGGAAATAACCCACCCCAAGATCAGAGTCATCAAAAGAGGTAGAAGTAGAGGGAGTTATGGGGGATCATTTTGAAGATAGAACCATATAGTTGTTGGAATCCATAGCTAATGGGAAACAACAATTAACACAATTTCTGACACAATATTTTTCCGGCAACCAAGAAAATCAAAATCAGGGAGGTACCAATGGGAACCATGCAAAGGTCAGTCATAGAGGAGGAAGGAATCATGAAGGGAGTAATACGTATGTTCTGGTATAGAGGGTCTTCCAGGAAGGTAGAAGAAAGATACCCATGCCATTATTGTCTCCTTTCCTTGAGGACCAACCTACAGGGACACATGAGCAACAAGGGTTGGACGATGAGATCAATTCCTACTTTAGGGAGTATCAATTGCTAGAAGCAAGAGCCTAGAAAACCCTATCTTACAACAACTATTGCAACCTCAGGATGAGGAACATGCCTAGGATGGGCCAAAATCAACATAATTTTGACCTTCTGCGCAAATTGGGCAAGATGACCATCTCATCTTTTGATGCATCTGACATGTCCACACCACGAGCATGGGTACATAATATGGACAATTATTTCTAGTTAACTCAATGACAAAGGCAAAGGCAATCAAGTTTTCCACTCTACACTCAGATGTAAAGGCTCATGAGTGGTGTTACCATGGGCTATTGACATTGGGCCATTCCAACATCACATCATATTAGGATTTCACCCAGAGGTTGATGGAAAGGTTCGATAGGAAGGACCTTGAGATCCACTTCAGGGAATTGGCACAACTGAGGCAGACAAACACACAAGAGGCCTATGTCACAAAGTTCCAACAAATGGAATTCATGGTGACTGGTTTTTCTGAGTAGAGACTGGTGATGTTGTTCACAGAGGGCTTGGTTGATCCCTTAAGAGGTTGGGTGAATGCCTTCAGGCCAAACACACTACATGAAGTTATCATGAGGACCCATGATATGGAAGACATAATTCCCAAGAAGACATAAGAAAAAACATTTATTCCACAGAAAGGTCAAGTGACGAAGCCTCCACGGAAGACATGGACAAAGAAGGACAAGTTGGATGAGGAGACTCAAAGAGAACTAATGAGGAAGAAGCTTTGCTACAGTTGCAAGGAACCATTGGAACCGGGTCATCAATGTATGGGAAAAGGTAAAGTCCATTATATTGAGGTAGTTTTCGATGAGGAGGATGACGGTGATGATGAGGGATTGGAGAGGAAAGTGGTGAGACATCACACCTTGAGGCTAAAAAGCAGACGCCATTGCAGGATAAAACCAAGGGAGTGACCATTTCCACACTTTCAGGGGTCCCTAAAAATTACACCTTCAAGGTCAGAGGAATTTTGCAGGGGAGCCAAAGGGTTAGAATACTAATTGATGGTGGGGCCACCCACAACTTCATTGATGCTACACTTGTCACCAAGAAACAAATCCATTCAGAGGACTTCGAGGGATTCAATGTGGTAGTAGCAGATGGGCATAACATGGCATGTACTCAGAGGATCAGGGGATTGGAAGTAACATTGGACAACTATACATTGACCGATGACTTTTAGGTTGTAGATTTAGAAGATACTCATGTGGTGCTAGGAGTTCAATTGTTGTACTCATTGGGGGATATCTGCAAGAATTATCAGGACATAAGGATGGAGTTCCATAACAAGGGTGGAGAGTGAGTCATCCTAAGAGGTATGTCAACAGGTGCCCATAGGATCATGTCTAACCAATGCATGGAATCCTTTTTTAGACACGGGGATGTGGCTTGCGCAATAGAGTGCTTGATCACAATTGAGAATCCATTCACAAGATCATCAACATTACCATGTAGATATTTGGGCATTGCTTGGAAAGCATGAAATAATGTTTGAACCATTTTTAGGAGGGAGACCAACCGAAAAATGGTTTGAGCATGTCATTAAGCTAGAAGAAAGGTCGAATCCTATGATCACGACACCCTGTAGGCATCCGAAGAGGTTCAAGGATGAAATAGAGAAGGTCGAAAAGGAGTTGTTGGAGATAGGACACATTAGGCATAGCTCTATTCCTTTCGCTTCTTTCATGGTACTGGTGAAGAAGAAGGATAACACAGTGAGGATGTTCATCAAATACAGGGCGTTGAACAAAAATACCATCAAGAACCGGTACCCGATACCCAGGATTGACGAGTTGATAGATGAGCTACATGGGGTAGTGTATTTCTCGAAGATTGATCTTCGATCTGGGTATCATCAGATTCGAGTAAGGGAGGAGGACATTGTAACACACCCTACCCCTGAATACTCTTTTAAGGGGTGGGACATCATAATTTTTTTTTTCCTTAACTATCTCAATCCCAACTCTGAAATCTCCATTTCCTACTGCTCGCCACGAGCTTTCTAACGGTCGCCACCACACTAAAATATGAGTTATGGTTTGGAAGTTATTGCCTCTCAAAGCTCTTCAGGCCTTATTAGTCAAGGGCCACGTAGCATCCACCTCATACATATCATCCAAAATTCCCCGATGCCCCGAAACTTCCAACTCTCCTGTATCTATGGTAGAGATCCATCCCCCATTAAATTCAACGATAGATCTTCCTCCTGGTTAAGACATGCGCCTAAGGATAATTCAATGTTCAACGTTGGTGCGCCTGTTTTTTGTCTACACACAAAGCCTCCCAGAGTCCCAAAATCCATCCATGTGGCCTTGACCATTCGACGATCAATGTTCTACATTAAATGTCGGTGTTCGGCGTTCGACTTTCGATGTTGAGGTTGAACGTTCATTGTTCAACGATTGACGTTGAGGTTGAAATTTTGGTGTTCGATGATTGACATTGAACATCCCTTTTTCGATGTTCGGCAATAAGCGTTCGACGTTGAGGTTAAACGTTCGAAATTCGATGATCGACGTTGAATGTCCCTTTTTCGGCGTTCAACGTTGAACGTCCCTCCACTACACTACACCCCAAATCTTCCGAACTCTCGAAGTCTCGGTCGCATCACCAACCATGTTGGCTAGGTGGGCACAGACTAGAGGTTGAAACGTTGCAAGGGCTAGGGGTAACAAGTGTCCTCATTAGGGGGTGACATGTGTCATGCTCTGATAGGCATAAGAGGTCTGCAAATTGTTCATATCTCGGTGACATATGGCACCTTAGTTGTGGGTCCACGTCACCCTGGACGATGTCAGTGAGCCACCTCAACTCCAGACAAATAACCTTCTAACATCCTTCAGATTTCACGATCAAGATCTATCCAGGTAGATCCATAGATCTACAGTTCTCGTTGCTTTGCAACTTCGGGCTTCAGAGCTTATCAACTCTCCACATCTCAAATCCCCTAGAGAGTCAAGTCTTCGAACTATTGGATCTGGTGCCATGTGTCCTCTACTTGTAAATGGTTGAGATTTACTTCGTCGTTCATGACTTTGGGAGTCTTCACACCTTGAAGACTCTTGGACAAGTTCCTCCAGCGTACCAAGTCTCCAGACTAACAAATATTTTTCCATGTGTCCTCTCATCCAACGAATCAAGTGCGATGAAGGAAATTTGACCAGGGACAAGAGGGGGCCATGCATCGCTCCACGATGCATCCTGGTTGGTTGGGAAGTTAATAGGGATTCTCAATGGAGTCCTTAGATTGACGGTTGAGAGGGATCCAAAGTTTCCTCGAATCAATGGTCCCCATAAATTCGTCACTTTGGCCTTCGGGGGTTCGACCGTGTAGTCTCCAGTTTGCTCTTAGAGTAGGTCATTGCCGAACTGACCACCATCTATATCAAATGGTCACAAGTGGTCCTGAAGTTCCTTCATATTAACGACTCTTGTTAATTCACGACTCCGACGTTCGGGAGTTTAGGTGTGTAGTTTCTAGCTTCCTCCCAGAGTGCCAAGTCTCCAGACTATCGAATCTAGCGACACACATCCTTAAAGATGGACGGTTGAGATGGAATTCGGCCTTAGACACTCCAACGATGTATCCTTTCACCAATAGGTAAAAACCTTTCGGAGATACTCGATCTATGGACACATGTCCTAGTTGATGGACGGTTAAGCGGGGTTTTTAACGGAGTCCCCATATCAACCACTGAGAAGGATCCTAAAGGATCTGAGGATCGACGGTCCACAATACTTCACAACTCCGGCCTTCGAGGGTTTTGGTGTTACGACACCTCTATTCTCCCGAAGTGGTCAACGTCGGGATTGTTGGCATGTTTACAAGCAGGTATGCTTGTCATTGATGGCAAGATCAGAGTATGTATCGATGGAAAAACATGAACAAAGTAAGCTTAGGAGGAATTAACGCAGTGCGAAGGTGTGCTTGTTCACTTGATGGAAAACAAGCCAGCAAGGAAGACCAACAACACAACGATGATCGAATGGTAAGATCGAAGTGTTGGTCAAACTCCATTTCGGAGTTTCGGCTACCGGGATTTCGGATACCGGGAGTTGGAGAAGTCAAGTATCAAGACCCCTCACAGGAGTCCCGAAGTTGCGAAGTGAGAAAAGCTGAAAAGATGATCCGACTCCATTTCGGAGTATTGGATACCGGGATTTCAGATACTGGGAGATTGAGAAGTCAAGAGTTGAGACTCTTCAACACAGGAGTCCCGGAGTTGCGAAATCCGGAATAAACTTCATTTTGAACTTGAGACCGGGCATAAACTTCACATACCGGGCATAAACTTCATTTTGAAGTTTTGGATACCAGGAAATTGAGAAGTCAAGCATTGAGACCCTTCAACACAGGAGTCCCGAAGTTGCAAAATCTGGAATCCATTTCGGAGTTTCAGGTACCGGGAGTTGGAAGAGTCAAGACTCTTCATCATCAGGAGTCTTGGAATCGCAAAATGTGAAACGCCGAAATCCTGGAAGAAGGAGGACGATTTTGGATAGCGGAAGTTGGGGATGTTAAGAACTCTTACTACAGGAGTCCCGAAGTTGTGAAACCCAAAATCGCGATACACGAAATCGCGAAGTGATCTAGGCTGACAGTTCCAGGAGGTGAATGTGGCAAACCACATCAGAAAGGACAGGTGGAAGACAATGACACGTGGCACGATCAGACAATGAAAAGTGTCAAGTTGTTTTGGCATTTCAGGCCACTGGATATCACAATTTTGAGTGACACGTGGTAGCCACTCGGGTCACGACACGTCATCAAGTGACGCAAGACTGACCTCACTTTGGGAGTTTTTGCTTCAGGAGTTTTAACTCCATCACTCCCCCAAAGTATCGAAGGATGAAGTCCCGGGGCAGAGGATAGTCGTCTAATCACCACGGATTATGGACCATTGATCTGGAGATCGAAGAGATGTAGAGAAGAGCTCGAACCGACAAGCTCCATTTCGGAGTTTCGAGGATCGGGACATGGAGTGTAAATAAATCTTCACATCAAGGATGCCGAAATGGAAAATTGCGAAATCGCAAAAGCGCTTTATGGATAAACGCTCGATCACTGATGGTGGTCACATCGTCGAAGAGCTATAGGGAAAAGTTCGAAGCTACAAGCTCCATTTCGGAGTTTCAAGGTACGGGACTTGGATTGTAGAGTCACTTGATCACACGAATGCCGAATTGCCGAATGTTGAAATGCCAAAATGATGAAATGAACGTAATATTCAATGAAGTCAATTCAATGGTGCAGATGAATTTAAATAAGATCGGAGGGCTACTGTTGCACTTTAGAGTGAAACTACTAGAAACGAATGATAGTTTCTGCCAGAGGACTCGAAGCGACTTCTGAGTGATTGCCAAAGAAGCTGAAGAGTCTCAAGGAATCTACCAATGGAATGAAGACTATTCGCAGAGGCAATTGACAGAGAGATCTAACTGCTAGAGAAGTTGAAGAGGTGTCATGATGATCATGCAGAGCACTTGACATGGAGATAGCATGCATAAGTGAGTGTGAGAGCATGCAGAAGCAGGAGAGAGAGAGCATGCAGAAGGTGCACAGAGACTATAAGTACGCAGAACAAAGAAGATATGGGTTGTTGTTGTTGTGAGGGATTCATGAGTGTAGAAGGAGGAGTGTGCAACAACTGAAATGGCGTGAAGAGGAATGGTGCATGGCATGGAGTTGGGGCACATAGCATGAAAGGCAGAAGCAAAGAAAGCACAAGGAAGTGTGCAACAAGACAGTGAGACAATAAAGGAAGGTTGAGGTGCTCCTGTAGAGAAAAACAGAAGGTCAGAAACCCCAGGAAGATGAAGACAGAGAGACACTGATACAGGAGAGCAGAGCAGCATAGCAGAATAGTGATAAGCCTAGTAAGCTAATGATAAATATTGTATCACTGTGATTAGTTTCATTAGCAAAGATTTATATTTTAGGGTGTAAGGGAGGTGCTAGGGAGGACTGTTGTCCTCAGAGGTTCAAGTGGGTTCTTGAACAAAGGGAGTTGTATCTTCCATCTAGTTGCAGCCAGAGAAACCAGGGTGGCAGGGTGGTGCAAGGGAGAACTGTTGTTCTCTGTTTTATAGGTTGGTTCCTGTATGATTGGAAGTTGGTGCTTCCATCCAATTGGTGCTGGAACACCAGGGAGTTGGTGCTTCCCTCTAGTTGGTGCTAGAGAAACCAGGGAGTTGGTGCTTCCTTCTAGTTGGTGCTAGAGAAACCAGAGAGTTGGTGCTCTCAGCAAGTAGCATCTTTCAAAACAGAGGTTTCAGCCTCATTATGAGTTGGTGCTCATATGTATGATAATGTAAAGAATGTAAAGATTACTTATCATATAAAGAAGAAAAGGTTTTTACCCCTTATGGGTTTCCTCAGGAAATATCCGTCTCTATGTATCTCATATGTGTGACTGATGTTGAATGTGCTA
>JZKD02S0267268.1:0-20676 GCA_000966675.3 Picea glauca | reverse complement strand
CTATGCTTCCAAACCTCCCAGCAAATAAAACAAGGCATTTCTTTCCAATTATCCTTTTTCCTTATCCACTTTTGTAATCTGTCCTCCTTCCCAAATATTGACCAGTTTTAATTCTTTTAAAATTGTCTGCCATATACTTTTGATGAAACTGCATTCCAAAAAAAGATGAGACATTGTTTCCTCATTGTTCCCACACAAAACACATCTACTAGGACCATAAATACCCCTTTTGTTCAAGTTTTCCCAATTAAGAATTCTTTCTTCTAGCAATAGCCAGATAAAAAGTTTGACTTTAAAGGGAGTTGCCATTTTCAAATCTCATAATACCGGTAGTTTGGTTCTTCTTCCATATCCTCCAACACCTGTACTTTATAAGCTTGTTTGGCATTTACCTGTCCTCTTTTGTATCCTAGGACCACAGTAAGATATATTTTTCATTATTAAGTTCAATTCCCGAACCCACCAAACCATTAATGAAATTTGTCCATTCTTCTTTTTGTTCACCTTCCATCCCTAAGCTTTCTTCCTTTTTCCATCTTACAAGACTATTTCCCTCCAAATCAATAGACCCAACTTGAGCAAGGAATTCTATCCCTTGTGCCTTCAAAGTCAATATAAGATTCATTGACAATTTATAAAAGGAATGAGACCCAACCATAGGATCAACTCCAATTCTAATGTCCCTCCTGTTCCCAAGCTTCCACACCAACCAATATGTTATGATAGATAACGAAGAGGTGAGGGCTCTCCAAAAATTTGAGATACCTTTCCATTTTTTTCTCCCTTTCCTGAACCATTCCTCAACAATTTTTTTTTTAAGATATTTTTTAATTATCACTTCATGCCATAGACCAGGCATCATAAGGCATCTCCATGGACTTTTAGCCGCCAAAGCTTTCCCAAAATTAAAGATATTTTTGATACCCCACCCACCAGTCTTTTTTGGTTTTGCAATCCTTTTCCAGCTTATCAAATGCATTCCTTCTTTAAATTTTTTGCTAGTCCACATGAAACTAAACATCCTCCTTCTGATACTATTAAGCACACTTATATGAATCTTAGCCAAAGAGAGCCAACAAACAAAAATGCTTTCAAGCACGAGTTTAACAAGTATGACCCTTCCTCCTAAAGAAAGCCATCTATGACTCTAACTCATAATTCTTTTTTCAAATTTTTTCTCCAGTCAGCTCTAGAATAAAAATTTGGTTTTATATAGAACCCCATGTACTTAAAACCATCATCTACAGGCTTTACTTCAAAAGGAAAGAGAGCTTTCAACAGTGTAAGTCCATTGACATCCCACCCGGCGTCTAAAATCACAGACTTCTGAGGGTTGAAAGCCATCCCTGTCGCCTTGCAAAATAAGTCCAATACCTCCTTAAAAACTTCCCACTCATAAATGCTTCCATTCCCAAACAATATTACATCATCCACAGACATCAAATGAGTAATACTTATCCCTCTAGCCACATGAATACCTTCAATTTTCTTATCCCTAACTTCTCCTGTATAGCTCTGCTTAACCCTTCAACAACAAGGAGGAAAAGTAAAGGTGATAAAGGGCATCCTTGCCTTAAACCCTTTGTACTCTTAAAGAAGCTAGTAGGTTTACCATTAATCAAAACATCAAAGTTTGTCGAAGACACACACCCCATAATCGAGTCAGTTGCTTCTAAGCTTATACCCACCTGTAATAAAACAAGCCTGAGAAAACCCCAAGTCCACTCTATCATAAGCCTTTATCAAATCCAATTTTAGGACCAATGATTTAATATTTTTTATCTTTATACTATGTAAAGCTTCATGTACAACTCCAATAGCATCAGTAATTTGTCTGCCTTCTAGAAAGCCAAATTGTTTCTTTGAAATACCAACAGATAGTGAGGTTTTAATTCTAGCAACAATTATTTTAGTGATGATCTTATAAACCGGATTGCATAAAGCAATTTTTAGTGATGATCTTATACACCGGATTGCATAAGGCAATTGGTCTAAAACCTCCAAAAGAGTTTGGTTTGACACTCTTTGATATAAGTGTAATAAAGATAGCGTTCAAAGCACCCAAAAATCTACCTTTTCTCCAAAGCACCCAAAAATCAAGTTTTCTCCTAGACTCTTCCACCATCTCTAAAATATCATTACCCAAAAGATTAAAAAAAAACGAGAAAAAACTCTATAATCCAGCCATCCGGCCCATGACTTTTTGAACACTTAAAACCTTAAAACCTTTAAGAGTTGACAATATTATTTGAGTAACTGGAACCTTTAAAAGTTGACAATATTTTCTGCTAGAATAACTGGCTCAACCAGTCTAAGACCTTCTTTCTCTGTAAACAACCTCGGATAGTTCCTTAAAATTGCAAGTTGATCTGAAATGTAGTTCACTTGAGTGCACGGATGAACATGGGAAATGTGCACTTCAAGGTTATTTACTTAAATTTTACAACGAAATGTGCACTTCAAGGTTATCTACTTCAATTTTACAACTTTAAGGTTTTTGCTTCCCCTACACCATGAAATTCACTTTAAAGTTTTTGCTTCCCCTACACCATGAAATTGATATTTTTTTATTATTTATTTCTATTTTATTAATTTTACAACTTTAAAATTTTTGCTTTCCCTTGTTAACTTCACTTTAAAGTTTATTATTTATTTCCATTTTATTCAATTTTACAACACTTTAAAGTTTATTATTTATTTCCATTTTATTCAATTTTACAACTTTAAAGTTTTTATTATTTAGTTCCATTTTATTCAATTTTACAACTTTAAAATTTTTGCTTCCCCTTGTTAACTTCACTTTAAGGTTTTTGCTTCCCCTTGTTAACTTCACTTTAAGGTTTTTGCTTCCCCTACACCATGACATTGATATTTTTTATTATTTATTTCCAACCATGACATTGATATTTTTTATTTTTTATTATTTATTTCCAACCATGACATTGATATTTTTTATTATTTATTTCCATTTTATTCTCGATAATACCTTTGTTTCATTGTTAAATGGCTATATTTGCTATTACCTTAACTTCACTTTAAGGTTTTTGCTTCCCCTACACCATGAGATTGATATTTTTTATTATTTATTTCCATTTCATTTTCGATAATACCTTTGTTTCATTGTTAAATAGCTATATTTGCTATTACCTTATTTCATTATTTATTTGCTATTAGAGATGCAATATCTTGCGTGAACGTCTCTACTGCAATATAGCCACCGTCTTTTATCTTTAATATTTTATTTAATAAAAAAAAGCAGATACATAATTCCACGCAATGTGTGAAAAGAATTCCTATATCGGTAAAAACCACCGAAAACACGGAAGCCATAATTATTCAATCACATCATCGCCGCCCTAACTTGGAACTTCACTGAAAGCTTACAAAGAGTTTCTCTTTTATTTTAAGAATACAAAATCACTTTCCAACGCCTTTATTTGCGGTTAAATCCCTACGGGGGTTTGCCTGAGCTGGCACTTCGTTTGCCGACATGGAAGGATTAGAGTCGACAGCCACGTCAACAGTCTCTGCTACAACCGCCGAATCCTGTGGAGGACGAGGAAGGGGACGAGGAACAGGAGGATAATAGTAATCCGAATTTGTACAGTCGCCTAACCCTTCTGCCGTGGCGGCATGGACTGGAGGAGATTCGATAGGGTGGGCGGCTTCAGTAGCGGTGGCAGAAGTGGAATCTGCACCGGCAGGCAGCGGCGCTGGTGGAAGCTGCACCGGCGGCTGCGCGTAGCGATTTGCGCCCTGTCCTTGGGAGATGAGCTGCGCCACCTGTGAACGAGCGGCGAAACGTTCTTTCTCCGCGTCCTGGCGAGCCATTTGGCGGATGGCCGCTTGTTTGGCGGAGACCACCGCCTTGCGCAGGTCGGTCTTTTCGTCGACCCACTTGCGTGCATCGGCATCCATGGGGTGGGAGATCTTTTCCGCGAGGCCTTGGGCGGAGGCGAGAGTGCGGTCTACTTTCTCCTTTGCGCCGGAGGTTATCGTCACCGCGTCTTCCCGTACGTTCGCCCTCGACTCTCTCGCGGCTGCCTCCATCGTTGCCTCCGACGCCATGCACTTCAAGGTCTCTCTGTTCAAACTTTTTCTTCCCCGAATCCGTTAAAAACCTTTGTTTTCTCAAGTATCTGTTCAAAACTTACGGCAGCAGGAAACGAGGACTCAAATCAATCCACTGAACAATATTTCATGTATTTTTATAGTACGACACAGCGTGTACGTGTCGGTCCACCGAGAACTTTTCTTAAAACCTTTACACGTTGTTGCAAACGTGTCAGGAGCCTAGCCGTAGTAAGCATCGTAGAAAAACATAGAACGCCGACATGAAAGATGCGAAAACAAATTTTCATGTTCACTTACAAAATATAATAGGGGTTGCTAGTTGTTTTAAGAAATGGTTTTTTTCATTGGAATTTGGTAACCGATCAACGATTTGATCGGTAAAGTTTACTAATGTATACATACTCTACCCTTTCTCCTCTGAATTTAAACCTGTGACCTTTTAAGAGGAAACACATATTCTTAACCATTAGACCCACTCAAACTCAATACAGATTTGAAAAGAATTATTTTAATTCACAATAACTTTATTACGCCGAAAGACGTATACCTATTGGCAATGGGCACGATTAATGAATTTTTAATCTAAAATTCTAATTCGATGGCTAACAATTGAAGATGCTGATATATTCTTAGTTATGAAAAGTAAATCAATGAATATGATTTAGTCTTCATAACTTCCTTGTATTTTAGAATGCATCCATTAACCTGTTTACTTTTTAACATTTACCAGCCAGATATCTTTCGACGTTCTCAGCATAGAATTAGCGACTGTGCTAGTTATTATTTACTTTTAATTCACAATAATATATGCAATCAATATTGTGTTCTTAAATACAATCACCTTATATATATATTCTTTAAAATGAAAAGAATCAAATTCTTTGAAATGCAAATTTATATAAAAAAAAATTCAAATTCTTTAAACTTCTTTTCTATTTTTTTTTAAAATATAAAATCAAAATAAATTTAAAGAATTTTAATATTATATATGTTATATTATTATTATTATTATTTTTAACGTACATTCATTATATAGAAAGAGAGAGTGATTGGTTTTGATGGACTTCATTTTGTATGGTGACTCATGTTCGAAACTCATGATAAAAAATAATGTAACCTAAAACTAGGGATGATTTTAAAGATGGAAAATTATTTTAAAATGTAGAAATCTTAGGGAATCTTACTAATCCTTCATATGCCAACTATAAATTTTTGGCGATATTTTTGTAAAAATATTCAAATTTCTAAGGATTTTATATAATCTGTATAAAATTTTGACAATTTTTAAGGTAAAATAATTTAGCCCCTAAAATCATCCCTACCCAAAACAAAAATGTGATCCCCAATTTCTCACTCATAAACTAATCTAACTTTAAAAAAAAATAAAATTGATTAAAAATCGTTTCTTTATCGCTCGGACTCCTATAAAATCGAATCTTACATCCCACTGTTTATCCTAAACTTGCCATCAAAGTAATAATTTATTTCTTATAAAAGGGACTCTTATGAAATCGAATATTTACACCAAATATCTACAAAGGGACTCTTATGAAGTCGAATATTTACACCAAATATCTACGGGACTCCTACAAAGTCGAATCTTATATCCAAATGTCTATCCTAAACTTCCCATCACCATAAGTATCAATTCATTTTTTTTTCCAAGGTATCCTAAAAAGTCGAATCTTACATCCTAAACGTCTATCGAAAACTTATTATCATACGTATTAAAAATGAATGGTCTGTGAAAAGAGAATCAAAGTACTCAACATATCAATTCAAACAAAGATAGCATGACCAATCCCCATGCCCAAGACTTGTTTTTCCCTTCCACACATATTTATACATTTTCCAAAACTAGTATATCATAAAATGGTACAAAATTAATATATCATCTCCTCTTTTCTTCGAGAAATACTCCATCTCTAGAAGTGCATGTAATGTCTAAGATCACAATTTCATAACAAAAATGGAAACAAGTAACCCACCTCAACAATCCATGCCTACATCAAAGTGTTTATTCTACAATCCATCATCCATTGTATTTTTTCTTATTAGTATAGGGCATTATAGCACTGAGTTTATCATTGATTTATTGTTAATTTGTTCTTTGACTTTATATTTTTTGCAATTTCTACTTTTTAACATAGTAAAGTTTATATTTATTCGCCAATATGTTTGAAGTTTTATTGTTTGTTTCGCTTCGCTTCTTATGATGTTTATAATTAATATTTATTTAAAACTGAATTAACACACTAACATGACTCATTGGTGTATCTTTATCGAAAAGCACTGACAACACTAATGCACTAACATAACAATGGTAATAATAGAATATGTATTGATCAATGTTGATTTGAAATCTATCATTTTGCACTGCCTTCCCATCCCCTCATTGTAATAGACATTGATCCTCTCCAACTATAGATCGAAGTCCCCACGATATGAGTATGTGGAATCAATCCCATGCTCGTCACATATCACTTCTCATAACTTAGATCCTATCTGGTTCCCACACTCCCTGCCTTGGATGTATTCTCCTCACACAACCAAAGAAAGAAATCCAAGTTTTGTCGAAATCTCAATGGTTTTGAATCTAACCCGAGGCCTCCTCCAATTTTTGAAGCATGGGGTGTTTAGTCCTTAGATAATACAAAGAACCCCTTAGTCACAAACACGTGCCCTCTGTTAAGTTGTGCACAAGTTTGACAAAGATTTGTGGTGAGGGGCTAGGCTGCTATAGAGCATCATTTTGAATTTTCAAACTATGTATGCCAATTTCTTTGTAGAGAAGATTCGAGAAAGACAACTTGTAGCAAAGTGTTGAGGCTTACTTGTGGCCAGGTACTTTGTGAACCCTGTCATTGTCTCTCTTTTTTTTTTATTCTAATAATGAACATATTTTCATCTGCAAGCCTCACATATTCACAACATGGTCTTGCAAAGTCTATTTGTTTGAGTACAATATATTCCATTTTATTTTGTTGAAATCGTAGTAATTGACTAGTCCGTGTGACTGTTGTAGGGGAGAATTTAAAAGTTATTGAAAGCTGACCTTTGAAAATTAAACAAGAAAACAACAATTCAACATTTACTTAGTTTTCTAACGTTTGGTTCAAGTCTTCTTCTTCCTTACAAGTTACAATATGTGCTAACAACCTGTCTTTTATTGCAAAGGATCTCAAATAACATCAAAAAAGATGCCAAAGTGTGTTTCAAATCTATAAAGGCTCTTAAATACTATCAAAGAAGATACATAATTAATACTTGAAATATGTGTACTTAATGACCCTAAAAATCTCTACTATGGATTATAATAATATATTTGTACTTAACAAGTCATTAATGTCACTCAGTTAATGCATATTTCTTTAAATTTATCTACTTGATATATTAAAATATGTATATATCTTAATTCATTGTCTAAAAAATACATGGTTACATGTAAATATTGTTTAACGTTTCTTAAAGTTCGCAATTTAACAAATAGAAGTAGAAATTAGTTGAAAATAAATGGTGGGAAGAATAACTTTCTAATGCCTTCATCTCTTGTAATGTTTTCTTGAATTGTAGATATGATGATAAATTTATTAGAGAATTTGTTTTACCTTAATTTGAAGAAACAATTGCAATTGGCAAGTGTGTTTACCTATTTTGGAATAGTTAGGGGTGCTCCCTATGCTCCTCGCTAAGATGTCCCTGGCTCTACTGCTTTCTTCTTTGACAAATTAGTAATTGTTTAAGACAATGCCCTTATGTTCTATGTCTGGAGGTTCATGGCTTAGAAAAACCCTAATATCAAATACAAACAACATAACGCTTATTGTTTACTGGAACCAGACAAGCATCAGATCATGCATCACTCATCAACAATACAACGACCACCTCCATCACAACCACGCCAATTTCCAGGAGCTCCTATGACATGTGTGATCTAGGTGGATATTGGTGGTTGCCCACCTCTTCCACTGACTGAACGGTTCACTATCTTCTTAGCAATTTTTTTTATGGTTTTTCCTATCCCAAACTTTTGGGGCTGTTTTGAGGCCCTAAATGTTGGTTTTTGGACATTCGGGGAGCCAAGGGTTGCTAGGGCATTCCCTAGACCTAGGTAAAATTTGTAATCCTTGGATAGTTCTTTCCAACGAGATATCATGCACCCCAAAAGGAAATCGTATGCAAAAGTTGTGCCCCCGGGAAGTTGAATTATAAACTTACCACCTTGGGGCCCATAATACTTTTGGTGTTTCATCTTCTAGGGTTAGGTTTTTTATGTTTAGGGATTTTTCCTCTGTATTTTAGGATTCAAGATAAAAGGCCCTTTTCAGCCTATTTGTAATCATATTTTTGCGAATGAGCATAACCGCCATCTCTTTCTCTTCAGAGATAAGTTACCACCATTCTAGACAGTTTATGTTCTATAATATTCTACTATTTTATTCATTAATAGAAGTTGGGTTTCATTGTATTGATGTACTCTCTACTATATTTTTATGAGTGTTCCATTTTTTTTCAATATAATTTGGATCTGTGGTATCACAACAATCTACTCCTTATTATTTCTCAATGCATGTCCCCGATGAGGTCAGGGTATGGAGATTTATGTCTCGAGCTAGTTTCACTTGGGGACGACCGCTCTTGCTGGCCCAAGCAGCCTCCCATGGCGGAAGAAAAGAGAGATGAAAAATCAAGAGATCATATCAATATGTTTCTCGAGGAATCCCTCGCGCGATAGAGGAATGAGATGATGGACGACTTTGCCCAGATCCTTCGATGATGAATGAGGCACCTTCAACAAGCAACCATTTCGAAGGTGTGACACCCTTCAAGGTACATGCTAACTTTGATATCCCTTTATTTGAAGGACAAATATAGGTATATTCTTTTGAGAAATGGTTAAATTTGTTAGAGGGTTATTACTCTATTCAAAAATTTTCCAACACCAATAAGATTGCCTTCATGCTCTTTAAATCCCTCCCATGTGTCAAACATTGGTGGGAAATTATTGGGAGAGACACAACGAAGACGAGTCTATGACATTTAGGAGAGGACCCACTTGGGAAGCCTTTGTTGATGCCCATAAAGAGGAATTCTACCATGTTGGAACTATGATTACCAGTACACAAGATGGATGACTCTATGTTAAGAGAGAGACCAGATGATGCCAAAGTACACCAACATCTTCCATACCTTACTCTCAAATCTAGGTATCAGATACTTTGATTGACACCTAGTTTTGAAGTACCACAATGGCCTACACGAGTACATAAAAAAAAAGATGGATTTATTAGACATCTCCTCATTGGGAGCCACTTATCAATATGATGTCAAAATAGAGGAAAGATTTAAGCAGTGAAATAAGCAAGACTTCAGGTTTTCTAATCCACAACAATAGAAGTATGGTAAAGGAAATCCTAACTCACAGAACAAGGGACAAAGCAAGGAAATCCAACCTCAATAAAACCATTCAAAGGTGTAGGAAAAGAAGGGTAATGGGAAGACGAAGAAGGAAACTGGAAAGTGGTGTGAGTTCCACAATATCCACTGGAACAACACGGATGAATGTTGCTCGAAACAATCATTGTTGGTCGAGCTAAAAGAAAAGGAATCAGACCCTGACTAAAACTCTAATTTGGAACAAGGAAAGTGGATCATCAATGCAGAACCCAATGCTACCATCACAACTACAAAGATCCAACCAGACAAGTCAAAGGAGATTGAAAAGGGAGAGCACCTCTTCCATTCACATATGTGGGTAAATGGGACCCCACTAAATTTCATTGTTGACAGTGAGATCCAGAAGAACCTAATCTCAACTGAGGTCATCAAGACACTAAATTTATTGACAATGCCACACCCTCAACCATACACCATTAGTTGGTTGATCCAGGAACGAGACCTTCGCATCAACCAACAATGTCACTTGTCCTATGGCTTCAAGCCCTTTAAAGATGAGGTATCGTGTGATGTTTCTCCACTTGAATTTTGTGATGTTCTTTTTGGATAGCCTTATATGTGGAAACATTGGGTTTTTTATGAGTCCCGACCCCATAGTGTCATTGTTACTTTGGGAGGTCATCCCTACAGGGTACCAGAGGTAGTTCTGACTACTGCAATTTCATTAATCTTGAAAAAGCAGTGCCAAAAGGTAATCTCTCAGACTACAAAGATTGTCCTCTTCATGGTCCGGTCAGAAGGTGAATGAAAGGTCATTGTGTCTACCACAACCTCTAAATAGGATCTCTCTACACAACATAAGCAAGTGGACAAGGTTGTAGCGAAATATAGATATATATTCAGTTCACCTATAGGGATGTCTCTACACTATCAGGTCAAACATTCAATTGACTTGATGACTTGAAGCTTTCTTGTGGACAAGTACTTTGTGAACCCTGCCATTGCCTCTTTTTTTTATTCTAATAATGAACATATTTTCATCTGCAAGCCTCACATGTTCACAACATGGTATTGCGAAGTCTATTTGTTTGAGTACAATATATTCCATTTTTTTTTGTTGAAATCGTAGTAATTGACTAGACTATTTGACTGTTGTAGGGAAGAATTTAAAAGTTATTGAAATATGAACTTTGAAAATCAAACAAGAAAACAAAAACTCAACACTTAGTTTTCTAAAGTTTGGTTCAAGTATTCTTCTTCCTTACAAGTTACAATCTGTGCTAACAACCTATCTACTCCAGGTCTTTTGTTGCAAAGGATCTCAAATAACATCAACAAAGATGCCACAGTGTGCTTCAAATATATAAAGGCTCTTAAATACTATCAAAGAAGATACATAGTTAATACTTAAAATATGTGTACTTAATGAGCCTAAAAATCTCTACTATGGATTACAATAATATATTAGTACTTAACAAGCCATTAATGTCACTAAGTTAATGCTTATTTCTTTAAATTTATCTACTCGATATCTTAAAATATGTATATATTTTAATTCATTGTCTAAAAATACATGGTTACATGTAAATATTGTTTTACGTTTCTTGAAGTTTAGAATTTAACGAATAAAAGTAGAAATTGGTTGAAAAGAAATGGTTAGAAGAATAACTTTCTAATGCCTTCATCTCTTGTAATGTTTTCTTGAATTGTAGATCCAATGAGAAATTTATTATAGAATTTGTTTTACCTTAATTTGAATAAACAATTGTAATTGGAAAGTGTGTTTACCTATTCTGGAATAGTTAGGGGTACTCCCTATGCTCCTCACTAAGATGTCCCTGGCTCTACTACTTGCTTCTTTGAAAAATTAGTAATTGTTTAAGATGACGGCCCTTATGTTCTACGTCTGGAAGTTCATGGCTTAGGAAAACCCTAATATCAAATTCAAACAACACAACACTTATTGTTTACTAGAACCATACAAGCATAAAATCATGCATCACTCATCAACAATACATAGGTCACCTCCATCACAACCATACTAGTTTCCATGAGCTCTTACAACATGTGTGATACAGGTGGATATTTGTGGCTGCCCACCTCTTCCACTGACTCAAATATTCACTATATTCTTAGCAATGGTTTTTTCGGTCCCAAACTTCCGGGGTCATTTTGAGGCCCTAAATGACGTTTTTTGGACATCCGGGGAGCCAAGGATTGCTATGGAATTCCCTAGACCTAGGTAAAAGTTGTAATCCTCAGATAGTTCTTTCCAACAAGAAATCATGCACCCCAAAAGGAGATCGTATTCAAAATTTGTGCCCCCAAGAAGTTGACTTGTCAACTAACCACCTTGGGGCCCACAATACTTTTGGTGTTTCTTCTTCTAGGGTTAGGTTTTTTATGTTTAGGGTTTTTGCCTCTCTGTATTTTAGGCTTCATGATAAAATTCCCTTTTCGACCTCTTTGTAATCATATTTTTTTGAATGAGCATAGTCGACATCTCTTTCTCTTCAAAGATAAGCTACCACCATTCTAGCTAGTTTATGTTCTACAATACTCTACTATTTTGTTCATTAGTTGAAGTTGGGTTTCACTGTATTAATGTACTCTCTACTATATTTATATGGGTGTTCCATTTTGTTTCAATATAATTTGGATCTGTGGTATCATAGAAATATGTTCCTTGTTATTTCTCAGTGCATGTCCCCATTGAGGTCAGGGTATGGAGAGTTGGGTCTCGAGCTAGTTTCACTTGGGGATGACTGCTCTTGCTAGCCCAAGTATCCTCCCATGGAGAAATAAAAGAGAGATGACGGAGTAGGAGATCTTATCAATATGTTGCTCGTGGAAGCTCTCGCGCGATAAAGGAATTAGATGATGGACGACATCGCCCTTATCCTTCGATGGCAGATGATGCACCTTCAACAAGCAACCATTTCAAAGGTGTGACACCCTTCAAGGTACACGTTAACTTAGATATCCTTTTATTTGAAGGCCAGATAAATGTATATTCTTTTGAGAAATGGTTAAATCTATTAGAGGGTTATTACTCTGTTCAAAAATTTCCAACACCAAAAAGATCGCCTTCATGCTCCTTAAATCCCTCCCCTGTGTCAAACATTGGTGGGAAATTTATTGGGAGAGACACAATGAAGACGAGTCTATGACATTCAGGAGAGGACCCACTTGGGCGACCTTTCTTGATTCCCTCAAGGATGAATTCTACCATGTTGGAAACTATGATTACCAGTACACGAGATGGATAACTCTTTGTTAAGAGAGAGACCAGATGGTGCCAAAGTACACCAACATCTTCCATACCTTGCGCTAAATATAGGTATCAGATACTTTGAGTGACACCTAGTTTTGAAGTACCACAATGACCTACACAAGTACATCAAAACAAAGATGGATTTCTTAGACATCTCCTCATTGGAAGCCACTTATCGATATGTTGTCAAAATATAGGTAAATTTTAAGCAGCGAAATAAGCAAGAGTTCGGGTTTGCATATCCACAATAATAGAAGTATGGTAAAGGAAACCCTAACTCACAGAACAAGGGACAAAGAAAGGAAATCCAACCTCAATAAAACCATTCCAAGATGAATGAAAATAAGGGTAATGGGAAGACAAAGAAGGACACTAGAAAGTGGTGTGAGTTCCACAAAATCCCCTGGCACAACAATGATGATTGTTGTTTGAAATAGTCATTGTTGTTCGAGCTTAAAGAAAAGGAATCAGACCCTGAATCAGGCTCTAATTTGGAACAAGGAAAGTGGATCATCAATGTAGAACCCATTTCTACCATCACAACCACAAAGATCCAACCAGACGAGTCAAAGGAGATTGAAAAGGGAGAGCACCTCTTCCATTCACATATATGGGTGAATGGGCCCCACTACATTTCATTGTTGACACTGCGAGCCAGAAGAACCTAATATTAACCGAAGTCATCAAGAGACTGAAGTTTTCAATAATGCCATACCCTCAACCATACACCATCATTTGGTTGAGCTAGGACCTCGGCCTTCGTGTCAGCCAACAATGTCGTTTGTCCTATGGCATCAAGCCCTTCAAAGATGAGGTAATGTGTGATGTTTCCCACTCGAATGATGTTCTTTTAGGATAGAATTTTATGTGGAAACATCATGTTGTTTATGAGTCCTGACTCTGTAGTATCATTGATACTTTGGGAGGTCATCCCTATAGGGTACCAATGGTAGTTACAACTACTGCAATTTCATTAATCTTGGAAAAACAGTGCTAGAAGATAATCACTCAGACTATAAAGTTTGTCCTCTTCATGGTCCGGTCAGAAGGTGAAAATAATGTCATTGTGACTACCACAACCTTTGCATAGGATATCTCTACACAATAGAAGCAAGTGGAAAAGGATGTAGAAAAATATAGAGATATATTCACTTCACCTATAGGGATGCCTCTACACCGTCAGGTCAAAAATTACATTGACTTGATGCCTGGTGCACCCTTACCTAATGCTCCGATATACAAGCACTCTCTTCTAGAGAATGAGGGAAATAAAGAGTTAGATTCACAGGCTCATCCACAAGGGCCACATTCGACTGAGCGCCTCACCTTGTGGGATCCCAATTGTGTTGGTATAGAAGAAGGATGGGACATGACAACTTTGTATTGATTATAGAGCCCTAAATAATATCACTATTAAGAATGGATACCTTATCCCCCGGATTGATGATCTTCTTGATTAAATTAAGGGTGGCAAGTTATTTAGTAAGATTGATCTAAAGTCTAGCTACCACCAGGTTCTGATAGAACAAACCGATGTATGGAAAAAAACCTTCAAATATAAAGAAGGCCTTTTTGAGTGGTTGATCATTCTTTTTGGCTTGACTGATTCTCTAGTGACATTCATGAGGATGATGGATGGTATACTGTGGCCATTTACAACCTATTTTCTAGACATATATTTGATGACATCCTCATATTCAGCCAGACTTGGGACGAATATCTGCAACACATCCAACGGGTCTTGAGAGCCATGCAAAAACACAAGCTATACAATAATATAGAGAAATTCCCATTCGGTATGCAGTGAATTCAATACTTGGGATACATCATTGATGAACATGGGGTGCATGTGGACCCAACCAAGATCCAAGTCATCTGTGACTAGCCAACACTAAAGACTATGGCAGAGCTCTGTATCTTCTTGGGCCTCGCCAACTTCTATCATAAGTTCGTGTTGGGATTCTCCCATAACACTTATCCCTTAAGTCAAGTGAAAAAGGGTGGATCTAAAGCAAATTTTTCCTAGTTTGAGTCACAACAAAAAGAATTTCAAGATCTGAAACATCACCTTTTCTCTGCACCAGTCCTCACACATTGTCAGGCTTGAAACAACTATTTGAGATTGAGATAGATTCCTTTGACTATGCTATCGGTGCAATCCTCACTCAACAAGGACCTTTGGTGGCCTATCATTACTAAACACTATCTGATGTTGTTTGCAGATATTCCACCTATGACAAAGAAATTTACTCCATTGTGTAGGCATGTCAACAGTGGAAGAATTATATTTTGGGAAAGGAAACGATCATCCACACTTATCACGGACCTTTGAAATTCATGCAGACACAAGGAAAGTGATAGAATAACTTCCATCATAAGTGGTCCACATACCTGTAGTAATTCCACTTGAAAATCAAGTACAAGAAGGGAAGCACCAATCTTGTTCTGGACTAACTCATTCGATCCTCGATTGTGGCACTAACCAACGTTGTTAAATCTTGTGTACATGATACCTCTAGGTGGCCAAAATTATACAACATTGACTTTGAATTCACTGCTAACTATCAAACACTGAGCGTAGGAAAACCAATTCTAGACTTTCATCTCCATGATGGGTTGTTGTGCCATTTGTGCCATCTTTATGTTCCTTCAAGCAAGCATGTGAAGCTGATATGGGAATCTCATTACAGTCGAGTGGTAGGACACTTTGGAGTGGAAAAAATAGTTGTAGTACTAAAAAATTATTTTTATTGGTCGAAGCTTTGATAAGATGTCAACAAGTATATCAGATCACGCACTGCATGTGCCATCACTAAACCCATCATTAAGAAAAAAGGGATATACACGGTCCCTCTTCCTACTCCTAATAGGATTTGGGATTCCATCTCCATGGATTACATATCCAATCTACCTTCAACCAAGCATGGTAATGATTGTGTCTTGATGGTCATTGATCGATTCTCTAAGATGGCAGTTTTGACAACCTGCAAGAAGAGATGGAAGTTTCGACACCCTGTAGGAAGAGTATCATAGTTGAGGCCACTACTAAGATCTTCTTCGTGGGTACATAGAGTATCATAGAAGATTACATTTCGGGCTACCACATACTATTATTTAATTTTGTGATAGTGAGTTCTTGAATACATTCTGTTCCAATCTATGGTCATTGATGGACACCAAGCTCACCAAATCAAATGCCTTCCACCCCTAAACCGTTGGGAAAACAAAGGTAGTCAATAGGATAATTGTGCATATCCTGAGAATCTATAAATCCAAACATACCCACACATGGGATGAGAATCTTCATTATGTTCAACATAGATATAATCGATCCCTTCATAGCTCTACTAGCCACATCCCTTTTCAGGTGTGATTCAGGTTCCAACCATTGGCCCTAATTGACATAGCTCTGCCCATTGCATCCACACATGTAGAATCTACCCATGCTCAAACTGAGGTTGATAAGGTAGCCTGATTTGTTGAATGGATTCATTACATCCACCAACAAGTCCATGACATCTTGTAGAAATCCAATGCCAAGTACAAGCAATGACATGACTAACATCAAATTCCACACAAGTTTAAGTTTGGTGATAAGGTATAGTTACATTTGTAGAAAGAGTGCCTTGTAGGACCCCATCTCAAGATTCACCCACTTTGATATGGGCCTTACACCATCACCAAGGTTGTAGGTGAGAATGATTTTGAATTAAGTATTCCCTCATTCCTTAGCCTACATCCAATATTCAATGTGGAGCTCCTTTGGCCATATTTTCCACCTCTATTAGACACCTCAAAGGTAGTTGAGCACTTGGCCCCTACATAACAACTCAACCCTGACTGCCTTGAGCAAGCTACAATTGATCGAATCATCACTAAAAGAAGAACACCTTCTAGAGGAGGTTTTTAGTGTTACAAAATTTGGAAAAATTTTCATAAAAATCTCTACCACAACCTCCTCTATTGGCTATGGAGGTTTTAGTAGAGGTTTTAGCGGATGTTCAATATAACTAAAAACATTCGGGCGGGTGGATGTTGTAGTGATTTTTTTTTTATGCTTTTATTGTCAAAATGCACTAGTGCACCATTAAATAAAACACCCTGGTGCATACCTAAACATCAAATGCACTGAAACGATCTTACATAAAATGCCCCGAAATAAACATAAAACCAAAAAACATACCAGTGCACCATTACATAAATTCTGGATGCATACATAAAACAAAAGCGCACCAGTGCCCCCTTACATGAAATGTTCTGATTCGTACATAAGATGAAAATGCATTGGTTCACCATTACATTACTACTCCAGTGCATACCTATGACACAAATGCACCGGGGCGGTTATGGTTATTACGCCCCAGATTCTCATTTTTTTATATGCAATGTCAGTGCATGTTGGGTATGTCTTATACTTTTTGAAAGATTGGTCCCATGTACTGTACACTGATATGGGATCCTTGAGCCATCCCTGTAAGCGAGAAAAAATATTTGGGCAATTTTTTGTGTCTATTTTTTGGCCGTGTTTCAACACATAGTTTTCACCAATGGTTTTTCTAATTTCTGTTGAGGAATTAGGTTTGTTGTCTAAGATGGGTCAATGGATTGGGGGTTTGGATGTCGCATGATCCTATATGTATATTGTATTGTAAACAATGAAGATGATGAATAGAATATTAGAGGTGCGACTCTAAACAAGTTGTTGGTTTTCCTAGTTTAGATTTTTAGGGTAAAATCTTTGTGTAATGTGTGCGTGTGCCATTGTATCTTTTTTGTTTTTATTAAGAATATATTTTTAGTAATTTATTGCACAAGGTTACTTGTACTCTTCATGTTCCATCTACAAACATAGATATAAAGTGTAATGAGTAAATCTACATTTATAGTAGAATATACATGATTACGTAAATCAAAAAGTGTACCATAGCAACGAGTGATTCATAAATCATGCACATCGTTTCGAAGCTGTGCCTCATGTCGGTTAAGATTTTTTTTACGTTGACTCCTCTCTATACTTTGTTTCCTACATGTTTAATACGCCATGACAAAGCATAGTCGATATAATTAATAGAAAGGTTTTTATTGTTCTATTAATTATAAAACAAGGGAAGTTAAACAATATTGCTACTTACAAATTGTTAAATTAAACCTTGATACTTCAACATATACTCACATCCCTTACTTAACCCAATGTTGATCAATTGTTTGTTTGGCTCTTCTTTGTATGTTAGCACCTATTAGAAGACATCCATGGATGAGTGTAAATTAATTATATAAATATAAAGATAAAACAAAATATGAAAACTTAAGTAACATAAAAAACATAAGTACTCACAAACTTTGCAATCAACCCTTTTCTTCCTTTCTATCATGTCTTATGTGTTGATTGGGTTCCATTTTTCTTTTTTTTCTCCAACAAAACAATTGAAAATTAATATTTAATATGATAAATAAATTCGATGTACATAAAAGAATAAATGAATGATCACATACCTCTGATGCACGTTGTTGTTGGGATGCATCCTCATGTGATGCAATTATGTTCATTTATTTTACCATCTCCTTGTACACTTTTTTGGACATCCCTACCGGCATGTATTGGCTATCCCCTCGCTTGTCATTTGGAATTTTCATAATCTTCCTAGAAAACAAAAAAGCACAATAATTTTTTCTTAAATGGACATGAAAGTAAATAAAGCAAAACAAATTAATTTGGTAATTATTGGAACATTATATTATAGAAAAAAATGTTTAGCAATAATACCTTTATATGATTCTTTTTTGTTATTGTAAGTCTTTTTTATTGCAAGTCTCACGGGTCTCATTGACTATGGCTCTGGAAACACTTCTTGTAGTGTAAGTATAGCCTGATTCTTGGAGTCACTGGATTGATTTTTGTATTGTAACTAGAAATTATGTCTATATGTTCTTTCCACTATATCCCTCAAAGCTATGTAAAACAATTTTCCCCTCTCATTAACTTCAGGCACCACCCCAGATGAATTAATGACCAAATCGTCATCATCATTTGCATCCTTAACAATTTTTGTCCTCTTAGGATGAGATTCCATTCCCTCACTATCGGTCCCTGCATAATATTAAAAAAATTTGAAATCAAGTGTTTAAAACTTGTTAGCGATTAATGTTAAGAAATTGAATTTTAGTAAATGTCAAAGAAAAGCTTAATGTTGCTTACCTTTCGATCCACCTATTTCCTCTCTTTGCAACATTTCCATAAATATTTTACGTTGTTTTGCACTTAGATTATGAACAATATTATCAAGTTTCTTCAAGTTTTTTCTCTGCATGAGACACATTAACCAATACACATCATTAAGTTAAACTTACAAATATTTCAAATATATTAACTTTTTAATAAAACTTAAAGGACTTGTCTCCCTTTTTTCTTGGGATGAGCTACCATTGCACTTGTTGCAATAAGATGTTTTCTTTGAACTTCTGTCAATCATCTTGCATTGAAAAAATCAGGAATCATCAGAAATAGAAATTATGAAATTTTCATACAATCTGGTATTTCGATGTGCTTCATTAAACATAACGCATTGGGGCGTCAAACATATACTCGCACCGGTCTGTACTAGTAGCCATTATGAACCGCTAACCCTTATGCATATGATACAAAAATCAATACTATTTATTTTTTCAACCAATCAATTATATTCACATATATATGCACCCTGGTGTGTTTTTCTATCAACTGAGCATCAGGTCACTACCTATGTATAGTGCACACCAGGGCGATTTCCCTATACAGTGCGCACCACGTACCGTGAAAAAGTTAAAAAAAAATTATTGACAATGATAGGGGTGATAGGGTTTGGAATCCAATGCAATGAGTGTTATTATTGCAATGGATACCAAACACCCCATATGAAACTAAACAAACCCTATAAAAATCTATTTCTTAAAAAAAGAAACCCTATAAAAATCTATTTCTTAAAAAAAGAAACCCTATAAAAATCTATTGCATAAAAAAAGAGGGGAACAAGAAAAACAACAAGAAAGCTATGAATTCCAATACCGAAGGTAACTACAAAACCCTTATTTTTTTTTTAACATGCATTGAAAATAATTTGAATCAAATAGGGAAAGATTGAAATGATTAGTAGAATGAAATCACATACCTAAAATTTCTTCTCTGCAGATTTGTATGTGCCCTATGGATCCCTTCCAAATTTGGCTCTTCAAAAAATTTAGCCACTCCAAAGTCTTTCGTGGTAAATCTCTCTTCCACAAATCTTCCCTCTAAATTCTTCCAAAAAAATGAAATAATGAATAGCGTTTTAATTTATAAACAAATACATTTTGAAAAGTGAAATTCCCTCTCTTTTTTCGTTGTGTTTTTCAATTTGTATGTAAAAACACTTATTAAAAAATATATTTAAAAAATTAAATTTGTCATCAAATCGATGCACCTCACTGATTCGTGCACACTGGTGCGTATATACTAAAAAACACACCAATACCAATTTTATCAACAAAATAAAAATGCAAACCTCCGCTATTAAAATTTACATATATTTTGGTTTGTGGAGGTTTTAACGAATGTAATGGTTCAGTGTGTTCCATAGTTGGTCGCACCAGTGTGTTATATATATATATATATATATATAGTTGGTGCAATTATATGCATAATATATTACCAAACATAAATTATCGTCTGAGATTTGTAATCAGTAGAGTTGATGCATTATATGTGCCGATAACAGATAGGTTCACACAACATTCAATAACAAAATACTCTGTTTTGGAATATCTAAATGGTGCACACAACTTCAAACCTAGAAGATAAATCTCATAGTAAAACTCTCAAACAAACACTCAATTGAAAAGGCTCTTGCTTGGATGACAAGTCTGTTCATTATAGGCTCATGAAATGGAGAGATGAACTTAGATATTGCCTCTTGTAG
>JZKD02S0267257.1:0-20676 GCA_000966675.3 Picea glauca | reverse complement strand
CAGAATAGTCCTCTAACCCAGAGAATTTAATTACCAGTCAATATGGTAGTTGGGAAGTCTTTCTCAAGAGTCAATGAGGAAATGGGAAGAGTACACATATGGAAATTCCTGACCTAACCCACGAAATTGGGAATTGGACCCACAAAATATTGCTGAGGAAGGAAAGAAAAGGTAGGAAAATCATGGGAAGAAAGAGAGGATGCAAGAAGAATGGGTCAGGTGACTATTTCTAAAGAGGGAGAGCATGTGCAGCTCTTTAGTTCGGAAGAAAACTGAAAAAAAATAAATTGTTTCTGGGTACAAGAATTGTTGGGAAGCATTTTCTAACCAACTTGATAAACGGGGTTGAAGAGAAGATGAGTGGCTTAGGAAGTACTCATTGCAGACTCGCTTTCTTGGTGGAGATAAAACTGATCTGCCAAGTTCCTGTGAGAGGAGGAGAGTGATCTTCATCCCCGGTTGTTGCTGAAAAAAGGAATAATATCTCTTTGAGCATCATGATCTAGCTAGGGGGTGTCTAGTGGTAAATCCTTCCAGGATTTGTTGTGCCCGTGGTTGGGTGAAAAATGATACCCCTTTCAGCAGTTGCATCCCTTTCTGGGTTCTATATAAGTATATTTTTCTATATCTTTGTAGCGTTATGTTCATAGAAAATCATAGACTATGTTTTAAAGATGTGTAAGTTTAACTTCTGACAAAAATGGCTTCATAAATTTAGGTAAAAGGAAGAGAATGTCTTAGTTGAATCTCATCTAATTTATTTCTTTATCTCTTTACTATATGTGTGTTAAAATAAGATTTATGGGAGTGAATGTTGTGGTTGATTGCATTGCACAGTTTAATGCATGCTTTGGCAATGATGATTGAACAGATAAAAATCTCTATAAAGCATCTGAAGGAAGAGAGAGTGTTTTTCTGTATAATAGTGTTTTATTTTAGCTTGTCCTCAAGCCTTATTACAAAAAACTTAGAGTATATCAAATGTGGGTTTGGACTATAGGGAAACAACCCAAACATTTAAGAATGCAAAAAAAATCATTATAAATAGGTAGTAAGAAAAATAATTTTGGAATTGTACTTTACCCTTCTTACTTGAATTCAAAGTACAAACTCCTATAAATTTGGGAGGGATCCCCTAAATTTTGGTAGGTTGTAAATTATGATGGAAATGTAAAATTACTCTCGAGGAAATTCTTTGTCTTAGGACCAATTTCCTTAAATTTTGGTAAGAATGATAAAATAGAGTAATAAGGAAACAAATTTACTCATTTACCCATGAAGAAGAAGAGATATAATTACGTTTTTAATATAGATATTTCCTTAGATTAGGATTTTATTTTATTATTTTAAAAATCTTGAAAAATAAGAAATAACTTTCATTTCCTTTTAATTACAAGTTTAATTAAACAAAACTGAATTGAATACATGTAGGGGAATGTTAATATAAATTACATAATATTATTAGTGTTAATAATATTATTAGTGTTAATGGGCACTCCTATGCTTTCTGGGTAAAGATGAATAATGGTAAAGTATGGTAGAATTCCTAATTTTACCATTTAAATGTTTGATAGTTAAATAATAAGAATTATAAATATTAAATATTAAATTTATGAAGTCCATGCCTGGTGCATGAAAAATGGAAATATGAAATATTTTTTCTCTGTGCCAAAAGGTTTTAACTATGCTCACATTTTTCCCCATTTACGAAATTCATATCTTGCCTGGGTAGCTTAGTTCTCCTGAAGAAACAACAATATTAGAGTATTTTTAATTATTAGTGTTCAAATACATGGAGTTATAAAAATTCTCCCATTTTTCTCAACACAGAAGTAAGTATGAAAATGCAAGTCTTTAATTATTAAAGTCTTGGAAAATGTATGTATCTTCTTGTATCCTTCTATGTTCAAAATATTTATATAGTATTTAAAAACATTACTATCTAAAAATCCTTTCTTTCCGAATGCAGAGAATGGGGCAATTCTTTAGAGTGCGAAGACCAATGGGTTTTAAGAAATACACTATTAAATATTAAACTAATCTCATGGGTGATTGGTCTTTGGAATCCCACCTTCGGATAATAAGGGAGAGTGCATGAGAATGAAGTATGAAACCATCCGAACGATGGCATGGACATTATAAAGTTTGGATGCATTTTAATATTGCCCCTTCCCTTTCCTGTTTGGTTATCAGAGTAATGAGAAAGGCGCGTGCGAATTTACTCCGACGACTTCAGCTTGGGATGAGATCTATTTACTCTGATGACTTCAGCTTGGGATGAGATATATGTTTTAAAATTTAAATATAGTATAATATTTAACTTGGATAGATTGTGATTGGCCTTCGAAATAGTGATAAAGGAGTAAACGTATGGAGTGTGAAGACCAAGGTAGTCATGAAAAATATAATATTATAGTAATAATTCAGCATGAATTCCAATACCCTTTCAAAGTAAATAAAAAGGGGTAGTTGAATGATGTCTGAATGGATTTAGAGTGATGAGTGGGGAGGTAGTGTTCATAGTCCGAAGCCGTCGGAGAGATGGCATGGGTGGCATAAAGTTAATTATATAAAAATATTAAAACTCTTTTACTTTTCGGAGATTGACCGTCGGTAAAGATAAAAACGAGTACATGAATTGTATGTAAAATTTAGAGTCCAAATCCCCATGTGCTTTGCTAATGAAATAAAAAAATATAATATAATGAAACCTAGGTGCATTACGATGGATTTGGGTACCTTACAATTAATTTGATTATCTTATGAGATAATCAAATTAATTTCATTATAATGTGTTGTAATCTGGATAATTAAACTAACACTAAACCATTACCAAGGAAAATGGAGGGAAAATGAATATGCGTTAATTATTAGGCCAGAGTTATTAGGAAAATTAAAAAGAATGTATTCACTAGGGTAATTAGTTGTGGAGAATAAATATCCCTAATGATATTTAAGTCATTAAATACCAAGAGCAGTATTTTTGAGAAATATTAATTAATTACTCCAATAGATTTATAGGAGACAAACAATTGTTGTTCTCTAGCCAAGAAAGTTTAAGCTTCCTATGATGACCTGATGAGACATAATGGGTCCATTTTTCAAGTGGCTAATGAGCCACATGTCAGGTCAAGAGATAGATGCACTGTGACAGTAGTGACCTAGGTGTTAAAAGAAACTCAGTCTCAACTGTTGATTATCACAGGTCCCACTTAGCAAATCGAGAGAAAAGAACGAGTTGATGCTGACCAAGAATGTCGTTGGGATAATGTGTGTCAGTATTTAATTGGTTGATGAGTTGAGTGTGTTCTATTAGGACATATTAACCTTAGGCACCAAATGAATCCTAATTGTAGGTCAGGAGATCTTGCGTGCATCACGACCATTCATCGAGGGGAGAGGGAATATTCATCGATACCTTGGGTTCGAGGTAATGAGACAGTGTGAATTGATCAACCTTCGAATGGATGGTATCGAGAAGTAATATTCCTTGATACCATACTCATCGGAGGAAAGTAAATATTGTGCTAGGATAAGATCTGAGCGACGATAGTTATAAGTTTGTGTCAACCAAAGTTCCTCCATGGCAGGACAGGCTAGTGCCACACTAGGACCAGGGTGTCACCATGTCAGTTGACATGGAAAATGAGAGGTCATGTGGATTCAGGGTGGAATTAGGAGAGGTGTTGCCTACATAAATATGAGAACTTCGACAGGTCGCAACTCTTGTTCCATAGCTCATTTATGACAAAACTTACTATCGTTGGAAATATCTTGACGATCTGAAGATGATTGAGTTGTGATAGAGACGATTTAATATTATTATAAGAAGATAAAATCTGACACCCCATATCCTAAAATTTACTTAGGGGGTTGGGTGTGTAAAAAAGTGGTATCAGAGCGAGAAACAACACTTGACATGCTTGGGATTATGAATGAGTCGAATACAATTTTATTAGGAAACTTTTAAAGGGTAACACCCTATCTTACCCCATTCATAAGAAGCTTATTTAAACCACTATTAAAGAGAGGAACAAAAATTTCTACTGTTGTTATATGTTCTAAAATTTTTAACTATGTGTTGCTAATGTTTCCAAATAATGATGATGATTTCACCTTACAAATCGCATGTGTTGTTCATAAACTAGTATATAATTAACTAATAGAAAATGTTTTATCAGCACTCAAACAGTTAATGAACAACAAGGAAAACTAAAACATAAATAAAGGTGACACACCATGAGTTGGGGAAAGATCCCACAATAGAGAAGAAGAATCTGATGAGAGGAGGGTGGTGGAAACTCGTCTGAATTTGACTGAAAATGTAAGAAGCCTAATGGAAGAATTACAAATTTGTAAGAATGACAATGAAAAGCTGCTAAAAGAACAAGAAAAACAAATGCAGTCCTACTACAAAGCCTATCAGATATACAAAGGCAATTGCAACATGGTCCAGTAATCAATAACGTGGATACACATCATACTAAGAAAACACAAAGTCCACCTGAGATGCAAAATCATGGTTCTGAAAAATAACCACACAAGGAGAATCACCTCAAAGAAGGCCCAACATGGAGCCAAGAGACACGCTAACACCAAGAATTCAACTAAAGAACCCTCTAGTGAGGAAATTGACAACTCCAAGGAATTGTCTAGTAGTGAGACTAGTTTACATTCTCAGAGGAGAAGAAAGAAGAGGAAACATTCCAAGAGCCATAACCCTGAAGAGTTTAATAAAGCCAAACCACCCACTCTTGATGGATAAATTGAAAAGGGGGAAGAAGAAGAAGTTTGACTACTTGGCTTGAAGAAGTACTTCAAAGTCCATGAATACTCTGAAAATGTAAAGGCCCGAATAGCCATTTTCAACTTGAATAGAAAGACCTCCATTTGGTGGAAGGACCTTAGGAATGTGAAAGGAATCCATGAGAAGGAATTTCCATGGAAACAATTTGAGAAATACTTTAAGAATAAGTACATGTCTGAAAGATACTATGATGGTAAGACCAAGGAGTTCTATGAACTTGATCTAGGACAACTCACAATAGATAAACATATCAACAATTTTCTTGAGTTGATGAGGTATGTTCCCTACATAAAGGATGAAAAGGTAAATATGAAACGATTTGTTAGTGGACTTCCTTAGTCCTTCCGAGACAGAATTGAGTTTGACGAACATAATACTTTATAAGGCACTATTCAAAAGGCAAGGTACTTCTATGATAAATTCAAGAATAAGGTGGAATCTCACTAGGATTTGAAGAAGAAAAATAAATTGGGATTCAAGAAGAAGGGGTTTAAATTCTCAAGATTTCAGAATCACGGGAAAGGCTCTAAGATGATCCTTCCTGCTAAAAGTGTGTATCAACATAATTTTCCATCTCAGTGTGGTAATAAACCCTTTGGATTAGCTCCAGGAAAGACTAATAATACAAAGAGAGAACCCTTGAAATGTTGGGGTTGTGGAGAATAACATATGCCAAGGGACTACCCACATAGGAAACAAGACAATAGAAAGGTATAAAACATCCAAGAGGACACCACAGTCAATGAAGTGGCTAGGAGCATGCCACAAATTTATATAGACTTACATAAAAGACAAGTTGACCACCAAGCTTCAGTGGTGGAGATGGAAGGTATGATTTCCAACCATCTAGTTTCCATTTTAATTGACCCGATTCTAATTTAAGTTATGCTACCCCTCACACTATTGAGAAATGTAAATTGCAGCAAGTAAACCATGCTAAATCATGGTTGGTACAGATGGCCACTAGAACAAAAAGAAAAGTGACAGAGGTCATACCAGCATGCCAATTCATTAAGAATGGATTGTCCACCCAAGCGACCCTAAACATGCTTCCTTTAGGATCTTATGACTTCTTGATTGGCATGGAATGGTTGATTTTCCATAAAGTGAAGTTGTACTATTATAATAAAACTTTGTAGTGTGAAGATGAATAAGGGAGGAAAATAACCCTACAAGGAATTCAAAATCTTGTCTCAGTGAGAAAAATATCATCCCTTCAAGTGAAGAAGTATTGCAGAAAACAATGTCATTTGTATGCAAGCCAAGTGTTGAAATATATTGAGGACAATAAACCAAGCCTAGAGGACCATACTGTATTAAGATAGTATAAAGATGTTTTTCCAGAAGAGGTACCAGGTCTACCTCCAAGATGAGATATTGAATTTTCAATAGAACTTGTACCTGGAGCAGTGCCAATGTCTAGAGCACCCTATAGAATGTGTATACCAGAGCTAGTTGAGCTCAAAATAAAGCTAAAGGAGATGTTAGACAAAGGTTACATTCAGCCTAGTGTGTTTCCTTAGGGAGAAATATCTTTGTTTGTAAAGAAGGAGGATGTCACACTCAAGTTGTGCATAGACTATAGACAATTCAACAAGATGACCATTAAGAATAAGTATCCCTTGTCGATGATTGATGACCTATTTGACCAATTAACGGGTGAAACAATTTTCTCCAAGATTGACTTGAGGTCTGAATACCATCAAGTCGGAATTAAGGATTAAGACATCTGCAAAACTGCCTTTAGGACGAGATATGGGAACTATGAATTTGTGGTGGTACAATTTGGGCTTACCAATGCACTAGCCACCAGTTCTTGGACATATTTGTGTTGGTTTTCATTGATAATATACTAATATATTCTAAGAGTATGTAAGAACATGAAGAACATCTCAATTTAGTGCTTCAAGTTCTAAGAGAACATCAGCTCTATGAAAAGTTTAGTAAGTGTGACTTTTCCCAAAAACAAGTACATTACTTAGGCCATGTTATCTCTGAAGAAGGAGTGGCAATTGATCATGAAAAGATAAAATCCATTATGGATTTTCCTACCCCAAAATATGTATATGATATTGGATCCTTTATGGGCCTAGAAGGATACTATAGGAGGTTCATAAAGGGGATTTCCAAGATTGGTTATCCAATCACCTACCTTCAGAAAAGGGAGTTATATTCATTTGGACAATAGAGTGTGAAGCAAGTTTTCAGCAGCTGAAACACCTTTTAGCCAATGCAAATGTGTTGAATATTTCAAACCCAAACAAGGATTTCCTTGTGTGTACATGTGCCTACAAGGAAGGACTCGGAGGAGTCCTTATGCAAGAAGGGCATGTGATTTGCTACGAATCCAGAAAATTGAATGAGCATGAAATCAATTATGTGACCCACGATTTGGAATTGGATGCCATAGTACATGCTTTAAGACTGTGGAGGAATTACCTCCTAGGAAGAATATTTGTAGTTATGACAGACCATAGTGGGATGAAATATTTTTTCGACCAACCCAAACTCAATGTTAGAAAAGCTAGGTGGATGGCTCTCCTTAGTGAGTTTCATTTTGAAATCAAACATATTAAAGGAAAAGAAAATAGGGTGGTTGATTCCCTTAGTAAAAGTATGAAAGTAATTCACTTGGAAGCTATAAGCACCTGTGAACTAGACATCAAGGAAAGAGTCAAAAGTACACAAGAACCAAATGCATTTTTAAAAACTGTGAAATCATACCTAGAGCCAGATCCCACGGGGTTGAGGTTTTAGGGCTATCAATTGTTGAATGATGGCTTGCTAACTTACAAAGGTAGGTTGTATATTCCAAATTGTGATGACTTGAAGAGGTTCATAATGGACAAACTACATAAAATACCATATATTGGTCATCCTGGTTATCAGAAAATGATCACAACCACTAAGAAACTATTTCATTGGTCTGAAATGAAAAAGGGCATAGTTGATTACTTATCTAAATGTCTAGTATGTCAGCAGGTTAAGGAAAAGCATCAACATCCAGTAGAGTTGTTGAATCCCCTACCAATTCTCGAATGGAAATGGGAAACCATCTCCATGGATTTCATCACAGTATTTCTCAAATCAACCAAGCAAAATGACGCCATTATGGTAGTTGTGGACAAACTAAGCAAGGATTCTCACTTTATCCCCATAAATTCAAATTGCAAGGCAATATATATTGCCAATATATTCATGAAATAAAAATTTATACCGCATGGCATACCTAAGGAAATCATATCATACAAAGATACAAAATTTACTTCAAATTTTTGGAAATATTTGTTTGTTGGTTTTGAAACTAAATTGTTGTTTAGTACATCCTATCACCCTCAAAATTATGGGAATACAGAGAGGGTAAACCAAGTGTTATAGGACATGTTAAGGATGCATTTGATACATCATCCCAAGATGTGGGAATATTACCTACCACTGGTAGAATTTTCTTATAAGAATCGCTATCAAGAGTCATTGAAGATGAGCCCTTTTGAGGATCTCTATTGTAGACAATGCAATATTCCAATCAGTTAGAATAACCTAGTAGACAAAATTACACTCGGGCCAGATATTCTAAAATAAATGCAACAACAAGTAGTTCAAATAAAACAGAATCTAAAAATAGATCAGGAGACATAAAATCTATGCATACAGAAAAATGATTCCTAGAGATTTCAAAGAATGGGATCATGTGTATCTCCAAGTTAGGCGTAGAAAACGTTCCTTGAGAATGGGAACTTGTGCCAAGCTAGAACCTCGGTTTTGTGGACCCATTGAAATTTTGGACATAATGGGACCTGTAGAATATAGACTAACACTTCCTCCCACATTGAAGGCACATAATGTTTTCCATGTTTCGTTATTGAAGAAATATGTACATGATTCTAATCATATAATTGATTGGTATTTGATTCAGGTGAGCCAGAGGGAGAATTCCTGCCAGAGCCACAATGCATAATAAACAAGAAATAAATCCCACTTAGGAACATAACCATTACACAGGTCAAGGTGCACTGGAAATACTTTGTTCCAGATGAAGCTACATCTGAAATGGAGGATTCCATAAAACATGCATACCCATTTTTTTTCATTGTTGTACATAAAGAACACAGTGGAAGGTAGAACACCGAGGGAAATTTTCCTTTAAGGGGGAGGGGATTGTACCACCCATGTTTCCCTCGGCTTGTAAATATAACTATAGCCTGCTAAAAGACTATGGGAAGACTGATTATGTGTGGATATTGGAACTGATGAACCTTTTTTTATAGAAGGTAATGTATATATTTATGCTACTAAATAAAATGGAAGATGTTACATAACTGTTGAAGGGGTTTCCATGGTAGATCATGATGCATGAGAGAGATGGTGAGGGGAACCAGTAATGGTTTAGATGAGCCATACCGGACTAGTACTCTGCTATATTTAAATTGTTTCGACCCAGAACAATCCTCTAATCCAGAGAATTTAATTACCATTCAAGTTGGTAGTTGGGAAGTTTTCCTCAAGATTCAATGAGAAAATGTGTAGAGTACCCATCCAGAAACTTTCTGACTTAACCCACTAAATTGGGAATTGGACCTACAAATTCTTTTTGAGGAAGGCAAGAAAAGGTAGAAAAATCATGGGCAAAAAGAGAGGGTCCAAGAAGAATGGTTCGGGTGACCATTTGTAAAGAGGGAAAGCATGTGGAGCTCTCTAATTCGGAAGAAAAATGAAAAATAATTTTTCTGGGGGTACATGAATTGTTGGGTAGCATTTTATAACCAAGACAATAAACGAGGTTGCAGAGAAGATGAGTGATTCAGGAAGTACTCATTGCATACCCCCTTTCTTGGTGGAGAGAAAATTGATCTGCCAAGTTCCTGTGAGAGGAGGAGAGTGATCTTCTTCCCTAGTTGTTGTTGAACAAAAGGAAGAATATCTCTCTAAGCATCGTGATCTAGCTAGGGAGTGGATAGTGGTAAATCCTTCCATAGTTGTTGTTCCTACGTTGGGTGGAAAAGGGCACCCCTTTCAACAATTGCATCATTTTATTTGTTCTATATAAGTATATTTTTATATATCTTTGTAGTGTTAAGTTCATAGAAAATCATAGACTGTGTTTTAAAGCTGTGTAAGTTTAAATTTTGACAAAAAATGGCTTGATAAGTTTAGGTAAAATGAAGAGAATGTCTTAGCTGAATCTCATATGATTTACTTCATTATCTCTTGACTATCTCTATGTTATAATAATATTTTTGGGAGTGAATGTTGTGGTTGACTACGTTGCACAGTTTAATGCATGATTTGGCAATGGTGATTGAACAATTAAAAATATCTATAAAGAATCTAAAGGAAGAGAGAGTGATTTTATGTATAATAGTGTTCTATTTTAGCTTGTCCTCAAGCCTTATTACAGAAAACTTAGAGTATCTCAGATGTGGGTTTGGACTATAGGGAAATAACCCAAACATTTAAGAGTGCAAAAAAAATAATTATAAATTGGTCATAAGGAAAATAATTTTGGAATTATACTTGAACCTTCTTACTTGAATTCAAATTACAAAATCCCTTTAGATTTCATTTGAGAATTAATAACAATTATGCTAAAATTGCATTAAATCTCCTATAAATTTTGGAGGGATCCCCTAAATTGTGGTAGGCTATAAATTTTGGTAGAAATGTAAAACTACTGTGGAGGAAATTCTTTGTCTTAGGACCAATTTCCTTAAATTTTGTTCAAATTAAACCTCACCACGCATTGAATACATGTAGGGGAGATTATTAGTGTAAATGTGCATTCCTATACTTTATGGGAAAATATGAATAATGGTTAAGTATGGTAGAATTCCTAATTTTACCATTTAAATGTTTGATAGTTAAATAATAAGAATTATAAATATCACATATTAAATTTATGAAGTTCATGCCTATGCACGAAAAATGGAAATATAAAATCCTTTTTCTCTATGAAAAAAGGTTTTAACTATGCTCATATTTTCCCCATTTACAGAATTCATATGTTTCCTAGGTAGCTTAGTGCTCGTCAAGAAACATGAATATTAGAGTATTTTTAATTATTAGTGTTCAAATACCTGAAGTTATAAAAATCTTCCTATTTTTCTCAACACAGAAGTAAGTATGAAAATGCAACAGTATTTAATTATTAAAGGCTTGGAAAATATATATATATATATCTTCTTGTATCCTTCTACCTTGAAAATATTTATATAGTATTTACAAACATTACTATCAAAAAATTCTTTCTTTCGAAACGCAAAGAATGGGGCAATTGTTTAGAGTGCGAAGACCAATGGGTTTTAAGAAATACGTTATTAAATATTAAACTAAGCTCGTGTGTGATTGGTATTCGGAGTCCCACATTTGTAGAAGAAGGGAGAGTGCATGAGAATGAATTCGGAATCCATCGGAGCGATGGCATGGACATTATAAAGTTTGGATACATTTTAATGTTACCCCTTCCCTTTTCTGATTGGTTATTAGAGTAACGAGCAGGGCACGTGCAAATTTACTCAGACGACTTCAATTTGGGATGAGATATATTTTTTAAAATTTAAATATAGTATAATATTTAAACTGAATAGATTTTGATTGACATTTAGAATAGTGAGAAAGGAGTAAATGTATGGAGCATGAAGACCAAGGGAGTCATGACCAATATAATATTATAATAATAATTCGACACAAATTCCAAAACCATTTCGGAGTAAATAAAAATGGGCAGTTGAATGATGTCTGAATGGCTTTGAAGTGATGAGTGGGGAGGTAGTGTTCGTAGTTCGAAGCCATCAGAGCGATGGCATGGGTGGCATAAATTTAATTATATAAAATTATTAGAACTCTTTTACTTTTTAGATTTTGAGCATCGGTAAAGATCCACGTTCTTTATTAATGAAATAATAAAATATAATGTAATGCAACTGAGGTGTGCTACGATGGAGTTGGGTACTTTACAATTAATTTGATTATCTTATGATATAATTAAATTAATTGCATTATAATGTGTTGTAATATGGATAATTAAACTAACACTAAACCATTACCAAGGAAAATGGAGGGAAAATGAATCTACATTAATTACTAGGCCAAAGTTATTAGGAAAAGCAAAAAGAATGTGTTTACTAGGGTAATTAGTTGTGGAGAATAATTATCCCTAATGAGATTTAAGTAATTAAATACCAAGAGATGTATTTTTGAGAAATATTAATTAAGTATTCCAATTGATTTATAGGAGACAGACAATTGTTGTTCTATGGACAAGCGAGTTTCATCTCCCTATGATGACTTGATGAGATGTGATGGGTCCACGTGTCGAGATACTAAGCCACATTCTAGGTCAAGAGATAGATGCATTGTAAGAGTAGTGACCCAGGTGTTAAACGAAACTCAATATCAATTATTGATTATCACAGGACCCACTTAGCAAATTGGGAGAAAAGGGTGAGTTGATGCTGACTAAGAGTGTCGATGGGATAATTTGTGTAAGTCTTTAACTAGTTGATGAGTTGAGTGTGGTCTAGTAGGAAATATGAACCTTAGGCATTGAATGAATCCTAACCATAGGTCAGGAGTTCTTGTGTGCATCGAGACCAGTCATCGAGGGGAGAGGGAATATTCCTCGATACCTTGGGTTTGGGGTAATGATACTACATAGATTTCCCAATCTCCAAATGGATGATATAGAGAAGGAATATTCCTCGATACCATACTCGTTGGAGGAAAGAAAATAGTCTGCTATGATAAGGTCTAAGCGACGATAGCTATAGGGTTGTGTGGACCAAAGTTCCTATGTGGAAATCTATGCTAGTGCCACACCAGGACCAGGGTGTTTCCACGTCAGTTGGCATGGACAATGAGAGATCATGTGGATGCCAGGTGGCAGTAGGAGAGGTGTTTCCTACATAAATATGATAACTTCGACAGGTGACAACTCTTGTTCCATAGCTCAGTTCTGAGCAAAATTATTGTTGTTGGAAAGATCTTGACGAGTGTAAGATGACAAAGTTGTGATATATATTATTTAATATTATTATAAGAAGAAAAAATATGATACCACATCTCCTAAAAGGTACTTAGGGGGTTGGGTGTCTGACAATTACTCACTGACAATTCCTCTTATGCCTCACATTATCTCCAAGATTAATGTGCCATAGATCTGTTCTCCACATCTCAGAATCCACAATATGGATAGGTCTAATTTTTGGTACAAAGATGCATTGCATAGGAATGGTCATGCTCACCAAAACTCTCCAATACCCACATCATAGTTTAGAATATACAATTGTTTTATCAAATCTATAGTTGTCATGGATCCATCAACAATATCTCGAAATCCATGACCTGAGTTGATCTGATTTTTTGTTGCGAGATTCATTGCATATGGATGCCCACGCTCAACAAAAATATCCAATACCCACATCTTATTTTAGGAGATACAATTGTTTTATCATATCTGTAGTTGCATGAAATAGATCAACAAAACCTCGGATCGCTACTTTGAAAAACACATCTAAATGATATCATTCATTGGGAGAGAATAATTGTAATGGAGGAGAAACATTTAGTTACCTCGACCCTTTAGAGTCTGAATCTAAAACTTGTCAAAGAATATAGCAAACTTCAAGAAATCAAAGATTTGTCTTCAAAACATGTGTACATATTTTTCCATGGATTATGGACTCATTGGGATCCTAATGGAGGAGCATTAAGCTCAAGTTGATACTTGGACCATCCACATTAATGATATGGAGGAGAAATTCAGTCTTCTAAATGAACATTTTTTGGTTTATTTAAAAGAGAAGGAAGAGATTATTGCTTGTTTGAAGAAATATATGCAACAATCTCTTCCTTCTAATGTTGCTTTTGCATTGTTGTCCACTACTGAGCTTCCTTCACCAAATTTTGAGTTGCACAATCTTGGTTTTGGGTCAAACTTGATGCATTGGATGGGATACACTAGTGGTGGCATTGGTAAGAATGGACAAGGGATTGTACATCCCATTCATCCTGTAATGAGACTAGAAAAATCCATACTTGGTTTTGTTGGGACTTCATTGCCAGTAGCAAGTTGTGTCGATATTTTTGTTGTTCAAACTCAATTTGTTCCAGCACAAGAGTCCATCACACAAGATGAATATTCTACTGTTGAGTTGTGTAAGCCACTGCCTACACCTCTTATTGATACAAATTTGGAGATTTCACAGCGAGATTCAACACCAACTTCAGCATTAGAGTTTATAATATCAGACTCTTCAACACCAACATCATAGTTTTTAGTAGCAATAGACTCTTCAGTGTCAACTTTAGGGTCTACATCCTCCACTTATCAACATCCTCAACATCATAATCGGAGGAAACATTGCCTTACTATCAGGTATCCAAAACCTTTTATCAGATTCTCTTATTTCATCTCATTGGTGAAGAGGCGTATATGGATAACATCTTGGCAAGGTACCAAGTCTGAGTATTGTTTGTGGTTGGCTTGATGATTTCTCATGGTAGCATTTGCAACCGTTTGAGGAAATATTACAGATGTGTTTCATCCACAATAAATGTGAACCATTTTCATTGCTCTTGACTTGACTGATTATGTCGTCTTTACAATTCCATTCACCATTATTTTGATGACTTTTATGGTGTTTGATTCTATGTTTAGGAAACACTATGTCTAGCCCGACCATCTTGGTGTAGGCTAGCGTCTTAAATTTTGGAGAGATCGGGTTGTTGTCAACTAGTATCAACTTCAACATTTCATCTTCAGCACACTCATTGAAGTATATTATGATCCGTCATCATCAAATCATGCTTCATTGAATTGTCATATTTTCTTGGTTTTGGAGACTGTCTACCTTCCACATGGTGTATCTCACTTGTTTTTCTCTTCTTTTTGATACATTGTATTTTTTGGGGGGGGTTCCCATGAGGTTTTCCCTCTTTCCTCACTTTATTTCTTCATTGTTCATTAGTTCCATTGTTCATTGGTACATAACATGGACCTTGTTGTTGGTACCTGTTATCCCCACTTTTCAATGATAACTAGGAGATCATGTCTCAAGGCCCACAGGTCCTAGACATGGAGTACCGAGTGCGAGATTGACCTGAGCATGGCCCTGAAGGGCCCACCTTTTCTTCTTCCATCATCTTTATCTTGTCAGTAGCAGCAATATCCATCACCATCGGTTTGGTCCTGTATCAAAGGAGGTTCTTGCTTCATGAGGTAATTAGTCCAGGTATCATGGTATGTGTCACATTTGATCATTAATACCTTTAAATGTATGCATCTGATTCCTTTTATTTCTAATGATTGCTTGGATATTACATTTTCCCACTTAACCATGTTTGGGGGGATTGACAGAGTGCCATAGCAAGCCTGTATCTATAGGTTTTGGTTTTCCACTAGGAGGATTTCTGAAAATCCATCATCCGCTCCCATCATAGCACCACTTCTTCATCTTACTTCCCGCTCACTTATCCCTTTCCCCTTGTCTGGGCATTAGGTTGACCTATTTTCAAGACTGCACCTTACCTTGTGGGAAGAAGGGGATAAAGGCCCAGAAGGTAAAAGCAAGCTGGTAAAAGATAAAAGAATAAGAATAAAACCTCGAGATGCTTTGCCCAGGGATCCCCGAGAAAGCGATAAAAAGCTTCTCAGCAAGAAACAAGAGGGACCCGAAAAAATAGTAAAACAAGACCTAGTCAGAGGATAGGGGGTCTCATCATGAGCCAGCCTATTAGGTCCATGGGTACCTAACAGTATGACATTGCCACTAGCTGGTTACCACGCCAAGGCAATGACTCTTGGTTGCATGTCCAAGGGAAAGGGGGTCTCATCATGAGTCAACCTTCTCATATTTGTGAAAGTACTTGTGGGTAACACTCTCAACTCTCGTCACCATGCCAAGGCAGTGTCCCCTAATTAGCTCTTGAACAAAAAAAGAAAAAAAGAATAAAAGGAATGAAGGTAAGAGTGGGCTTGGAAATAATGCATCCATGACGGGTACAGCTTGCCTTCTACAAAGGCACCCACAGGTAACAATTTTTCATCCTTGGCCTTCACTGCACCCACATGCTTGGACATCCCCTCACCACATCACCCACTTACATGGCTTGGATGAGGTCTTTTCAGAAACTTTCCTTTTCCTGTGGATATTAGCCCAATAGGATGCCTTGTCCTTTTCTTAAGACTTGTATTGCAGGATTGTGTAACGTCTTTGAGTTGTTAAATGATGTATTAGGGATTTTATGCATATGTTTAATAATATTGATGATGAGATGTGATTGACATTGCTATGATCCCTATGACTCATGAGCCCACGGAGGGTGTAGCCTTTGATGTGCAGGACCATGCTCGACGGACATGTACCATTTGGACTTGTACACATGGGGAGATGATCAATTCGAACCGCCATGGGGATGAAGAGCCTGCCAGATGGATGTTGAGACCCCATCAGGGGGCAGAGACAGGACACAGATGGATCAGGGGCTTTGCACCAGAGAAGAAGAGAACGTTCCACCAAAGGCACCCCGACACAGCTTGACATAGGGGGGATGACCCTTTCTTAGTGGAATGTTGGCCTTTGGAGGCCTAGGACATCACCACCTTGACCATGACATCACCCAACATCATGGACGTTTGGGGTAGGCAGACTAGGCAACAGTGGCACGTGTGGCAGGTTGGAGAAGCCCAAGGAGGGCTAACATTTTGCTCCAGGACGCCCCATATGCCCTAAAAAGGGCTAACATCTCCCTTGGAGGGGCTTTTACTCTCCTTTCAGCTTGATTTAGGGTTTTAACTTGACAATTTAATGTAAAATAGTATGATTTGATATTTTGTCCTTGTCGGCCTTTTTACCTGACCTAAAATGTAAAATTAGGTCAAGGTTTTGTATAAATGGGAGCTTTTGACTCTCATGTTTTCATCACAACTTACTCACTCATTAGTGAGGTCTGAAATTTGTGCCCTATCTTGGGTATTTGGCTGATTTAAGGAAGGCGCACTTGTTGAAGGAAGATGTTTTTGGCATATTTTGGCAATTCTCTTGAAGGAGGGTGTTACAACTAGGGTTTGCATACTATTTCATGGTGATATGTAAGTGTTTTTTCTGCAAAACTTCTTGAATGAATGGTTGTAGTCTTATATTCTTGCATATGTTTATGATTTGCTGATTAAAACCCTAGGTGACAAGAACACAAGTAGGTCCTTGTCTCATGTCCCCTGATAGAGAATTTTTCATCCATTGAAGAGGAAAAGAGAGCCTAACTGTAGCTACACTCCCTTCTCCTCTTCCCCTTTGCTAGCCGTACCTGTTTGAGCTCAAGAAGGAGAATACGTCCCAGGCCTAGGTTATCTACACTTAGGTCCATTTTTCTTCTAGGGTTTGATGATAGAGCCTTGTTGTAGCAACACTCTCCCTCATTTGACTCTCTTGTCTTGACTTTATCTTTCATGCTAGCCGTTTTTTCCATCTAAGGAAGGAGGAGAGAGAACGAGGCCTTGCCATAGCAACATCGGAGTGAGCCTCTCTCCCCTAGGGTTTTGTCTCTGAGGCCCTACCATAGAATCACTTCAGAGCTCTTCCCTCCATTCCTTAGTTGTCCTCCTTCAACCCTTACGGCCTCCTTTAAATTGACTACATTTTACCCTAGAAGGCACTGATCTTAAGACCTCCAACGTTGAAGTGGAATTTGATCACAAATTCTCTCAAAATTTGAATTTCAAACCCTAAATACACTAACCCTAAGCTCAACTAACTTACTAACCCTAGTTTTTGGCGTCATCCTTGGTTATCACATCTTTAATGCAGCAACGTTTCATTTTATGAGAAATTGAATGGTAGTTAAAGGCATTAATTGATTTAAATATTGATTTGTTGCATTGAATGCCATATCATTCTAGTATTTATTGCTGAAGTGACATTACTTTTATTGTTATTTTGTAAACATTGACTTCATCAACATTTACTTTCAAATTGCTTATATTGAATATCAGATAGTCTTTGATATATACGAAGTACTAACCGAAGCCTACATATATCAGTTTATTGTTGCTTTGTTCTCGGGCAGGGATTCTACTTGGTTATCTTTGTTGGCTATAAGCTGGACTATCTGTTCTGGTGGTGATCTGTGAAGGGGGGAACTTGTCATTGTTTGATTATCCTTTAGCCTCTTCAAAACCCCAAGTCATTGTGGACGTCTCCCCTGGGCCTCACCTCCCTAAAGAGAAAGAACCTCCCCATCATGGTGACATTGGGTGGGATAGGTTCCTGTTATGCCAGTTTGGCCTTCTACTTTATAGCCTTTCTTCCTAGCTACAAATTGTGCGATAACAATACCCATTCTTTATTAACCCATAGTAGTGTTCAGGGGGGGTGTTGGAGATATTACACACACATAGGATATTTGTTTCCTTATTTTTATATGTTTATTAGTCATTATTGAGGGTCTCCTATTTTTTAGGAACCTCTCCTACATTCTAGGAGAATATTCTCTTAAGTTTAGAGAAATTTACATTTAGTTAGACTAGTGGAAGTTACTCATGCATGAAAACCTCAGTTTTATCACCAACAGTTGCATGTGCTTCTCTCACTTCCACACATGTGACTCAGTTAACTAAAGACTGCATGACTAGTTGACTAGGACTAGGTGGCAGTTAACTCTAGTAACTTCATGTGTGTGTCCAGATCTATCTAGACCACTGCTATGGTGCATTAGATTCTCTTCTAATGCACATTAGTTGATCTATACAGAGTAAATCATGTGTAAATTATCGTTCATTCATTTGGTTAATACATTTATATTCTTTTCTCTCCAATGTTTCTCTCATCTTCTCACATTTGCAAGTTGTGTTTGTTCTTCTACTAGCTAGATCTCTTGTGTATATACTCACCATATTCTACAAAGGAAATGTTGGATAGGTGGAGAAGAAATTCCATCTAGAGATTAGGTGAAGGATAAGAGAGAACAAAGGTACTTGCAAGTGGGTTTTAAAATATTGGAGCCACAACAGTAGGGTCATGTATTATAGAGTTTTCATATAGTCTTTGAGTGCATGTACATGGGTTTTAGTGTAGACGTGCACGTATACATTATTTTTCTTAAGGAAATTCACATACATCTTGGGAAAAATGAAATATCGAGGTTGTATATAAGATCAAGAGTTGTTAGGGTTTGCAGGTACTTTCTATAGTTTTACATACTTCTCTATGGTCCATTTTCCTAGGTATGATAGTCCTTGTAAGCTTTGAAGTTATTTGAGTGATAATATTAGTTAATGGGTGTAACATATTTTTGTATTGTGCATGAGATTTTGGTTTCCAATATTGCTTCCGCTATGTTTATTTGAGTTGAATATTCTATCAATTGTATTTTATTTTGCAAGATGCTAATTTGATTTACAACAAGGAAATCACTAGATAACAAGATACCTAGGTGTCAGAGTAGGGATTTCAACATGATATTGAGTTTATCCTTAAGGTTACAGATGGATTGAAATTATTCTTCTAATAGGTTTGTTTTAGGAAGTTTGGAAAGATGAAGAATCATGCCAAATGGAAAACTCATGTTGAATCTCTTCATCTTCATGTGTGGGAAGATGATTCTTTATGGATTCAATGGAGCATATAATGTATTCAATAGGAATACATTGAGGGACAAGGGAAATTATGAATCTTTTTTCTAGAAGATGGATGGAAGGAGGATCTAGATATATCAAGTATAAGTTTATAATCATTGATGGATAGGAAATGGATGAGGGAAAGGGGGATTTTTGGAGGGTAAAGAGAGGGATGTTTCAAGAATTTAGGTCAAAGTTGTCCTTAGAGGGAAAACGGTTTGGAAATAAACTAAGAGAAGAGTCATCACTTGGAATTGAATAAGAGTTGTCATGGTTGTAGTTGGGTGAATGCTTTAATAAAAGCATATGAATAGTGAATTTGATTAAGACATGCATTGGAGGTTGTAGGATGGATTGGGAATGTGTTGGAGATTAGTTGACATGGGGAGTAATAAAATGGATAATAGGTGGCCCAGGTTGTGTAGTGGAAAAATTAAAAGATAAGGGCATTGTTTTAGTAGTTGGAGTCACTTGGACGTGCTCCAAATTTTATGGAGAATAGGTTTGTGATGGGTAATAAGCCTATGATGGAAGAATACATAGGAACAATGGGTATAGAGAGGATGGGAGGGTTGAGATTAGTCTAATGTACATAGATGGTGTAGAGAATGATGCAAATGGTATCAAGGAATGTGAGGATGCAGAGGTAATTATTGGAGAAATTGTTGGATGAGAATGAGAAGTGAGAAATATCAACAAATGTGTTGATTTAGAAGATGAGGAAATTTGGCTAGCATTCTAGTTGGTTGAGGAGATTGGGACATATTTCTAGGCAGTGGAAGAGTGATGGGGAATATAAAGTTTGGGGGAAGGTTGATGAGAAGTGGATTGAAGAGAATTTTGAGGTTGTGTAGTATGAATGCTTGTAATTAATTTATTATTTTTTCTAATTTTTTTTGAAGAGGTTAATTCAAATAAATTAGATTCTTAACTATATGACATGTTGTCAATAATAGACCAAATATGAATGAAAATAATGGACAAKCATTTAAGATGRAGAAAAAGAGATAAATTGTGTGTAAGTTATTGTTACCATTACCAAAACTTCATGATGCGAATATATATATATATATATATATATATATATATATATATATATATATGCATTGGTACTAATTAATTGGTAATATGTACTCGGGATTACAAAATAATTAACGTGCACTGGTGCTTTCAAAATATCTAATACACATTGGTGCTTTAAAATACATAATAAGAATAAGTTCTTTTAAAATACATAATAAATATTAGTGAGTATTGT
>JZKD02S0267235.1:0-20677 GCA_000966675.3 Picea glauca | reverse complement strand
CCTCAAGGATGAGATTCAGGCCCATGTCCTCATGGCTCGGTCTTAGAGTTGGGTGGAGGCTACTAAAAGAGATAAAGAAGAACAACAGGTTGTATCTTCTCAAAACTGAAAACCCTCCTTTATCCCTTGCCCTAAACAAGTAAATCCCACTACTTCCTCTGCTCCACTAAAGATACAAAAATTGACCAGGTACGAAATGGTTGAACACCAACTCAAAGGCCTTTGTTATAACTGTGATGAAAAATATTTCCCAGGCCACAAGTGTAAAGACCAAAATATTTTTATGGCCATCTCTGAGGATATTTCAGAAGAGGATGTAGAAAATCCCTTTGTGTCTGAGTCACCTGAATCCACTGACATAACCCCTCCCTCAAACCCTCCCGAAGTAGAACTGATCATTTCCCTCAATTCTCTCACTGGCTTCTCCGCTCCCCAAACCCTCAAGATAATCAGTTACATCAAGCATCAGAAGGTCATCATTCTTGTTGATAGTGGAAACACCCATAATTTTATTCATTGCCACATTGCCCAAGAAACTCATTGCTACATCCATGGTGTCAATAATTTCCAAATCATGATTGCCAATGGTGGTTCCATGAAATGTGGAGGGTGTTGTGAAAATGTGCATCCCCAAATTGGTGACTACCACCTGAAATCCCATATGTTTTCTATCGGCATGGGAGGTTGTGACATTGTGTTGGGTTCACACTAGATAAAGACTTTGGTTCCCATTCTCATGGATTTTAAAGACTTAACCATGCAATTATACCAGGAGGGCCGCCAATATAAGTTACAAGGCATCACCGCCAGTTCACCTGCAATCATTAGTTCCCATCGCATGGATAAGCTTCTCAAAAAAGGTCATTCTAGTGGTATCGCCCAACTCCATGCCATACAAGCAATAGAGACACCCTCAGTCCCACAAGACCTCCAAGCCATCCTTTCTAAACATCAATTGGTCTTTTCCACTCCCCAAGGACTCCCACCTTCCTGTGGTTTTCATGATCATTCTATTCCCCTTGTACCCAACAACCTTCCTCCCAATATCCGTCTGTATCGTCACCCATTTTCCCAAAAATATGAGATTGATAAAATGGTCCAGGAAGTCCTTAATGCAAGTGTTATCTACCCTAGTACAATCCCCTACTCTTCTCCTATGGTCATGGTCTTGAAGAAAGAAGTTTCTTGGTGAATGTGTCCTGACTTCCATGCCCTCAACAAACTTACCATCAAAGACAAATTCCCCATTCCTGTAATTGATGACCTCCTGGAAGAACTGAGTGGCACCCAATTCTTCACTAAACTTGATCTTCATTCAGGCTACCACCAGATACGTATGAAAGAGGCAGACATTCCCAAGATTTCCTTTAGAACTAATGAGGGCCACTATGAGTTTTTGGTCATTCCCTTTGGCTTGTGTAATGCCTCATCCGCCTTCCAAATCCTCATGAATCATGTCTTCCATCCTTTTCTCCACCATTTTGTCTTAGTTTTCATTGAAGATATCCTCATCTATAGAAAAACCTGGAAACACCATATTGCTCATGTGGATCAAGTTCTCCATCTACTTTCTTAGCACCAACTTTTCCTAAAATAGTCTAAATGTGCTTTTGGTGCCTTAGAAGTAGAATACTTGGGCCATCTGGTTGGAAAAGATGGCGTCAAGGTGGATCCTAAAAAGATTGAAGCTATGCAATATTGGCCTCACCTAAAGACTCTTAAGATATTGTGTTGATTTCTGGGCTTAACAGGGTATTATCGCAAGTTTTTTAAGAATTATGGGAAGATTGCAGTACCTCTCACTCCTCTCCTAAAAAAGAACTCTTTCACTTGGACTCCAGTCACTTCTCAAGCTTTTCAAACCTTGAAGATGGCCATGTGAACCACTCCAGTCCTCTCCCTTCCTGATTTCACAAATACCTTTGTGTTGGAATGTGATGCCTCGAGGAAAGGAATTGATGTTGTCCTTATGCAAGAGGGTCGACCTTTGGCCTTTACCCACAAGAAACTATATGAAATAAATCTGGACAAATCAATCTATGAAAAGGAAATGTTGGCTATTTTTCATGTCATTGATCTGTGGCACCCTTATCTATTGGGGAAACGTTTCCAAATTAAGACAGACAATCAAAGCCTCAAGGAAATTGTTGCAGAATGGTAGTTGGTTCCCAAGTGGCATCTACTGGAGTTGTATCTTTTCACTGGACTAGCACTTCCTTGATGGTTCCCTAACATAGGTGATGCTCATGCTGGTCCAAAACTTCTTCTGGCTGTATCCAAATGGATCCTTCTTCAACTAACTCTGCAAGGTTGGTTTGAATTTGGCACTTAGCTCCAATCACCTTCTTTAAGCATGAAATATGAAAATCAGGATGTAGCTTCGAATGGCTGGGCAAAGCCAACTGATAGGCTACTTGTCCCACATGCTTGAGAACAGTACAAGGACCATAAAATTTGAGTGCTATCTTTTGACAATGCTCGGCCTTGAGGGAAGTTTGCTTGTAAGGTTGCAGCCGAAGAAACACCTGATCCCCTTCTGCAAATTGATGTTCAGAATGACGTTGATCTACTTGTTGCTTCATACAATTCTGTGCCATGACAAAATTATCTTTGAGGGTATGTAGAATATCCTCTTGAGTTGTAAGTGTTAGGTCAACAACTTGATCCTTCGAGGCACCTGGTAAGTATGAGATAACTGAAGGTGGCTTCTGTCCATATACCGCTTCAAAAGGAGTTATGTGTGTAGTTGTATGGTATGAAGTGTTGTACCACCATTCAACTAGGGGTAACCATTAAGCCCACTGATTTTGCTTGTCCGAGGAAAAACACCTCAAATATGTTTCCAAACACTTGTTGACAACTTATGTTTGGCCATTAGTCTGGGGATGATAAGTTGTGTTGAGATGCAATTCAGTGCCTTGTATCTTGAACATTTATTGCCAAAAATTGCTTTTGAAAGTTGGGTCGTGATTAGAAACAATAGAGTGCGGCATGCCATGAAGCTTGAAGACCCGATCCATGAAAATTTGAGCCATCGTGGATGCTATAAATGGGTGTTGAAGGGCACAAAAATGAGCATACTTGGAAAGGTGATCAAAAACCACCATGATGACAGATTTATTTCTCGATTTGGGTAAGTCAGTAATAAAATCCATAGAGATATCCTTCCAAATGGCAGGTGGAATTGGGAGCGGTTGTAGTGCACCCATAGATTTGACTGTTTCTCCCTTGTTTCTTTGACACACATCACATTCAACTACAAAATTATGAATGTACTATTTCATACCATCCCAGAAAAAGGAATGTTTGACCCTATCATAGGTTTTGGTGAACCCGGAGTGCCCTACTGTGGGTGTAGCATGAAGCTCAGAAAGTACCATGGATTTAAGATTTGATTGTTTACTTAAATACAAATGACCTTTGTATCGAAGTTCATCATGGAGCCAAGAGTACCCCTAGGAAGCTGGAGCATTGGACTTCAATTGTTGGATCAAATGTGAACTTTTGGGATCTTGTATCCATTCCTGGCGAACGGCTTGGAGCCAATATGGTACAATGAATGAAAGAGAAAAAAGGGATCCTTCATCTTCATATTTTCAAGAAAGTGCATCTGCAACCACATTGTCTTTTCCTTTCTTGTAAATGATCTCATAATCGTATCCAAAGAGTTTAGCCACCCATTTAGCGAATGGACCAACAAAAAATACAGGGTGTAAGGGAGAAGGATGAGATCGAATCTTGTTATTGTAGGTTTGAAAAGAATGGAACTTATAGACAACAGTAATGAATTATTTAAACAACGAAGGCTAGAAATAACCATCTCATAAGATTTTTTGGGAAGTGGCATATCCAAACATATGACCACCAAATGCTCCAGAGTTATAGTCATTCAAACCTTTCTCAACTTCATCATAAGTGAGACATCTTCGAAAGATGGAATCAATACCATGGAGGTAAAGGGTATCCCCAAGGATAATGTATTGATGGGCTTGATATCGGATACGACAATGATCTGTACTAGAAATATCAGACCAGAAAGTTTGGGTCTGGAGATAGATGATAATATCTCCATACCATACATCGTCAGAACTGATCAGAAAGAGGGATTCATCAAGTAAGGAATCCTCTTCCATAGTCTATGTCTCAGTAAAGGGAAGGTCACAAATCAAATCAACAAAAACCAAAGATCACTTTGACTTGGCACACTCAAACTCCAAATCAAACTCCTGAAGAATAAATATCCATTTAGAGTATTTCCCCCCTAGAAATTTTTCAGGCAAGGATGTGTTTCATGGGGTTGCAATCAGAAATAATAGTGGTTTTGCATAATAAGATGTAGTGACGAAAAAGTTGAACAACTTGAACAGTTGCCAAGGCCAGTTTCTCCACATGTAGATATTTGGTTTTGGTGGTCGTGAGAATCCGAATCAAATAATATACAACATGTTCATCATGTGAGTTATCCTTTTGGACTAAAACCATAACAATGGTAGATTCCGAAGAAGCTAAGTACAGGAAATAATCTCAACTATAATTAGGTGGGAACAACAGTGGTGTACGGGTTAAGGAGAGTTTCAAAGCTTCAAAAGATTTATTTGTAGTGTTGTCCCATACAAAATCGTAACCTTTATTGAGAAGCCGAGTAAATCCTTTCATTAATTTAGCATAGTTGGGAATTAATCGATGTAAAAAGTTTGCCTTCCCTTGCAAACTTTGGATTTGGCGTAATGTGGAATGAGGAGGTAGATTAAGAATAGCCTCAACCTTCAAGGGGTATACCCTAATCCCATGTATCGAAACGATAAAGCCAAGAAGTCAGTTGGATTCCACACAAAAAATCCATTTCTAAGGATTCAAACGTATGCGATAATAACGATAGCGTAGAAAAATGGCTTGTATATGTGTCAGGTGATCTTGACAATGCATAGAATGTATCGATAAATCATCTAGATAGGGTTGTATGATGTGTTTAATATAATGAAAAGTATAAGACATAGCGCACTGAAAATTCACCCCAATGTTTTTTAGACCAAAAGATTGTTTCCGATAGGCAAAGGTTCCCCAAGGTAAAATAAAAGCAGTTTTATGTTGATCCATAGGTAAAATATTGATTTGATTATAGCCGAAGAATCCATCCATCAAAGAAAATATTTCACTTCCAGCACAATTGTCAACAATCTGGTCAACGACATGGGTTGGATAGTTATCTTTGGGAAAATCTTTGTTGATATCCCTATACTTGACACAAACATGGATCGTGCCTTGTTTCTTCATAACGGGAACAAAATTGGATACCCAATCCGTCAAAGCTACAAGATAGATAAAACTGGCTTTAAGAAATTTTTCAACATCAAGATTAATTGCAACAGCTTTGTGTGAGTATACTAGATGAAGTCTCTGCTGAACAAGTTTAGCATCTAGGTATGTATTAATCTCATGTACAACAATATCAGGATCAATACCAAGAATTCCTTCATAACTCCAGGTGAAAACGTAACAAAATTCTTGGAAAAGGTATTTATAAGTACAAACCTCATCGCCAGAACATGAGGCATCGATATGAACATTTTCCAAGACTCCAGGCTTAATCAAAATGTCAAGTGGGATGGTAGGGGAGATATTACTCAAATTCACTTCATACAAAATATCCTATGTAGCTTCAGGAATAGAGGAAATAATAACAATGCTAGATGGTGTTGAAATCCATTGATAACTCTCTATGGTCTCAGGTTCCAGGAAGAGAATAGAATGATGATGCTCATCATCGCATGGAGTCTCTTCCATACATGAATGTCATGATCCTATCATCAGTAGGAAATATCTGATGAAATGGATCGGGAAACATATCATAGAGAGGAGGAGAAGTAGTCGATTGAATAGCTTTATAAGCTAGTTCTACCAGACTTAAAGGCATGCAGTCGTCGTAACGAAGGAAATCACTAGGGTTAGGTATTATCCAAGGGTCATAAGACTCAGGGTTTTCACTAATAGAAGTTGATATCATATTGATAGAGGCGACAAAAGGAGAAGGAATATTGGGTGGAGGAATGGGGAAATTACCCATTAGCGTTGAATCTTTAAGAAGATCCACACCAACATTATCATAACCGAGAGGTGTTTTTAAAATGAAAGGAACGTTGCTAGTACGTTAATTATAATTAAAGAAGGTCAGTTGATCAATATTAATGACCTTACCTTGGTGCGGGAATTGTAGCACATGAAAAATGGTAGAAACAACTATGCACATGGAGTCAATCCAACTACGACCAAGTAGAATGGGCACACCAAAATTGAAGGAGTTGCAGATGCAACTTGAAGAGTTGTTAAAGAAGGGATATATACGCCCAAGTTTGTCACCTTGGGGAGCCCCAGTTATTTTTGTTAAGAAGAAGGATGGAAACTTGAGGCTATGTATTGATTTCAAATAGCTAAATAAGGTCACCATAAAGAATAAATATCCTTTTCCAATGATTGGTGATTTGTTTAATTGGTTAAAAGGTGAAAGAATCTTTTCCAAGATTGAATTGAGATCACATTATCATCAAGTGAGAATAAAGGAAGAATACATAAAAAAGACAACATTCAGGACAAGATATGCGCATTATGAGTTCACAGTAGTACCATTTGGACTATCAAATGCCCCAACTATTTTTATGTGCCTAATGAATGGAGTGTTCAGGGAGTACCTAGACAAGTTTGTAATTATGTTCCTAGATGATATACTCATATACTCTAAGTCAAAAGAGGAACATGATCAACATTTAAGAATGGTGTTGCAAGTTTTAAGAGAGAATAAATTGTATGTTAAACTAATTTAGTTCATATTTTATCAAAAGAAGATTCACTACTTGGGGCATATAATTTCAGCAAAAGGGATAAAAGTTGATTCTGAAAAGACAAAGGTCATTAGAGGATGGTCAACTCCAAGAAATTTAATAGAGGTCAGATCATTCATGGGTCTTGTTGGTTATTACCAAAGATTCATAAAATGGTTTTCAAATATTGCAAGTCCAATCACTTCTTTGCAAAATAAGGGAGTAAAAATTTAATGAAATTCCAAGTGTGAAGAGAGATTTCAGCAACCAAAGGAAATATTGACAAGTGATCCAATATTTAATATTTCAGATCCAGATGAAGAATTTGTAGTTTGCATAGATGTGTGCAAGGAAGGTTTCGATGGAGTTCTCAGTCAAAAAGATCATGTGGTATGATACGAGTCCAAAATATTAAAAGAGCATGAAAATAACTATGCCACCCATGATCTAGAGTTAGCAGCAATTTACATGCATTAACAATGTGGAAACATTACCTCATGGGGAGAAAATTTGAGCTAAGGACAAACCACTGTGGTATGAAGCATTTGTTTGGACAACCAACATGAAATGTTAGAAAAACTAGATGGATGGAATTTTTGAGTGAAAATTACTTTGAAATTAAGCATATAAAGGGTAAGGGAAATCAAGTGGTTAATGCACTCGACCAGAGATATCATGAAGTGCATGTTGCAACTATGAGTATGTATGGGACTGATCTGAAAGATAAAATTGTTGCAACAACACATTTGGATCAACAATATATAAAAGTAAAAGAGACATTACAACAAGGTAATTTCCAAAAGAAATTTAATTATTATGAGCTGAAAGAATATGGAATTATCATGTACAAAGGAAAAGTATATGTGTTGAATTCCAATGAGATGAAAAATGCAGTTTTGAAGGAAATGGATAATGTGTCATATGTCGGGCACTCAGGATATCAGAAGATAATTGCAGTTGTAAGAAGCCAACACTTTTGGACAGAAATGAATAAGGAAGTGGCTAATTACATAGGAAGGTGTCTAGAGTGCCAGAAGGTGAAGACAAAACAAAGACATCCAACGTGGTTATTTTTTCCCTTATCCATTTAGGAATGGAAGTGGGAAGTAGTTACAGTTGATTTTATTACAAAGTTTCCCAAATAGTGAAGAAACATGATTCCATCATGGTGGTGGTGGGTAAATTGACTAAGGAAATACATTTTATCCCAATGAAGACAACACACAAGGTAGAAAATATTGCATAGATATATATGAAAGAAGTTGTCAAGATACATGGGGTGCCTAAGGCAACAATTTCCGACAGAGATCCAAAGTTTAGTTTGAATTTTTGGAAGGGTTTATTCAAAGGCTTTGGGACAAATCAAAATCTCAGTACAATGTATCACCCATAGTTCGATGGGAAAACATAGAGGACTAACATAATGATTGAGGACATGCTTGGAATGTATGTGATGGACCAACCATCAAAGTGGCAAGATTATATTCATTTAGTTAATTTTCTTACAGTAATGGGTATCGGGTCCCATTGAAAATGAGTGCATTTGAAGAATTGTATGGTAGAAAGTGTAACACACCAATGAGTTGGGATAATCCAATAGACAAAGTAGTTGTTGGGCCAAATTTTTTAAGGGAAATGGAAGAGCATATGGAAAAGATCAAACACAATTTAAAATCTACCCAGGATAGGAAAAAAAGTGATGTAGACAAGAGTAGAGTATCTAGATATTTCAAAGTTGGTGAACATGTGTTCTTAAAAGTGAAATAAAATATAAGTTTGTTAATATTAGGAGGTTTCCCAATGTTGGTTGCAAGATATTGTGGACCTTTTGAAATATTAGAAAAGATAGGGTCATTTGCACACATGATAACATTATCTGCATCCATGAGAGTGCATAATGTATTTCATGTGTCATTATTAAAGAAATATGTGATGAACCTAACCACATAATTGGTTGGAATGTGATCTATATGGAGCACAAAGGGGATTTGTAGGTGGAACCAATAGACATCCTGGACTACAAAGTTAAAGTTCTCGAGAAAAAATCCATATGGATAGTAAATGATCTAAAAATGAAGAAGACTTGAAAAACTTGAATAATTATTGCAAGTGAAATGTTATGTGTTTAAAGCAACATGATCAATTTGCAACACATAAATTAAGGATTNCCTCAAGGATGAGATTCAGGCCCATGTCCTCATGGCTCGGTCTTAGAGTTGGGTGGAGGCTACTAAAAGAGATAAAGAAGAACAACAGGTTGTATCTTCTCAAAACTGAAAACCCTCCTTTATCCCTTGCCCTAAACAAGTAAATCCCACTACTTCCTCTGCTCCACTAAAGATACAAAAATTGACCAGGTACGAAATGGTTGAACACCAACTCAAAGGCCTTTGTTATAACTGTGATGAAAAATATTTCCCAGGCCACAAGTGTAAAGACCAAAATATTTTTATGGCCATCTCTGAGGATATTTCAGAAGAGGATGTAGAAAATCCCTTTGTGTCTGAGTCACCTGAATCCACTGACATAACCCCTCCCTCAAACCCTCCCGAAGTAGAACTGATCATTTCCCTCAATTCTCTCACTGGCTTCTCCGCTCCCCAAACCCTCAAGATAATCAGTTACATCAAGCATCAGAAGGTCATCATTCTTGTTGATAGTGGAAACACCCATAATTTTATTCATTGCCACATTGCCCAAGAAACTCATTGCTACATCCATGGTGTCAATAATTTCCAAATCATGATTGCCAATGGTGGTTCCATGAAATGTGGAGGGTGTTGTGAAAATGTGCATCCCCAAATTGGTGACTACCACCTGAAATCCCATATGTTTTCTATCGGCATGGGAGGTTGTGACATTGTGTTGGGTTCACACTAGATAAAGACTTTGGTTCCCATTCTCATGGATTTTAAAGACTTAACCATGCAATTATACCAGGAGGGCCGCCAATATAAGTTACAAGGCATCACCGCCAGTTCACCTGCAATCATTAGTTCCCATCGCATGGATAAGCTTCTCAAAAAAGGTCATTCTAGTGGTATCGCCCAACTCCATGCCATACAAGCAATAGAGACACCCTCAGTCCCACAAGACCTCCAAGCCATCCTTTCTAAACATCAATTGGTCTTTTCCACTCCCCAAGGACTCCCACCTTCCTGTGGTTTTCATGATCATTCTATTCCCCTTGTACCCAACAACCTTCCTCCCAATATCCGTCTGTATCGTCACCCATTTTCCCAAAAATATGAGATTGATAAAATGGTCCAGGAAGTCCTTAATGCAAGTGTTATCTACCCTAGTACAATCCCCTACTCTTCTCCTATGGTCATGGTCTTGAAGAAAGAAGTTTCTTGGTGAATGTGTCCTGACTTCCATGCCCTCAACAAACTTACCATCAAAGACAAATTCCCCATTCCTGTAATTGATGACCTCCTGGAAGAACTGAGTGGCACCCAATTCTTCACTAAACTTGATCTTCATTCAGGCTACCACCAGATACGTATGAAAGAGGCAGACATTCCCAAGATTTCCTTTAGAACTAATGAGGGCCACTATGAGTTTTTGGTCATTCCCTTTGGCTTGTGTAATGCCTCATCCGCCTTCCAAATCCTCATGAATCATGTCTTCCATCCTTTTCTCCACCATTTTGTCTTAGTTTTCATTGAAGATATCCTCATCTATAGAAAAACCTGGAAACACCATATTGCTCATGTGGATCAAGTTCTCCATCTACTTTCTTAGCACCAACTTTTCCTAAAATAGTCTAAATGTGCTTTTGGTGCCTTAGAAGTAGAATACTTGGGCCATCTGGTTGGAAAAGATGGCGTCAAGGTGGATCCTAAAAAGATTGAAGCTATGCAATATTGGCCTCACCTAAAGACTCTTAAGATATTGTGTTGATTTCTGGGCTTAACAGGGTATTATCGCAAGTTTTTTAAGAATTATGGGAAGATTGCAGTACCTCTCACTCCTCTCCTAAAAAAGAACTCTTTCACTTGGACTCCAGTCACTTCTCAAGCTTTTCAAACCTTGAAGATGGCCATGTGAACCACTCCAGTCCTCTCCCTTCCTGATTTCACAAATACCTTTGTGTTGGAATGTGATGCCTCGAGGAAAGGAATTGATGTTGTCCTTATGCAAGAGGGTCGACCTTTGGCCTTTACCCACAAGAAACTATATGAAATAAATCTGGACAAATCAATCTATGAAAAGGAAATGTTGGCTATTTTTCATGTCATTGATCTGTGGCACCCTTATCTATTGGGGAAACGTTTCCAAATTAAGACAGACAATCAAAGCCTCAAGGAAATTGTTGCAGAATGGTAGTTGGTTCCCAAGTGGCATCTACTGGAGTTGTATCTTTTCACTGGACTAGCACTTCCTTGATGGTTCCCTAACATAGGTGATGCTCATGCTGGTCCAAAACTTCTTCTGGCTGTATCCAAATGGATCCTTCTTCAACTAACTCTGCAAGGTTGGTTTGAATTTGGCACTTAGCTCCAATCACCTTCTTTAAGCATGAAATATGAAAATCAGGATGTAGCTTCGAATGGCTGGGCAAAGCCAACTGATAGGCTACTTGTCCCACATGCTTGAGAACAGTACAAGGACCATAAAATTTGAGTGCTATCTTTTGACAATGCTCGGCCTTGAGGGAAGTTTGCTTGTAAGGTTGCAGCCGAAGAAACACCTGATCCCCTTCTGCAAATTGATGTTCAGAATGACGTTGATCTACTTGTTGCTTCATACAATTCTGTGCCATGACAAAATTATCTTTGAGGGTATGTAGAATATCCTCTTGAGTTGTAAGTGTTAGGTCAACAACTTGATCCTTCGAGGCACCTGGTAAGTATGAGATAACTGAAGGTGGCTTCTGTCCATATACCGCTTCAAAAGGAGTTATGTGTGTAGTTGTATGGTATGAAGTGTTGTACCACCATTCAACTAGGGGTAACCATTAAGCCCACTGATTTTGCTTGTCCGAGGAAAAACACCTCAAATATGTTTCCAAACACTTGTTGACAACTTATGTTTGGCCATTAGTCTGGGGATGATAAGTTGTGTTGAGATGCAATTCAGTGCCTTGTATCTTGAACATTTATTGCCAAAAATTGCTTTTGAAAGTTGGGTCGTGATTAGAAACAATAGAGTGCGGCATGCCATGAAGCTTGAAGACCCGATCCATGAAAATTTGAGCCATCGTGGATGCTATAAATGGGTGTTGAAGGGCACAAAAATGAGCATACTTGGAAAGGTGATCAAAAACCACCATGATGACAGATTTATTTCTCGATTTGGGTAAGTCAGTAATAAAATCCATAGAGATATCCTTCCAAATGGCAGGTGGAATTGGGAGCGGTTGTAGTGCACCCATAGATTTGACTGTTTCTCCCTTGTTTCTTTGACACACATCACATTCAACTACAAAATTATGAATGTACTATTTCATACCATCCCAGAAAAAGGAATGTTTGACCCTATCATAGGTTTTGGTGAACCCGGAGTGCCCTGTTGTGGGTGTAGCATGAAGCTTAGAAAGTACCGTGGATTTAAGGTTTGATTGTTTACTTAAATACAAATGACCTTTGTATCGAAGTTCATCATGGAGCCAAGAGTACCCCTAGGAAGATGGAGCATTGGACTGCAATTGTTGGATCAAATCTGAACTTTTGGGATCTTGTATCCATTCCTGGCGAACAGCTTGGAGCCAATATGGTACAATGAATTAAAGAGAAAAAAGGGATCCTTCATCTTCATATTTTCAGGAAAGTGCATCTGCAACCACATTGTCTTTGCCTTTCTTGTAAATGATCTCATAATCGTATCCAAAGAGTTTAGCCACCCATTTAGCGAATGGACCAACAAAAAATACAGGGTGTAAGGGAGAAAGATGAGATCGAATCTTGTTATTGTAGGTTTGAAAAGAATGGAACTTATAGACAACAGTAATGAAATATTTAAACAACGAAGGCTAGAAATAACCATCTCATAAGATTTTTTGGGCAGTGGCATACCCAAACATATGACCACCAAATGCTCCAGAGTTATAGTTATTCAAACCTTTCTCAACTTCATCATAAGTGAGACATCTTCAAAATATGGAATCAATACCATGGCGGTAAAGGGTATCCCCAAGGATAATGTATTGATGGGCTTGATATTGGATACGATAATGATCTGTACTAGAAATATCAGACCAGAAAGTTTGGGTCTGGAGATAGATGATAATATCTCCATACCATACATTGTCAGAACTGATCAGAAAGAGGGATTCATCAGGTAAGGAATCCTCTTCCATAGTCTATGTCTCAGTAAAGGGAAGGTCACAAATCAAATCAACAAAAACCAAAGATCACTTTGACTTGGCACACTCAAACTCCAAATCAAACTCCTGAAGAATAAATATCCATTTAGAGTATTTCCCCCCTAGAAATTTTTCAGGCAAGGATGTGTTTCATGGGGTTGCAATCAGAAATAATAGTGGTTTTGCATAATAAGATGTAGTGACGAAAAAGTTGAACAACTTGAACAGTTGCCAAGGCCAGTTTCTCCACATGTAGATATTTGGTTTTGGTGGTCGTGAGAATCCGAATCAAATAATATACAACATGTTCATCATGTGAGTTATCCTTTTGGACTAAAACCATAACAATGGTAGATTCCGAAGAAGCTAAGTACAGGAAATAATCTCAACTATAATTAGGTGGGAACAACAGTGGTGTACGGGTTAAGGAGAGTTTCAAAGCTTCAAAAGATTTATTTGTAGTGTTGTCCCATACAAAATCGTAACCTTTATTGAGAAGCCGAGTAAATCCTTTCATTAATTTAGCATAGTTGGGAATTAATCGATGTAAAAAGTTTGCCTTCCCTTGCAAACTTTGGATTTGGCGTAATGTGGAATGAGGAGGTAGATTAAGAATAGCCTCAACCTTCAAGGGGTATACCCTAATCCCATGTATCGAAACGATAAAGCCAAGAAGTCAGTTGGATTCCACACAAAAAATCCATTTCTAAGGATTCAAACGTATGCGATAATAACGATAGCGTAGAAAAATGGCTTGTATATGTGTCAGGTGATCTTGACAATGCATAGAATGTATCGATAAATCATCTAGATAGGGTTGTATGATGTGTTTAATATAATGAAAAGTATAAGACATAGCGCACTGAAAATTCACCCCAATGTTTTTTAGACCAAAAGATTGTTTCCGATAGGCAAAGGTTCCCCAAGGTAAAATAAAAGCAGTTTTATGTTGATCCATAGGTAAAATATTGATTTGATTATAGCCGAAGAATCCATCCATCAAAGAAAATATTTCACTTCCAGCACAATTGTCAACAATCTGGTCAACGACATGGGTTGGATAGTTATCTTTGGGAAAATCTTTGTTGATATCCCTATACTTGACACAAACATGGATCGTGCCTTGTTTCTTCATAACGGGAACAAAATTGGATACCCAATCCGTCAAAGCTACAAGATAGATAAAACTGGCTTTAAGAAATTTTTCAACATCAAGATTAATTGCAACAGCTTTGTGTGAGTATACTAGATGAAGTCTCTGCTGAACAAGTTTAGCATCTAGGTATGTATTAATCTCATGTACAACAATATCAGGATCAATACCAAGAATTCCTTCATAACTCCAGGTGAAAACGTAACAAAATTCTTGGAAAAGGTATTTATAAGTACAAACCTCATCGCCAGAACATGAGGCATCGATATGAACATTTTCCAAGACTCCAGGCTTAATCAAAATGTCAAGTGGGATGGTAGGGGAGATATTACTCAAATTCACTTCATACAAAATATCCTATGTAGCTTCAGGAATAGAGGAAATAATAACAATGCTAGATGGTGTTGAAATCCATTGATAACTCTCTATGGTCTCAGGTTCCAGGAAGAGAATAGAATGATGATGCTCATCATCGCATGGAGTCTCTTCCATACATGAATGTCATGATCCTATCATCAGTAGGAAATATCTGATGAAATGGATCGGGAAACATATCATAGAGAGGAGGAGAAGTAGTCGATTGAATAGCTTTATAAGCTAGTTCTACCAGACTTAAAGGCATGCAGTCGTCGTAACGAAGGAAATCACTAGGGTTAGGTATTATCCAAGGGTCATAAGACTCAGGGTTTTCACTAATAGAAGTTGATATCATATTGATAGAGGCGACAAAAGGAGAAGGAATATTGGGTGGAGGAATGGGGAAATTACCCATTAGCGTTGAATCTTTAAGAAGATCCACACCAACATTATCATAACCGAGAGGTGTTTTTAAAATGAAAGGAACGTTGCTAGTACGTTAATTATAATTAAAGAAGGTCAGTTGATCAATATTAATGACCTTACCTTGGTGCGGGAATTGTAGCACATGAAAAATGGTAGAAACAACTATGCACATGGAGTCAATCCAACTACGACCAAGTAGAATGGGCACACCAAAATTGAAGGAGTTGCAGATGCAACTTGAAGAGTTGTTAAAGAAGGGATATATACGCCCAAGTTTGTCACCTTGGGGAGCCCCAGTTATTTTTGTTAAGAAGAAGGATGGAAACTTGAGGCTATGTATTGATTTCAAATAGCTAAATAAGGTCACCATAAAGAATAAATATCCTTTTCCAATGATTGGTGATTTGTTTAATTGGTTAAAAGGTGAAAGAATCTTTTCCAAGATTGAATTGAGATCACATTATCATCAAGTGAGAATAAAGGAAGAATACATAAAAAAGACAACATTCAGGACAAGATATGCGCATTATGAGTTCACAGTAGTACCATTTGGACTATCAAATGCCCCAACTATTTTTATGTGCCTAATGAATGGAGTGTTCAGGGAGTACCTAGACAAGTTTGTAATTATGTTCCTAGATGATATACTCATATACTCTAAGTCAAAAGAGGAACATGATCAACATTTAAGAATGGTGTTGCAAGTTTTAAGAGAGAATAAATTGTATGTTAAACTAATTTAGTTCATATTTTATCAAAAGAAGATTCACTACTTGGGGCATATAATTTCAGCAAAAGGGATAAAAGTTGATTCTGAAAAGACAAAGGTCATTAGAGGATGGTCAACTCCAAGAAATTTAATAGAGGTCAGATCATTCATGGGTCTTGTTGGTTATTACCAAAGATTCATAAAATGGTTTTCAAATATTGCAAGTCCAATCACTTCTTTGCAAAATAAGGGAGTAAAAATTTAATGAAATTCCAAGTGTGAAGAGAGATTTCAGCAACCAAAGGAAATATTGACAAGTGATCCAATATTTAATATTTCAGATCCAGATGAAGAATTTGTAGTTTGCATAGATGTGTGCAAGGAAGGTTTCGATGGAGTTCTCAGTCAAAAAGATCATGTGGTATGATACGAGTCCAAAATATTAAAAGAGCATGAAAATAACTATGCCACCCATGATCTAGAGTTAGCAGCAATTTACATGCATTAACAATGTGGAAACATTACCTCATGGGGAGAAAATTTGAGCTAAGGACAAACCACTGTGGTATGAAGCATTTGTTTGGACAACCAACATGAAATGTTAGAAAAACTAGATGGATGGAATTTTTGAGTGAAAATTACTTTGAAATTAAGCATATAAAGGGTAAGGGAAATCAAGTGGTTAATGCACTCGACCAGAGATATCATGAAGTGCATGTTGCAACTATGAGTATGTATGGGACTGATCTGAAAGATAAAATTGTTGCAACAACACATTTGGATCAACAATATATAAAAGTAAAAGAGACATTACAACAAGGTAATTTCCAAAAGAAATTTAATTATTATGAGCTGAAAGAATATGGAATTATCATGTACAAAGGAAAAGTATATGTGTTGAATTCCAATGAGATGAAAAATGCAGTTTTGAAGGAAATGGATAATGTGTCATATGTCGGGCACTCAGGATATCAGAAGATAATTGCAGTTGTAAGAAGCCAACACTTTTGGACAGAAATGAATAAGGAAGTGGCTAATTACATAGGAAGGTGTCTAGAGTGCCAGAAGGTGAAGACAAAACAAAGACATCCAACGTGGTTATTTTTTCCCTTATCCATTTAGGAATGGAAGTGGGAAGTAGTTACAGTTGATTTTATTACAAAGTTTCCCAAATAGTGAAGAAACATGATTCCATCATGGTGGTGGTGGGTAAATTGACTAAGGAAATACATTTTATCCCAATGAAGACAACACACAAGGTAGAAAATATTGCATAGATATATATGAAAGAAGTTGTCAAGATACATGGGGTGCCTAAGGCAACAATTTCCGACAGAGATCCAAAGTTTAGTTTGAATTTTTGGAAGGGTTTATTCAAAGGCTTTGGGACAAATCAAAATCTCAGTACAATGTATCACCCATAGTTCGATGGGAAAACATAGAGGACTAACATAATGATTGAGGACATGCTTGGAATGTATGTGATGGACCAACCATCAAAGTGGCAAGATTATATTCATTTAGTTAATTTTCTTACAGTAATGGGTATCGGGTCCCATTGAAAATGAGTGCATTTGAAGAATTGTATGGTAGAAAGTGTAACACACCAATGAGTTGGGATAATCCAATAGACAAAGTAGTTGTTGGGCCAAATTTTTTAAGGGAAATGGAAGAGCATATGGAAAAGATCAAACACAATTTAAAATCTACCCAGGATAGGAAAAAAAGTGATGTAGACAAGAGTAGAGTATCTAGATATTTCAAAGTTGGTGAACATGTGTTCTTAAAAGTGAAATAAAATATAAGTTTGTTAATATTAGGAGGTTTCCCAATGTTGGTTGCAAGATATTGTGGACCTTTTGAAATATTAGAAAAGATAGGGTCATTTGCACACATGATAACATTATCTGCATCCATGAGAGTGCATAATGTATTTCATGTGTCATTATTAAAGAAATATGTGATGAACCTAACCACATAATTGGTTGGAATGTGATCTATATGGAGCACAAAGGGGATTTGTAGGTGGAACCAATAGACATCCTGGACTACAAAGTTAAAGTTCTCGAGAAAAAATCCATATGGATAGTAAATGATCTAAAAATGAAGAAGACTTGAAAAACTTGAATAATTATTGCAAGTGAAATGTTATGTGTTTAAAGCAACATGATCAATTTGCAACACATAAATTAAGGATTNTGTGTCCCAAACAAAGAAACCAGTTAGTAAAAGAACCAAATCCATCATATTCTCAGATGGTTTATGATAAATGAATCCAATGCAATATGATCTTGAGTTGTTATTCAACCAAGATCCACTAAAAATACATCAAGCCAATATTTTGTAAATCTGTCCATAGCTTTGACAGTCCAGATTTGGGAAATTGGTTTCAATTCGACCCTTGATTCTTTGTATAAAATGTATGGGCATATCAGAGGAGAAAACAGTCATAGACTAAGTCATATATTGAGATGGAGAGGTTGTAGTAGAGTAGCAGGGAGGTTTCCAAATATTGCAGAAAGTAGTTAGGATTGTTAGACCATTCATCTCTCTGCAATGAAGAGATTGATGACCATTTGATCATCGGAGCTACTAGTTATGTATTGCTGAATATTTCTCTTTAATGAAGTTGTTGATTGTTGGTGTTTACAGATCATGGGTGGATTGAATTACTTTTCCTTTCCTTTCCACAATCTAGAATAGTTTAGATTCTTTCCTTTTAATGCTTGCAGTTGTGTGGTTTTACTTCCTGCCTTACTTTCATTTTCTTACAATTGTGTGGTTTTGTGTGAAGAGAGGGATTAGATTTGGGATCCTATTCCTTCCCCTTCCTTTTCCTTTGGTTTGTTGTGATTTACTTTCTGCATGAGTGATTTACTTTCTGCACGGGTGATTTGGGATCCTATTCATTCCCCTCCCTCTTGTTTTATGTGTGAAATAAGAGGGAGTGTGGTTTGTTTATATATATGGTAGAGCTCTAACTAAATTTCACATAGTTAACTGAGTAGGTATGCCAACGTAGAGATGAGTGTTGTAACAACTACAACACTTTCTATGTCTTTTGAACGCTATACCTCATTTGACTACACTCATTATTAATTTGCGCAATCATTCATGATGTTTAAGTGGTGAAAATGTTTTGTTGGAGACATTGTTAATGGGATGGTAAATTGCAAAGTCAAAATTCCAAAAAATAGGCTTAGGAAATTCATTGTAGGTCTTTTCCTTTACAAATATGTGCCCATTCCTTTATTAATTGATAAGTTGAGAGGAAGAAAACAATTTGGTAATTACTGGACTCGTATATGTTTATTCATATGTTAGTGCTAGGTACATTTCCACTAAGCCAAACGTTTTTGTTCCTTATTATCGTTGGAGAAATATATGTTTTATTTGCTATTGGATCACAATGAATGGTAATGAAGTGTCTTGCCTCTTGATGTTATTGGAACGATTTATCTAAACTAGATAGCAATAATATATTGACTTTGTGGAATCAAGTTTTGTATAAATCTTTGGTAGAGATATCATCGAAGCTTAGCTATCATAGTTAAAAAAAGAGCATATCCAATTTCTCATTGTCTTGTTTTCTAAACCATAAATTATCGAAGATCATTATTGATAGTATTTTGATTGATGAGCTTATGTATACGTTCATGCATTGCTTTGTGTTGAATGCCATTGGTAAAGCAATGGAGTTCAAAATGAGAATTCATTGCAATTTTGTCATCTAATTGTACAAACAATGCATATAGATTTGTGGTAAGTTAACATCACCCACATCTAGTGAATTGGCTAAATTCATACCATATAGATTTGTGGTTAGTTGAGATCATTGAGAGTGGATTAGATGTAACCACTCATGTAATGAAAGATGGTTGTTTTATGTGAAAAATAGATTAAAAAGAAAATTTTGGAATCAATTTTAAACAAAAAAAAACTTGGTATTATATAGAGACTAGAAACCAAAGATATATTCTAAATGTTCTACATTTTTTATTTTTAGGCAACTATCACCAGAAATCGATGAAAAAAATGTTGGCAAAATCACAACTTTACGTTGCTTAAATCATGTTTTTGAATGGATAAATTGATCCAACGCCCTCAAAAACCTCAGAGCACCTATAATATGTAATCTCAACTGTTATCGCACAGTTTGTAGGAAAGGTTTAGATAGCTGGAGTCAAGGCTCAAACTGGCGTAACAGGAGCTTCCCCATCCACTGTCACCTCGATGGGGAGCTCTTTCTATTTAGGGTGGAGAATCCCAAGGGAGACGTCCCTAGTAATCTGGGGTTCTGAAAGGTCTAAAGGATCAAGATGATGATTTCCTTTCATAGATTACTGCCCAAGAGATAGTCAAAAGGAAGAAGATATTCCACTGGATGGCACCTGTTTGCGAGACAAGGCAAATAAAACTAAAAGAATGTGCTGCAGTGGTTAGTACTTCACAATATCAATTACTATCTTTAATACATATGAGCATTAATGAAAGTAATTATTGGTGAAGTCAATGATTGCAGTAAAAGCTTATGTCTTATGTCACTTCTTCAATAAATACACAAGAGATACAGGCATTCAATGTATAAAATCAAATTCTAGTATTATCACAATGCAATAAATATGCTCATACACCAATGATGTTGTTGCGTCACAATTGCAGATTTAGGGTGACGTCAGCCTTAGTACTAGGTCAAAATTGAAAGACAATGAGAAGAAAATTTTGTCAATTAAGCTTATAAATATGATCAATAAATCAAAGTCTATCAAACGGGGTGACAATATCACAACGTTTCAAGCCAAACCAAAGATCAAAATAAGTGTGACGTCACCTATATTGTTGCTAGTTAGGGTTAGGTTAGCTAGTCAAAGAGGTGGACGTTTGGCCAAATCAACCAATGAAATTGCTTA
>JZKD02S0267224.1:0-20677 GCA_000966675.3 Picea glauca | reverse complement strand
ATGAATGTGTGGGTTGTGAGGTATTTTATTTTATGGATGGTTTTTCCGGGTACAACCATATTCATATCAAACTCAAGGATCAACATAAAACGATGTTTATATGTCCTTGGGGTACAATCACATACATGAAAATTCCTTTTGGCCTTAAGAATGTTGGAGCCACTTTTCAATGGGCCGTGTCGTTCACCTTCCACGACCTCAAAAATATAGTCGATGAGTATCTTGATGATATGGAATCACGTTCTCGTAAGAGATCCAATCATCCCGCCCACTTACGACTTATATTTGAGAGGTGTCACTACTACTGGATTCTCCTTAATATGAATAAATTTAGCTTTTGCGTAACACAAATTCGCTTGTTAGGTTTTATCGTGTCAACTAAAGGGATCATGGTGGATCCTCTGAAGGTTGAGACAATAGTTCAATTGCCTCCCCTACTAAAAATCCCCAAGCTTCAAAGTTTACAGGAGAAAGATAACTTTCTTCAGCGTTTTGTTTCCAACTATGTCGATATTACTAAAGGGTGTTGACGTCGAGGGACTAGAGAGTCCCCAACACCAACATTTTCAACCTTCCGTGAGGGTAGGTGAGAAGAGACAGGAATATCACCTTAGTCTTAAAGACCCATACTAGAAAGCGCATTGAACTCCAAACCAATTTTCCCTTAACCTACAGTCCAAGCATAGATTCCTTTTCCTTGTAATGTTATTTTTAGTAATATTTATTTTTTATTTAATTTATGATCTTTATGATCTTTATGCTATTTAATAATTCAATTACTTTTATGTGGGGTTTTATACATTTGGAGTAGAAAAAATTAAATAAAGAAAATGTAAAGAATAAAATGAAAAAGGAAAATGTTTTGTATTTATTTTAGCAATAACTAAAGCAAGATTAACCAAAAGTTAGGAAAATTTAATACAATTATGTTAGTTTCAAACTGATTTTAATTGAAATAAAAGTTTATTGAATAAACCTTAGTTTGAAGACTATAAAGAAGTAACATTTTGATGATATAACATTTTTATATTTTCATTTAGAAGTTAGGATGTAATTAAAAAATAAATAATAAAATCAAAATAGTAAAGTAAACAAAAATCAAAGTTTATGCACACTAACAAGCCAATAAATAAAACTTTATACACATGATTATTTACAAACTAAACATGTTTTGTTTGTATTTTATAATTTTATCTTTAATGTTGTATTAAAAGAAGATGAGGAAATCTGAGGAATTTAAAGAAATAATCAAAGAGATAGTTCAAAGTGAAAAATAAATTGATCTTCATTTCAAATGTTTCCCATACAGACTCTTGAATCTTCGAAACCTACAAGTCTTTGCGTAGACTAGGGACAAGTATATGATCTTTATCCACCCTAGAACAATGTTACAATAGATAGACTAAGCGTGGAAAAGAAAAAGAAAGATGAGCCAGAAATGGAATAGAGCAATGAAGGTGAATCACAAGGAGAAAGCCTGCATATAGAAACTGATTAGTGCCGAATAAAATCAAGATTTAATACAACAAACTGACAAATAAATAATTACCTTATGAAATCCAACAAACTCATCCTTGCTTTATCCTTTTCACTGCTTCGCAAGACCCTCTCCTACCAATGATTCCATCAATCCCTGCTTAATATGTAAGAGAAGAATGAAATTAAGAAGTCCTCACAACACTCCAAGCCTACTTCTCTCTGAATTTTCTGCCAAAGTTCTCTCTCAGAATTTTCTTTAAATTTTCTCCTTTAGAAGTTTTATGTCTTCCTAAAAATTCCTCTTTCACAATGGTTTTGCGTTGCTTCCTTTATAGCATCAAATGGACCGTTCGAGTAGTTTGAACAGTTAGGGTCGATTTGGCTTAACGGATTGAAGCCAACTGCTTGATATTTTCTCATTTTTAAAATAACAAATCTTATTATTCATATGTCGGTTGGAGGTATCGTGAATGAACTTGTGAAAATACTATTACTTTAAATGAATGAACTTGTGAAAATGCTATTACTTTAAATGTGAATACGTGCTCCTTGAGTCAACTGAATTTGATCCAGTTGGGCAGCTGTGATGTGAGTTAGTCAAGGTGAGAGACACAGATCCTGGAAATACTACGAGGATCCAAAACTGCAACCCAATCCATAATCCATCTAGAATTCACATCCCATTTGTGTCTTGTAGAATTGCTTTCATGTGTAAAATTCTCAAGGAATAATTTGGCAGCAGAATGAGAAAGTCCCTGCAGTGAAGCAACGATTTATTTATTTCTTAAGAACTCAACAGAAGTGCAACATTAGAGCTTGTATTCAGGTTTAACAAGTTTATAACTCTTGTGAACATGTGCACGTCAACCAGAGAACATAATGTATCTTTTATTTCCTAAAGTATCATCTTCTTCCAAGTTGCTTATGTTCTTTTTGGAACTTTAATTGCAAAAATGTGTGTAGAGATCCTTCAACACTTAGCAAAGAAAGATATTATGAATCTAATTTGATTATCTCCCATGCTGAGAAAATTTCAAAGACATAATAATGACAATCTTCTTTTATACGAATTTCAAGCAGGATACTTTTAAGGAATAATTTCCTTGAAGTTTGAACTTTTAACATTAGCCTTAGAAAGGGTTAAATCCACTCAAGAGTAATCGATCTATAACATCGCTTCCCTTTCCGTGGGCATCTATCAAGTTTGTAAAGATAGTCTGATTTGTTTTAATTTCGTATAGTCGTGTTTCCTCGTATTCTTTTATCATTTGGTATAAACTATTCATCTTTGCATATCCTTTAATTAGTGTACCATATGTGACAACATTTGGCACAATTCCATATTTTTTCAATCTGACGAAAAATTTCTCTGCTCCCTCAATGTCAGATTCATTGACATATGCAGATAATAGAGTTGTGTATGATCACAAATCAGGATGGAATTTGTCTCTAGTCATTCGTTTGAACACAGTTTTAGCTCCCTCAACTAATGCAGAATTTGTATATGCATCCAACAAGACGTTATAAGCTTTTTGTGTTTGCCTCACACCAACATCTACCATTTCATCAAAAAATTCTTGTGTTGAATCGTCTCTCCTTGCCTTTGCATATGTACTAATCAGTCATGTATACTTGACTAAATCAGGTCAAAATCCATCATGTCGCAACTTGTTGAATATTCATCCAATTTCCTTGTAATCTCTTTCAGAAGTCATCAAACTATTAAATGTAACAATGGATAAAGGAATTCCCCTAGAAACCATTTCTCCATAGAGCTTGTGAGCTTGATCATGTTTTTCGTCTTTCTTATACATATGAATCATCAACTGAAACATCCTTTGATCTATCTTCACAATGGATTTTTTCGTCATTCAGAATACCATGGAAAATTTCTTCAGCTTCAATTTTTTTACCCTTTGATTATTTCATCGTCTTCTTTGCCAAATGTTTCTATGATGCTCCAAATGAACAAATAGGCATCAGAAATTGCATTTGCTAAAAGGCCAACTCGATCGCCACAAAATTCCATATCAGTTACTCTTTGTTGATGGCCTTGTGGAAGGAATTTTTTCTTTGTTTGCCTGTTATATACATAAATTATCCCTAATTGAATGCAGTAACCAATATATTTCTTATTTGTTGAGATTCAAATTCTAGCCTTTAAGGATATATCTTGATTCTCGAAGAACACACTTGGAAATAATACCAATTCAAAATGAACTTCTACTGGAATCTAGTCATTGACATCATAAACCACATGCTCTCTTGAAAGATAACAACCTTTCGGACTCTTGTTGCCCGACATCATTTCAGAGGTTTCACATTGCATTGGTGGCTTTGGATAACTTCCTGATGCTTGTAAGAAATATGTGAAATTCAAGGAATTTTTTTTTGACTGAGGCTCATAACCATTAGCCATTAGTGTTTCAGTAACTAATTTAAAAAAAGTACATGATTTAGATCTCAAAAAGAATAAAAATGAACATTTGTACAAGGAATCCTCAATAATGTTATATGATTTTGGGAAATAATTCACAAGGAAGGTATAATATTTTGGTTAGGATATGGAGAGTGGATGGTGAGGTTTACTTGGAAAGTGAGACATAAAAGGTTTAATATAAAATAATGTTGTACTTCTGAAAATTTGGTTGGGCATGGAGTAACCTCATATTCATAATTCATAAAACATAAAATTATAAGTTGATGTCAGAGGCATGAAGTTTATTCTTGGAGGGTGAATTATGAGGAAAACAATATGAGAATGGTTTATATGTATTTTGAAATGTGAAGAGTGAGAAATGGGTTGCACTTAACAATTGCGCTAACTCCAATGAGAACAAGCAAAACCTTGCGCAAGTAGTGCACTTTGAGAGGGAGCCTGGCAATGCTTTGTCGGCTAAGTATTGTTGACAAAAATCATCGTCAACAATTGCCAACCAACAAAAGCACATCGATTACAATGGCGTGCAATATTTAAACAATATCTTACGATCTTTGACTCTCTGGAAGAAAGGGGAAGGGAGGGTAACGAAAGGACTAAGGGTGACTTGATGTGGAACAAGAAGAGGCTGATAGGGTTGGGTGGACCAGGTTATACAACAAGGGGAGACACGATGGAGGTCAAGGAATTCATGGATCGGGACTTCGTGGAATAAATCATGGAAATTGGTAAGTATGAGGGGGTTTGGTCCTGTTGTATAACCCGAAGGAACGACTCTTTGAAAATTGACAAGATGATTACAAGGCTAGAAAACTGTCGTGGATGTGTGTTGAGGGAAAGACCCAAGTTTAACACTGAGCATCCACGACATGTATGTTGGAGTCATCTCAAAATGAAGGGGATGGATAAAGGTAAAGAAGGAGAAGGGGATATGAATGACGAATGTGACAAGAAAGGATGTATCGTGTAGCAAGCACATGGTAGACAAGCGAAAAATTATGACAAAGGAAGGCAACTTGGTTCACCTACAAGTTTTCTATCCACCAAACACATTTGGTCAATCAGTTAAAAATATACAGATAGCCTGCCTTTTGATATCACCAATAATTGCTCCATCACTTCTGACCATAAGAAAGGACAAAAGGGAAATAAAGTGAAAGAAATAAAGAGAGAAAATAAATTGTGAAAACAACCCAAAACTAATCTAGCCCTTCCCGAATTTTTTTATTACTATTTTTATAATTTTTTGTAATTTATGTACAGAGGAAAAGAACCATTTTCTTGGACTCAGGTCGGATGAAATTTAGCATAAAGGAATGTGTCACCTGCTTTTCATGTGGATCTTATGAATTTGACAATTTTGTGCATGGAGGGACTGCCAACATGCCAACCATCAAATGTGTACGGTGCAAATATATGATTAATCAATAGCCAAAAGAAACGATCATCGATCTTCAAGACATGACAACCAACAAATGTTTCGCTAATAAATATGAAGGTATCAATTGAATTAGATTTAGGGTTTAGGGTTTGTACCTTGAAGGGATGATTCATGAATTCATCAAACAGATAAAATCACCTTTGGGAACCCTTCTATCAGGAACAGGGTTGTCATGATGCAAAGAAGATTCATAACATGGATTAAAAAACATAGGAATGTCCCTACAATAGTCACTATCATCGAAATAAAAATTGCACCTAGGAGGGACATGCTCGATGGGGTCAAGTTCTTTAACCTCTTTTGATTGAAACAAAGGATTAACAAATTTTTTATAAAATTTAATAAGATCTCGATTGAATTCATTAATATCCCCAAAAGAGGACTCCTCAACTGTATCATTAATGTCATGCGGGTCTACATCATTTGACCACTCATTAGAATTATCATCGAATACAAATGTATCATAAATTGGTTTGGCATAGTCAGAATTGATTTCTTCATTTGCGTAATCAAAATCTCCATCGTATACATGCAAATAAGAAGCTTGAGATGACAGATGATCTTGGGATTGAGTTTCACCATAAGGTTTAATAAGGGTGATGTTTGGGATGTGAGAGGTGGATTGATCACTAAGCATGATGATGTAATCATAATCCTCTTCACATCCAATCTCTTGACCACAAGTAGAAGATTCATTATAATTAGGCCCTGAGGGAGAAGGCTCTCAAAATATACTCCCAACCTTATTTGAAGATTGAGACTCAAGAAAAAACATGTGATCTTGTAAACTCTTGATGATGGGGATTAAAGAAGATAAATCCTTGTGTGAATCATGAATACCAAAAGAGTAACCTATTCTACGAATTTTCTCCTCGAAGTTGAGGAAAGTGGATAGAGCCAGCTCTAGATTCTGAACATTCTTTTCTTCCAACCGCCATCGGTAAAGAGGATGTATAAGTTTGTAGTAATGAAATAAGGTAGCCAAGTTGGTAGGGCGAATGGGAGTAGGAATTAAAGTGTATATCTTAATAAACTGATGATTAAAAGTAAGAATGCTCTCATTATCCTTCATGCGTAATTGGTTAAACCTATTAATATGCTTGTAAGGACTATCTAAATTCCAAAAAGTAGAAGTAAACCAGTAATAAAGTTCAAACGAGGTAGAGATGCATCCATCAGGAAGGTTGGCAAATAAAGAGGCGACATCTCCCTGAAGTGAATTCATGAACAAAAGCATGCAACTATCATTATTATTTATTCTGAGAATGGTGCAAGCATTCAAAAACACATGAAGATGTTCAAATACTGTAACAATTGTGTCACCATGAAAGAGAGGCAGATGGTTCTTGAATTTGTGAGGTAAAGGGTTAACCGGGTGAGTGAAATTCAAGGGAGTGGGAACAAACCAAGAGGAATTGTTTAGGTCTTCTTCAAAATCAAACATGCCATATTTGTGAATGACCTTCCCAGGGTTAGTAGATTAAACCACAGGGTTACAACCACCAAAAATGATTCCAATTGATTGAGACATCGAGGTCTAGGAAAGATAAAAATAAAATTGAAAGAATTAAAACAAAACTAGGAAAGAACCATTGAACAATTCGTCCCCAGTATGGTCGTCAAAAAATATGTTGGCGTCGAGGGAATAGAGAGTCCCCAACACCAACATTTTCAACCTCCCGCGGGGCTAGGCAAAAAGAGATGGGAATACCACCCTAGGATTAAATCCCCATACAAGAAAGCGCATTGAAATCCAGGCCAATTTTCCCTTAACCTACAGTCCAAGCATAGATTCCTTTGCCTTGTAATGTTACTTTTAGTAATATTTAATTTTTATTTAATTTATGATCTTTATGCCATTTTACAATTCAATTACTTCTATGTGGGGTTTTATACATTTGGAGTAACAAAAATTAAATAAAGAAAATGAAAAGAATAAAATGAAAAAGGGAAATGTTTTGTATTTATTTTAGCAATAACTAAAGCAAGATTAACCAAAATCTAGGAAAAGTTAATACAATTATGTTAGTTTCAAAGTGATTTTAATTGAAATACAAGTTTATTGAATAAACCTTAGTTTCAAGACTATGAAGAAGTAACAGTTTGATGATACAACATTTTTATATTTTCATTAGAAGTTAGGATGTAATTAAAAATAAATAAAAATAAAAATAGTAAAGTAAAAAAAAATAAAAGTTTATGCACACTAACAAGCTAATAAATAAAACTTTATACACATGATTATTTACAAAATAAACATGTTTTGTTTGTATTTTATAATTTTATCTTTAATGTTGTATTAAAAGAAGATGAGGAAAACTGAGGATTTTAAAGAAATAATCAAAGAGATAGTTCAGAGTGAAAAAGAAATTGATCTTCATTTCAAATGTTTCCCATACAAACTCTTGAATCTTTGAAACCTACAAGTCCATGCGTAGACTAGGGTCAGGTATATGATCTTTAGCCACCCTAGAACAATGTTACAATAGAGACACCAAGTGTGGAAAAGAAAAAGAAAGTTGAGCCAGAAATGGAATAGAGAAATCAAGGAAAATCACAAGGAGAAAACATGCATATAGAAACTGATTAGCGTCGAATAAAATCGAGCTTTAATACAACAAACTAACAAGTAAACAATTACCTTATGAAAGCCAACAAACTCATCCTCGCTTTATCCTTTTCTCTTCTTCTCAATACCCCCTGTTGTCAATGATTCTGTCAATCCCTGTTGAATATGTAAGAGAAGAATGAAATTAAGCATTCCTCACAACACTCCAAACCTACTTCTCTCTAAATTTTCTGCCAAAGTTCTCTCTCCAAATTTTATTTAAATTTTTTCCTTCATAATTTTTTTGTCTTCCTAAAAATTACTCTTTCACAATGGTTGTGTGTTGCTTCCTTTACAACATCAAATGGAACGTTCAAGTAGTTTGAATAGTTAGGGTCGATCTAGATTAATGGATTGAAGCCAACCGCTTGATATTTTCTCATTTTTAAAATAATAAATCTTATTATTCATATGTCGATTGGAGGTATCATGAATGACTTATGAAAATACTATTACTTTAAATGTGAAAACGTGCTCCTTGAGTCAACTGAATTTGACCGAGTTGGGAAGCTGCAATGTGCATTAATCAAGGTGAGAGACACAAATCCTAGCACTACAGAGATCCATAACTACAACCCAATCCATAATCCATCGAGAATTCACATCCCATATGTGTCTTAGAGAATTGCTTTCAAGTGAAAAATTCTCGAGGAATAATTTGGCGATAGAATGAGAAGGTCCTTGCAGTGAAGAAACGATTTCTTTATTTCTTAAGAACTCAAGACAAGCACAACACTAGAGCTTGTATTTAGGTTTAACAAGTTTAGAACTCTTGTGAACAGGCGCACGACAACCAAAGAACATAATGTATCTTTTATTTCCTAATGTATCATCTTCTTCCAAGTTGCTTATGTGCTTTTTGGAACTTTAATTGCAAAAACATGCATAGATATCCTTCAACACCTAGCAAAAAAAGATAGTCTGAATCTAATTTGATTATCTCCCATGCTGAGAAAATTTCAAATACATAATAATGGCAATCTTGTTTTATACGTCTTTCACGCAGGATACTTTGAAGGAATAATTTACTTGAAGTTTGAAGTTTGAACATTATCCTTAGAAAGGGTTAAAGCCACTTAGGAGTAATCGATCTATAGCATTGCTTCCCTTTTCGTGGGAATCTATCAAGTTTGTGAAGATAGTTTGATTTGTTTTAATTCCGTGCAGTCGCGTTTCCTTGTATTCTTTCATCATTTGGTCGAAATTATTCATATTTTCATATACTTTAATTAGTGTACCATATGTGACAACATTTGTCACAATTCCATCTCTTTTCAATCTGACAAAATATTTCTCCGCTCCCTCCATGTCATATGCATTGACATATGCAGATAATATAGTTGTATATGAGAACAAATCAAGATGACATTTGTCTCTAATAATTCGTTTGAACACAGTTTTAGCTCCCTCAACTAATGCAGAATTGGCATATGCATCTGACGTTATAAGTTTTTCATGTTTCCCTCACACCAACATCTACCATTTCATCAAAAACTGCTTGTGTTGAATCTTCTCTCCTTGCATTTGCATATGTACTAATCAACCGTGTATACCTGACTAAATCAGGTCGAAATCCACCATGTCGCAACTGGTTGAATATTCGTCCAGTTTCCTTGTAATATGTTTCAGAAGTCATCAAAATATTAAATGTAACAATGGATAAAGGAATTCCCCTAGAAACCATTTCTCCATAGAGCTTGTGAGCTTGATCACGTTTGTCATATTTCTTATACATATGAATCATCAACTGAAACATCCTTTGATCTGTCTTCATAATGGATTTTTTTGTCATTCAAAATACCATAGGAAAATTTCTTCATCTTCTTCAAATGTTTTGCCCTTTGATTATTTCATCATCTTCTTTTCCAGATGTTTCTATGATGCTCCAAATGAACAAATAACCATCATAACTTGCATTTTCTAAAATTCCAACTCGATCGCCACAAAATTCCATATCAGTTACTCTTTGTTGATGGCCTTGAGGAAGGAATTGTTTCTTTGTCTGCCTGTTATATACATAAATTATCCCTGATTGAATGCAGTAACCAATATATTTCTTATTTTTTGAGATTTGACTTCCATCATTTAAAGATATATCTTGATTTCCTAAGAACACGCTTGGAAATATTACCAATTCAGAATGAAATTCTACTGGAATCTAGTCATTGACATCATAAATCACATGCTCTCCTAAAATATAACAACCTTTAGGACTCTTGTTGCCCGACATTGTTTCATAGGTTTCACATTGCATTGGTGGCTTTGGATAACTTCCTGATACTTGTAAGAAATGTGTGAAATTCAAGGAAAAATTATTTGAATGAGGCTGGGAACCATTATCCATTAGTGTTTCAGTAACTAATTTAAAAAATGAACAAGATTTAATATATCTCAAAACAAATAAAAAAAACACATGTACAAGGAAGCCTAAATAATGTTTTATGATGTTGGGAAATAACTCACAAGGAAGGTATAATATTTTGGTTAGGAGATGGAGAGTGGATGGTGAGGTATAATTGGAAAGTGAGACATCATAGGTTTAATATAAAATAATGATGTACTTTTGAAAATTTGGTTGGGCATGGAGTAACCTCAAATTCATAATTCATAAAACATAAAATTATAAGCTGATCTCAGAGGCATGAAGTTTATTCTTGGATGGTGAATTATGAGGAAAACAATAGGAGAACAGTTGATATGTATTTTGAAATGTGAAGAGTGAGAAAAGGGTTGCACTTCAAAAATTGCGCTAACTCCAACGAGAACAAGCGAAACCTTGCGCAAGTAGTGTGCTTTGAGAGGGAGCTTGGAAATGCTTTGTCGGCTAAGTTCTATTGACAAAAATCATCGTCAACAAAGGGTTTATGTGTCTCTTGAAGAAACGAGTCATGTTCTATTGGGATGAAGTGGCTCAGTGCTCTTTCAAAGTGTTGAAATGTGCTCTGACATCTTCCCCTCTGCTCAATCCTCTGAATTATGGTAAGGATTTCTTGTTGTATTTGGCTGCCGCAGAGTCTACTATTGGCATGGTATTGGTCCAAGAGGATGACGTGCTGGAAGAGCATGTTATAAACTATCTTATTTGAGACTTCGTCCGACAAGAACTCAACTACACCCATGATGAGAAACTTGCTTTGGCAGTTGTCCATGCTATCCAACGGTTCTGTCATTACATATTACTTCGCAAGACCACCATCATAGCTTTCGTGAACCCTTTTCAATATGTTTTGACATGATGGGTCATCAACGGGAAAACTAGTCTATGGATAGTCATCCTACAAGAATTTCACTTGGATTTTGTTTCGGTGAAATCTAAAAAGTATTTTGTCTTTGCTTAACTAATTTCGGAACTTCCGGTCGAAAGTGGTAACGATTTTCCTGAAGAGTCACCGATCAATGGGGATATTTTTCTTATTTCATATTCAGACCCTTGGTATGGAGATATACTTGTGTATATTCAGACTTTGAAGTGCCCTTCCTCTGCTTCACACGATGAGAATTGAGGAATATGCCATCAAGCACATAAATATATTATCATCGATGATACTTTATATCATTGAGGAGTTGATTGCATTCTTTGTCACTCACGAAGAGGCAGAGCTTGTGTTGAATGAATGTCACACTGGAGCATGTGGAGGTCACTTGTCTGGGTTGGAAACAACCTTGAAAATTCTTCGCACAAGATACTTTTGGCCCTCATTGATCAAATATTGTGTAGAGGTGGTCAAGAAGTGTCACCCGTTCCATATCTTCTCTCGGAAGATGCGGGAACACCCTGCTCCCATGTTTCTTGTTATTGTTGTTGGTTCCTTCACTAAGTGGGGGATTGATTTCACTACATGCCACCCAGATTCAACTAGGGTTCATCGTTATATCATCATGGCGGTATACTACTTCACTAAGTGGGTTGATGCCATGCCAACATTTAGCAATGATGGAGAAATGACTGCACTTTTCATTTTTAACCAGATTGTAGCCAGGTTCGGTATTCTGAAGGATATTGTCACAGAGAATGGCAGTCACTTATAGAAAAATATGATGTCTGAGTTAACATCAAAACCTAGATTTAAGCAAGAAAATTTGTCACCTTACTACCCATAGGAGAATGGTCAAGTGGAGGTTGTTAATAAGTCTCTCAAGACTATTCTCCAATGAACGATCAATTCAGCCAAGTTGAATTGGCATTTGATGTTGTACTCGACACTTTGGGATTATCGAACCTCAACCAATACTGCTACCGATTATTTTCCTTTCCAACCCGTTTGCGGGATGGAGGCAACCTTTCCCATATAGTGCCAAATTCCCTCTCTTAAGTTGGAAGTGGAACTACTACCCGACACTACTCCACTTGAAGAGCATCTTCTATATCTCGAGCAACTCTATGAGCAGCGTCGAGATGCAGCCTTGGCCAACGAGGCTCACAAACAATGTATCAAGTGTCAGTATGATCGGTTTGTCCACCCTAAAGTTTTCTTCGAAGGTGATCTTGTTCTGGTCTATGACCAAGATAAAGATCCCTTGGGGGAAGGAAAATTCAAACCCATGTGGTTCAAACCGTTCATTGTTAGGAAAGTTTTATAAAAGGGTGCCTATAAACTCATTGATTTTGAGGGTAATGCTTTATCGGAGCCTAGAAATGGGCTCTACCTTAAGAAGTATTACACTTAGGTCAGTCACCTGGGCATGACTTATTGTATATAATGTATATATTTATTTATACATTTTTTTCTTTTTGTCCTATGGACGTGTAGTTTATTGTGTTTCTTTTCACTGTGGAAAATGTCAAGTGAATCTAAGGTCTATGTTGGGTTCGCGAACGGTGCTAGCCGACACACTTGGAGGCTTGCTTCCACAGCTTGGGTGATCTTCACGCCCTTTGGTTAGTTGATGTCGTCTAGAGGTATTTTTCTGGGTGAAGCAACCAATAATTTTTTTGAGTACAATGTCATAATAGAATTACTGTGTGATGCCTTGTCACATGGTATTTCTCACCTCCAGGTTTATCTAGATGCTCAGCTGGTCGTATCTCAGTTAAATGGAGTGTATCATGTCTACGATCCCACCCTTCACCAATGATTCCTTAGGGTATGCGTCTCTTAGAACACTATTTTGATTATATTACTTATATTCATGTTCCTAGGAGATCTAATCAACTAACTGATACATTGGATAATCATGTATTAGATTGGCATATTGCACACACATAAAAGTAAAAGAACACACATACATGCATATGTAAATACATTTGTACAAAATGTTTTATCCATAAAGAAAAAAAAATGTATATATAATAATATGTCCAAAAAATAATGTCATAAGTACAAAAGTGGGCCATAAAGCCTCAAATAAAGCTAGTATACATCGTTGGGTTCAAGCCCTCACTACATTAGAGAGTAAAAAAAATAGTGCCCTCGACACATATGTGGTCAAGTTCTAGCTATGGTCTAGGCCTATTAGCCCTAGTGTAATGAACTACGATGTTCGTAAGATGCCAGAAGAAATGAACCCAAGTTCTAGGTACCCCTACAACATGCGGCTACATGGATAAGGGTAGGTTCTCAATCTCTGCCATCGACACTGGGCTAGTGAGAGATGTCATGTTCCTCTCCACTTGTCTCAATACTCTCTCAGCCTCTCCGGCTGGTGGCCCTCATGTAGTTGTTGGTCCTCCTATTGGTGGTGGTTCGACATCCTCTCAAGGACGACGCCTCATCCTGGCAAAGTCGATCGGTCGTGTTGGTCCCATGTTTGTATATAACAGATTACTGAGTTAGTACTTTGACGTTACCATAAAAAAAGATAATATTTAAAAAAATTTAAATATGAATTAATGTGTACCTATCTCTCTGTGCTCCTTGCTAGGGGGCATAGGAATATCAGGATCCCTTAGGAAATTGATCCCTATGTAGGGGTAGTCTTCGATCGCAGGAATTTGATGGGCCCACCAATAAAAGAACTTGTTGTTGAATTCCTCTTGCACTCTCCCTACACCCCGTCGAGGCAACAAAGTTTCCCACCTACATAATGATGGAAAGGAGGAAATATGTTCTCGTACTGTCTCTCGTGAGCTAAGGCTTGGCACTCTCTTGAAAGAGAAAGCGCACAACATGGTCCCAAACCCGAAGTTCTTGTTTGTTCTTCTTCGACAGTTGGTAAGTTGTTTTTCCATACATGTGAGCATCGTGGTGCTCCACTCAAATATGGTGGCTTGTAGACATTGAGCTGCATAATGCATCTGTGCACATGAAGCTTGATGAAGTGATGCAAATCCTGTGATCCACCCAATCATGTAAAGTACTATCCACAGATTGAGGCTTGTGATCTTATGAATTGGCACCTGAGATCCTACTTTCTCAGTGCCAGCCTCACAATACATGCCAATATAATCCTCTATGTTGTGCAGTCCTGGAGGAAAATTCCATGAGTTAATCGATTCCCCCCTCCTAGAGAGGCCGGTAAAATCCTCAGTAGCCGGAGTCAATGATTATCCCTCTAGCATGAAGGCCTCTACGTCTGGGTGCCAATACTCTATCAAATGATTCAGTAACCTAGGTTGTTCCCTCATGAATGGACACTGAAATAAATTCCACATACCACATTTCTTTATCATGGAAATAGCCCTTGAATCCTCCTCGACCAAGATATCTAACTCCTCATATTCTCTCTCTCGCTAGTGAACATACATCGTGTTGCATAAAAAAATTTTGAGGTTAGTCCCTTGTTTCATTTTTTGAAAGCTTAAAGAGATGTATGTGGAATATCTTTAAGACAGTCGCGTATATACACGTGCTAAGTTTTACTTTTCCCATGTATATACACGTGTTGAGCATGGTCAACTCACGTACATGCAGACGTGACATTTTTCCTAGGGCGTGCACCCTCTAAACAATTAAATCAACAATAAATGATGAATTGAAATGATGAGAGAGGTCGCTTGTACTTACTTGGTTTAGGTGTGAAGATATTTTGTCCACCGTAGCTCCTTGAATCCATGTTTTAAGGAAGAGAGCTTTTTGGATTTTTGGTTATTTTCCAATTTGCAATGGTTAAAATGAGTTGTCTACCCCTATTTATAGACTTTTTTTTCTCTTTTTCCCTAGTTTGGTCCTTTATTTCCCTATTCTCAGCTTGGTGGGTGCTTGAGTTTCTTTTTGGGGGATCTTTGGGTCATTCTTATGAACTTTTTCTTTTGGTTTGGTGTTTTTATGAGATGGGTTACACTCACATCATCCCGTGGTGATGTTGTTTTTTTCGACACTTGTAGGTAGGTTAGGTTCTCATCACCTTTTATCTTGCATTTTGTTTACTTTTTTTTCTTTTCCATAGGATCGATCCCACCGAAGTGTGACACATAACCTTCTATGTTTCTTTAGAAGTGTCATAATTAAGTGGTAAATCCTTCCTCTACATGGATTCCCTAGGTAGATCCTTTGCTGCATTTTTGCGTCCATGCTGTGAGTTTTCCATAACCTTGGGAGTCCTTTTAGTCCCGCCATGACTCTATGTTGAAGCCTCATTCTTCTTCATATTTTCCTGGACTATACTCAAGGGAATCCCAAAGAGCATGGTTTGTTGTCTTTCAAGCCCACTTAAACTTTGAAAGCAACATCTAACGATAATTTATTTATTCTTTTCGGTCTCATCCAGATTAATTAAGAAAATAATCCCCCTGGAGTCTTCTTTAAGCCCTTTTCAGACTCTCTAAAATTGAAAAGATTACTAAGCGATCTTGTTTCCCTTCATGCTCGTCAAACTAAAATTTGAAGGCACATATGTCCGGTGGTAGTTTACCTATTTTCAGTCCAGATGGTTAATTTACGAATAAAGGTATGCCATAGGAGCTTCGGTTCGCTAGAAGAATATTCTCAGGCGTAAGTTTAACCATTTTTCGGGCATGAGGGACTAAATTTGCAAAAAAGGGTCATTCTCCTTGGTTTTGGTTTCTCTTTTTTTAGTCTTGGAGATTATCTACAAAAAAGGAACCCCCTCAGAGTCCATAGTTAAGCTCTTTTCAGACTCCCTAAATATGAAAAGATCACCAAGTGACCTTGTTCCTTTCACACTTGTTAATTGGTCCAGAAGGAATATCTATTTGGCATAAGTTTAACCCTTTTTCCAACCAATAGATTACCAAGGAAAAAGGTATGCCTCGGGAGACATGTCTCGCTGGGAGAGTTCTCCTAAGTTATGTTTTATACTTTTTCGGGCTCAGGGGACTAAATTTCGAATAAGGCCGAGTCCATAATTAAGCTCTTTTCAGACTCCTTAAGATTGAAAAGATAGTCGAGTGATCTTGTCTCTATCACACTCGTTAAAATGGTTTTGAAGAGATGTCATTTCAGTATAAGTTTAACCCTTTTCCAAACCGACTGGACTAATTATAAAAAAGAAATACTCTGAAGTCTTATTTTAGTGTTTTTAGACTCTCTAAATATGAACAACCACTGATCTTACCTTCTCTGGGCTCGTAAAAATTCACATGGAAGGAGTCTTGTTGTGTCATGTTGTAATCACATCGCATGTCTCATCCTTGCGTCTTTGGCCTAATTCGGGCTTCATGTTGCTATTACTGAACCTGTAGAGAATTCCTTAGGTGCAAGCCTTGTAGCACTTTTTCCCCTTGTGATCTCACACCTTGACCCATGGAAGAATTTTCCCGAGTGTCCTTATCCTGCACATATCTCTGTGCACTGAGCATCAGTATGTTCCATGTGCTTGGAACTAGTTTGTTTACCCACGACACTCGTTCCTCCTTTGTAACATAACATTCTTTTATTCTTTTTCAAGCTCGTTAAAAATTTGAAAAAGACAAAAAATATATATATTCCAAAAAGAGGGGACATGATATACGTTCTCTCAGAAACAAGATAGTATCCCTTGGACAAAGCACATCCTTCCATTTGTTCTCCAAGCATGGAGATCTAGTATGACCTTAGGAAGTTGTTCTCGTTACATAGAGTTGTGTCCTCCTCCATTTGGTTATTATTCAAATCATATGGAGAGTTTGTGGTGCCTCCTATGTCACTGACTTATGTCAATAATAAGTTGCCCGAGTCTCATCATTTTGTCATGATTTTGTCCAAGGGAATTTTTATCCAACCTGAGTCGGCCATTCTGCAATTGATATCTCGACTTTCATGAGTCAGCCATCTCGAGAGTCCAATCAAGTTCAAGTTCATAATCAATGAAGTTATGTGCCCAATGATCAAGGTCCTCTAGTATTTTCCCGACAACATGTCGACAAACTCAGAGTAGTGAGTCTTACACTCCTATTGTACTCCTACCTGAGTTTTGAATATCTTGAAGTTATCATCTCCAGCCATAGGCGTTGACGCTTTCTGAAGTTGCATATCATATTGTACTTGTATATCTTCAAATGATTTTGAGATGTAGATCCATTGTGTATTGTTCACGACTAAACTTTATATAGGCATTTGTATTTGTCTTGTAGTCATTATTATTTTATATGACATGGATTTGCAGTGTACTTGATTGGAAACCATGCTTAAGTTTATCTTGAGCATGGGTATGCACACCTCATAGAGATTATCATTATTTTGTAGATGGCATGCTCATGAACACTCATCTCGGGCTCACTCAACTTCATGCTTTCCCACTATTTAAATATATTGTAATGTATTCCAGCCATTAGTTTATCTTATGACCTCACACATTAGGGGGCATTTGTTATAGTCCAAAATGCCACATCTATGCATCCAAGAAATTGGCCCATCCATTTGCATACTTTTCCAAAAATACTACTGAGGTTTCCTTCTAAAAAATCATTTTTTGGATAATGTGCGCACCCTGTTGCACTAATATCCTGGGTTCATTTGTGTGTTGCATGCTAGTTAGCCCAAGTACATATGCTTTTTGCATGCTAAGTATCCCGCGTTTACCGCCAAAAGTTGCAAAAAATATAAAATTGCACGTATTTCGGTGGAGTTTATGGGCTATGGAGGGTTTCCTAACCATTTTACCCCTTGTAGCCCATCCCAAAACCGAATAACGATCTTTTTCTCATATAAAAAGAGGTCTTGGGGAGTCATTTACACATATGAACAAGAGAATAAGAAAAATTTCCCAAAATCCTTTCCCTCTCATTGCCCAAGTTTTGCATCTTGTGAGAATTCTACATGGGATTGATGCACTTGGAGCCATGACTGGGGAGCCCGGACTTGGTTCATAGAGCAGTGTTCACAAGCAAAGGTTGTAACCTTTCATCTTGAATTTGAATAAAATAGATTATCTTTGTCCCAAAACCCTATGTGTACATGTTCTTGTTAATTTGAGCATTTATATCTATATTTAGGCTTTTAAGTGATTATTAGAGATTGTATATGTTGTTGCATTGTATTCTTAACCCCTTGCAGGTCAGCTTTGGGAGGAGATCTATGATCTAAGAGGCAACAAAAAGAGAAATAGGTCTACATTAACTGTAAGGATTCAAGGTGCACTCATTAACCTTTGCTTCTCTCTTTCTCTTATCACTTAGTCTACATTATTTTGGGGTAGATTAGAGATAACTCAGTATTTTAAGGGAGTTATCGCTCTGACTATTCATTAGACCCAGTTTAGGGGGAATTTACCCATAGCAACATGTTGAGACATATAGTTTATGTACTATGGTATGGTGATGTTGATATATCTTGATGAGTCATAGTTTGGGTTGTTGATCGACACATGATTGGTACATGCATAGTGCATTGTTAGAGGCACTTGTTACTAGTGTTGGTGACACATGATTGGTATATGTTTGGTGCATTGTTAGAGCCACTTGCTAGTAGTGTTGGTGACACATGATTGGTACATGTTTTGTACATTTCTAGAGGTACTTTCTAGCAGTATTGTTGGCACATAGTTTATGGATGATGTGGAATATATGACTTGGTATACTTTTAGAATCACATCTTGATCTTGATATATATTTTTGATGTTTGTGAGTAGTCATGGGTGATGCACATCTTGGTGACAATGTGCATATGGTTGAGAGTTTTCTTGGTGATTGATCTTGGTGAGTAGATCTGATTTGGTTGATGTGACAGGTTGTTGTGACATAATGTGTTGTGCATAGTTGATGCACTTGTGATGGTATATGTTGTGTGAGTGATTGATTTACATGGTTGATTGTACAGATTTATTGGTGTAGGTTTATTGATATAGGTTACATGTTGATCTGACAGAAGAAACAAATTTTATGAGTTTCAGAAAGGTGAAAACCCTAGCTTTCTGAAGGTGTACGCAGGCTGCAGTATAGACAGGTTGCGTACATACACAAACTGCAGTATAGACATGTTGCATACATACGTGTCCTGCAACATATACAAGTCATGTATTTCTTGGTATAGGAATAATTACTGGTACATGTTGATCACAAGTTGTTGGTACATGTTGGTTACAGGTTGTTGGCACATACTGGTACATGTTTACAATGGTATATCTCATAGTGACAGTGTGGCAATGGTTTCATAATTTATTTGACACTTATATTTTAGGGCGACATGACGAGGCAAGGATAGGTGGTTGAATCCACCTTCCAGTTGGAGCCAAAGAATCAGGGAGTTAGAGATTCCTTCAGGTTGGAGATTGAGAATTAGGGGTTTGGAGCCTCCTTCTAGTTGGAGCCAAAGAATTGGATGGTTGTATTCACCTTCCGGTTGGCACTGAAGAAAATAGGGGGTTGGAGCCTCCTTCTGGTTGGATCCAGAGAATTGGAAGTTGGTGGTTCCTTGAATGTAATTCTTAAATACATATAAGAAAATAATTGTGTTGTTTTCCCCCACACTGGGTTTCCATTTAAAATACAGGTGTATTGTGCATTGTGTGGATGTGTCTATTATTGTTTATTATGCACTGATGGATTTTAGTGTTTTATGATGCAATAATATATTAATGATGAACTGATGAACTTTTTTGAATAAGTTAAAGGAATATACATTGTGGTTAAAAGGATTAATAAGTGGTATAAATTGCTCATTATTGATTCACCCCCTCCTCTTAGTAATCCAACAAATAAAATGAAGTTGTTGATGAACAACAAAAGACAACGTTACAATTCTCAACAAGTGTTCAACAAAAAATTATCTTTGCAATCTCACCATTGAAACATGGTCATTGCATAAGGAATAATGCTTTCAAAACATGGTTGATGAATCAAGAATTTTGAATGTGGTTGAGGATAAGAAGAAAGATAAAATATTTTCAAGTGGGGAAATTCTCATAAAAAATATTGCAACATTCATGAGAAACCACCAAGAGTTGATCTTATTGAAACACAGTTCCAAAGCATTGTTAGCCAAGAAATGTAATGATATTTTGGTCATATCCAACTCACTTTTACTTTAGTGTACTTTGGGCATGATTTTTAATCCTTGATAGAAACCCTGGCATGTTCCTGAATTATGGATTTCATTCCATAGATCAGTTGGATGCTTGAATGATGTAGGAGCATCATCTCACGTCAGCCATCCATCCATCCAAGTTAGCAAATTCAAATCGCGTGTTTAAGAGAGAGGCGTAGCCTCATTTGAAATTTGAATTTAATGTAATTAAATGTTTAAGTTGTTGAGCTATGAAGTCGTGCCTTTGCGTAGGCTGTAGATAAGATAGGCCTTTAATGTTTGTAAGGCTGGGATCTAGATCCAGATAGCAGACTGGACAACCCATTCAATGTAATTGAATAGGGTAGGTAGATTGGAGGGAAGAGCTC
>JZKD02S0267213.1:0-20677 GCA_000966675.3 Picea glauca | reverse complement strand
TTTCTTGAGAAATGGTGAAGACATGATATCATGTGATGAAGTGGGCTCATACCTGCTGATATGTCCTCCCATATTCCTCTTCTTAGTTTTCTCTGATTCCATAGTATACCCTAGCTCAATGGGAGGGGAAATTAGGGTTTAGTGTAAGGAAAAACAGGGGATTTGGGTAGTTTAGAAATGAAGGAAGATGAAGGGGTTAGGGGGTTTCTAATTTTTTAGGAAAATTTGGGGAGGTAGGGGTAGATGTTAGGAAGTGGAGGAAAGTTAAATTTCATGGAAATACTGAGAGGAAGGGGTCCAAAATATCAAAAAACAGTCCTTATGATGGCGGGAAAATGTTAAAAAAAAACAATAAATATTCGAATAAGTATGATTCCTCTTCGAATTGATGCATTGAAGAGTTCCTGAGAGAATGTAAAACATTATGTAGTTGTTAAACTTAGACATTTTTCCATGAGAACATTGTATTACATAGAAAGGAAATATGATATTATGTAGTTTCTTAGGAAGCTTGATTTTTCAAGGTACAAAATTTGCAAAGTTCATGCTGACAAATGTAGTTTGAAAGGAACTCTTTTCCTAGTTGAATATGAATTTGTTTTCCATATAATTTATTTTATTTAGTGAGGTTCACTAATATAACAAAGGAAGGAAATGGACTTGACTCCATGAACTCCTGCTCGCAATTCACGGTACTCTACCACTCAAACTAGCCCACCAAGCTGGTTGAATCTAAATTTGTTCCCATATCATTTATTTGATAGGATGGAAAACAAAAGAACCCAATTAACAATTCAAGTTTTACTTAATTTTTTGAAGAACAAAATAGATATGGAGAAAAGCATTGATTATCTTGTGAAAAATGATATAATTATCCCTCTCATTCATATTATAATAAAGGATGAAAATTCAATTGAGACAGAAATGATGATATTTAAATGTAAGAAATACAGAGTTCCAAGATATGAATGGTTGGATAAGGCAACATTATTTTCAACCAATATGATCTTTACAAATATGTCTCAAGAAGAGAGATACTACTTCAACTTGTGATTAGTATAGTCAAGTGATAGAGGACCCGATACACAAACAATGCATAATCTAAGTTAAGTAGTAACATTTTAGGAAGCCATGGTTTTAGAAAATTGTAGAACATGGTTTTAGAAACTGATATTGTATGAAGCCTCTAACTTTTGATGAATACCAAAAATTTTAAATTGGGTAAATCCTAGAATCTTGATAGATCAACATGTGATTTTGGGAATTGAACATCGGTGAGGAGGATAACAATCATTTCTCCCAACCACCCGAGCTAAAACAAACAATAAAGTTGCATAGTTTAAAACACTCTAAATGTAATAAATTTATTAAAGATATATTATTAAATTAAATTAAATTAATTGATAGGAAATTCTTTAAATCAAAATTTACTTTATGGCAGGGAAATGTTTAAAAAAACAACAACAAAGATATATGGTGTTGCAATCTTGAAATATTATGATGGGTGTTCCTCCAAAATTGAATCGTTTCTAGTGTTCAACGTTCCAAATCCAAAATCACTTCGAAATTTCCCTTCTAGGAATGAGTTTTACTTGTTTCCATATAAAAAACACATTCACTTCTACCAACGGAAGAGCATTAAACACCAGAAGTCCCCAACAAAATTCCATTGAGTCTGTATAAGGTAGAAATCCCTAAAGCAGGACATTTGTTGTTAGGAGTATATACAATGAGTAAACACCTTAGAGATCTAAATAAGCATGGTTGTAAGAATGGTCATACATGGAAATTTTCATGATGGTCAAAATAATAGGTAACTTACACCAGAATTTAAGTTATGAAACGACAAGCATGGTTGCACATGGACATTTGCATGATGGTAAAAACAGTAGGTAGCTTATACACCATAATTTAAGTTATGAAACAACAAGGAATCTAAATAAAACCAAAACCAAAAAATGTTGTGAAAAGAATTACAAGATTGTTCTTTCAATGAGATTCCCAGAACTAAAAATTCATGTTACATTGAACCACAACTCATTTAGAGAATTTTTGCAACAATGGGATCAAAGAAAATGAACTTGATGGAAGTTTGAATTACTTTAGTTTCTAAACAAAAAAATATATATGGAAAAGGTGTGAAAGACAAGATATCCTTTATAAAAATAATAATGTCTAATTTGGAGTTTTCCACACCTTTGAGAGAGAAGATACATATATACATTTCAATGTTTACATTGGACTTAAAAGAAACCTTGACATTATTTCCAAAATTTTGAAATCAGCTTGAGCCTTTGTGTTCAACTTAGTTTGTGAGAAGTGCTGAAAATAGAAGAAGCTAGAGCTTTGATAAGGTCACATCCTTCAACAAACACACAAATATCTTTATGTGGATCTACTACATAACCTATGAAATTGCAAGAAACCAGTTTCCTTCATGTCGATCTTTAAATGGTTTTCCTAATTCCAATGGAAAATATTTATGGCTTGCTTCAAAAGACTAACATACAAAACTTCTTTTGACTCTTATTTCTCAATTTTTATCTGAATTGAATACTCTACAACAATCATCTCTTTTGATATTCTACTAATATGGTGTTATGAAAAAAAATATTATTTGAAATTGTAAGACAAATAAGTAGGACTATCTCCACCACCACAAAAATCTCAACCTATACCATTTGCTCATTCAAATGTAGGACATCTTGGACATACCCACGTTGACATCTCATACAATAATTTCATTCTATGAGACTACACTTTTTTGCTAAATTTTTTTATTGAATACTTTTTGAGCATTAAGTATGGCACCACATTTGAAATAAAATTGTAGTAGATTGTGTTTTGATCCTCGTTTACTAACCAATAGGTGATTGTAGAACCTATTTCTTTATTCCTTAGGGGGATTGAATTTAATACTTGGGAATTATGCCTCCTTGGCAGAGTTTTATGCCATCATTGATGTGTTCTAATGAACATTTAGAAAACAGATGGTTACAAATGTTGAATATGAAGAAATAAACTATTCATTAGATGCATTTGAATATTCCCCACTTATTTTAAAGGATAGAGCAATCCAAAACTTGAGAACTCTAGGGAGTCATAAAGTGGCATCTTTTCCTCAATCTAGACCAATATTCAAATGGTTTTTATTGAAACATTTTGTCAAGAAGTTATAAAGTGTGGCCAACACAATTCTGTAAATATAATATTTCATGGGAAACCCAAAACTAACAGGTCATCTATAACAACTTAAACATATGTGCCTGCATCTCCTCATCTATACTTCAATCCTATTCAAGTTTCAAATTGATGGAGGAGACTGGTAGAAACTTGAATAATATTTGAACTAACATCTCTAATACCTCATTCCAATATATATACCATTCCTTCCTATTTATTTACCATTTTGACAATGAGGAAGCCTTTCTTTGTCTTCGAGGAGCATTGTAAAACTAGTATGATCAATCTAATGATGCCAAAACTTGGGATGTGAATAAACTTCTCCATTGGAAACAAGGAAGCAAAAAGGTCCTTTTTACTTTCACTATAAGTGGACATGACAAAAATTATGCCTATAGATTTTCATTACTTCGAAGTTTCAATAAAACTCCTATAACCACCCCAATTAAGAAGGCTAAAAACAAAGGTTTTGCACTAGTTGGAAAATTGACTCCCATATACACAAACCCTTATTCATCCTAAACTATAATATTTGAGTATTTGCTATATAATTTATCTTGGTTCATGTGCCATACTGTACTCATTGAAAATGGAATGACCTAGTCTGAGAAGTGTCTTTAAATTCACAAGAATAAGTCAGATAAAAACCAATGTAAAGGATGTTAGAAAAGCATGTGCTTACTCTAACAGTTTGGAAAAAGTAAAAGAATCTCGGATTCACTATTATCTTATTGGAAGAAATGGGCAGGCGATGTGGGTTCTTCAAATAGTATGTCATCTATAACGGGAAATTGTTGTACAAGAAAGGATTATTTTTATCAATGTTCAACCAAAGTTCTAGTATGTGGGCGCAAGGGGACACATACCCAGTATGTCTAGAGAGACCACTCAAATTTCAGGGGATTTCAAGGTATGTTGGGAGTCTACCATGACTTAGGGAACCCTGCCCCAAATGAAAAATTATATACTAAATAGAAATTTGAAAATATTAAAACCATGAAAAAAAATCGTTAGTTAATGATTAATAACAAACAATGATTCAAAATAATTTAAACTTTAATAAATAAAATTAGAACATTTAAAAATTTTGGTATTCAATAAATCATTGTATTTATTATTAGGTGTTTCTATAAAAAAATTAATAAGCAATTATTGTGTAAAAGAAACTAAAAGCCACTATTGTTACAAGTTTACAACCATTGTTCCAGTGAAAAATAAGAAAAAAGGCACTCATGCCATGAGTTTTTGAAACCATGAAAACTATAAATCCAAGTTAGGAGGCCTCTCCAGTGCAAAAACAACAAAATCCTATGCTTTTACAAGTTTTTATCCAAGTATGCACCCATTGCTCACCACAAAGAAATCATTGTTCAAAATGGATAAGTCTCATGGATATGGAAGTAACAAATTTTGAAAAAATCAGGATATGATATGGTCAGGACACAAAACATACACAAAAATAAACATATATGCAATAAAAACACAAGATGTTAAATATTTCACAATACCGCCCACAAATTTTAAATTTTGAAATAAAGCCAAAAACAGGTTATCATTAAAGGAGACCGAATCCCTCCATTTATAACTTGATTAATAAGATATTAGGGTTAGCATTTTTTTGTTTTCTTTCATTTCAGTGATCAAAATGTCACCTAATACATCCAATACACTGACTTAAACAACCAAATGGCATTCAAAATTTTAAAATACCACTGACATGATTCAACTGCATTTCAGAGGCTTTTTTTTAAAGAATCTATCTCCAAAATGCCAAAACGCATTTCCAACACTTGGAGATGACTTTTCCAAATATCAAAATTTTTTATAATGTGTTAAAATCTTGGTTATACCCACTAATATTGGTAATACAGATAAAAATGGAAAGAAAATACATGCCAATGACCCAAAAATTGAATATGCAGGGGGAAACCGAAAATTTGATGGGAGAAATTGTTACCTCGAGAAAATCACCATGAGAAAATCGATTCCATGAAACCTTGAAACGAGGAGATGCAGGATACATATTTTCCCTAAATCCTTGATTTGAGGATATGCAGGGCGATTCACTCACCAAAAAAACTGGATTCTAAAATATTGTGGCGAGTTTGAAATTTTGTCATGAAATCAAGAGGGCGAACCCTCTTTCCACTGGAATTTCATATTTTATTTATGGGATGAATAATCTACCATATATATTGTTTAATTTAATATTTGGTCTAAAACTTTTAATTTTCTTAAAAACTACTTCAATAAAAATTCACCCCTTCAAAAATTTAAACCTTAAAATTTTGCCCATTGGTGAGATTTTGCCCCTAAAATTATCTATGGATTCTACCATATTGCATGGGCCCTTAGCTAGGTGACAAAGGGAGGTGGTTTTTGATATTATGGTAGCTGCGGTAGGTATTTACCTCCCTATGTAAATCTGACGAGAATAAAGTATTCTGGGAAGAAAGAAGAAACCCTAAATAACCCTAGAAGACTAGTCGACTCAAGAGAATGATTTATATTAATTTATTAGTCTCCAAGAGAAGAATTCATCCCAGCTAAGTGAATTAGAGGAATATAAAGAAATGGTTCTTGAGCTCATTTGTACACACACCTCACAACTTCAATGGTGCACAAGTTTGGAGAAGAGCTGCAGTTGCAGCTGCTACAACTAGCAGATTTTGGTTTTTGGTTGGGATTCTCTCTTGGTTATGGTTTGGAATTTCTTCTTGGCCTCTTGTGGTTATTATTTCTTGGTGTTCTATCCCTGGAGAGAGGTGTGCTATCTTGTTTGGCTATATAGCCTAGGGTTTTCTTTCGTAATGATTCTCTATCAAGGTTAAGGTGCTCGAGGGTGACTTCAGCCTATGGTTGGGTGAAAATATTGCTATATTGTCTATAGTTAAATGAGAAAATCCATTATATTCTAATAGGCTATGGGCCCACACTATATTCGAACAGTCTAACCGTTGGAAGATAGATTGGGAGGATTTGCTCAGTTGCAGTTGCAGCCAGTTTCTGCTACAACAATGAAACCCTAACCCTTTCATTGAGGCACATTAAGTGAAGAGATTGACCTAATTTCTTGATAAACTAGTGTGCCCTAGACTATCACATATCCTGGTACTCTCAATAAGCTACGACGCCAAGTTTGATTTTTTGGTCATAATCAAGGGTTGACCAAGTCAAATAAATTATGACTTACTCTATGAAGTCAGAAAACAAGTTGGAAGGGGATTCTAACTTCAAATAATGGAAGACAAGGATTGATATCACACTTGCCAAGAATAAAGTGTTAGATATTGTGAAAGGAAATATTGTAGAACCAGAGTTTGAAGAAGGAAAAGAGAAGGAACCTTAGAATGTTGCAGTTATGGATAAGTTTAAATACAATGACATAAATGCCATGAGTATCATAGTGGACTCTATAAAATACCACTTTATACCCTACATATCCCATCTTGACTCATCTAAGAAGATGTACGATGCCCTAACAATCCTCTTCTCAGTCAAAAAAATTGGACAAGTAATGAGTCTGGAGAATGAGCTATGTGACATGAAAATGAATGATGTTGACAACATAACATCATACTTTGTGAAAATATCTCAGTTAAGAGATCAAATACAAGCTATTGAAGAAATCATTTCAGAGAAGGAACTGGTAAATATAGTGCTCAATGGTCTTCCCAAGACATGGGATGCATTTGCCACAAGCATTAACACAAGGAAAGAGTATCCTACATTTGAAGAAATTTGGACTTGTTGTGCACAAGAAGAATCAAGGATTATTGCAAAAGATAAACCCCAAAATAAATACAATGATCAAGCCTTCACAACAAGGTTCAAGAATTTCAGGAATAAAAGGAAGTTTGGCTCAAGGAAGAAGCCAAATAAAGAAAAGATATGTCAAAAATACAATGCTTCACCTGTCAAAAATATGATCACTACAACAATCATTGTCCTAAGCTAAATAAAAAGAAGGAAACAAATGAAGCATCAGTTGTCGAAGAAAGGAAACCCTCAAAGAAGACTAAGCAGGATAAAATAGAATTCTTCTTCTAAGACAAGGTAACAATATTCTTCATAGTTCTTGTACATACTATGTTTACATAGTTTTTGTACATATCTTTCATATCTATTTCTTAGAAGATAATATGTTCAAAGAGAAACTATACCTATAGAAGAACAACAAGATAAGGATTGCTATCACGATGACTACAAGTTAGGCAATACACATGAAAGGATGAATTACATCAACAACCCTTGGTAACAATTCATTTGGAAGCTATTACATAAGTAATTGTTGCAAGATAACCGAAATCAGAATCAAACTTGAAGAAGTAAAAATAGAAAGAAATCAGCAATCAAGAGGAAATTGGAAACAAACTTATGTCACTTTGAAGAAGTAAATAAGGATGTAGACGGAAGTGTGAACTCTGTTAGATGAAGGGAGCCGATTATATAATTCCAAAAGAAGAGCATGCATTCATGCATAAATCAAGGATTAGGATTGAGATAATCCTAAATAATATGATCCATTGAATATGATGAAGTTTATATTCATGTTCCCATCAATGGTATAAACCATGAAAAGAAACACGTGTTCAGTTTGACTTTAGAAGAAGTCTTCTTCGAAAAGAAGCCTTAAAGTATCCCTAGTTGTCCATCCACATCCTGAAAGGAAGAAGTTGGAATCTGCAAGGCATGGAATCTATAGAAAACTCCATTAAACCAAGAGCCAAAGAGAAACATGAGGAAGAACATGAAGATTCCAAGAGAGAAAGAAAATCCAGAATAACCAGTCATTATGTCGAGAATCATAAGACCACCAGCTTGATCTGAACCTTCTAGAAACAATAAAGTAGGAGAAATGAAAGTTGTGATGAAGAACAATGTATGGAAGACTTATGAATGAAAGCATTGTGAGGTCCAAAACCAAGGTTCTCCCATATGGAGGGAGAGGGCTATGATGATAGCTTGTTCCATAAATACCTCTACATAATCCATTATATCTTCTGCAATATCCATGGGATGGATTTTACATCAAATAAATGTAAGGATTTTTCTCAAAATAATTGAACAAGAAGCGTATGTAGAGAAACCACAAGGTTTTGAGTTATACCAGAAAGAGAGTCTTGTATGCAGATGGAAGAATATCTTATAGGAATTCAAACAACTTGGTGCAGAGCCTCTAATGCACAATAGAAGAGTGGTGAAAATTTTCTATAATAGATATATTGTATCATAATGGTTACTCATAAGCTCATGATGATGGATTTCTAATCCATGAAAAAATCTCATGATGGAAGAAGAAGTACCACTTGGATATGTTCCAATTTGAACCTTGCCACGATGTTATGAACTAGAAGGAAACAAAGATGAATCCAACATTGATATACTATATTGATTAGAGCTATATGAAGCCTTCAGAGAAAACTAATGTTCCAAAAAGACAAAAATACATTGAGATCAAGCATTACATTCTTCGTGATGAGGTCCATAAAGGAGATGTGGTTCTCTATTATATCTCCACAGATGAGCATATAAGAAGATATTTTTGGTAAAGCCTCTATCCAAGATGAAAGAGTTGGCATACTCAGAAAAAATTTGGAGTTCGTGGAGATGACTTATTTATTGAAAAGGCAAGAAATGACTCCCACGTTGGGAGGGAGAAATGATGCATTATTGATTTATGGACAATCATTTTTCAATTTGAAAAATGGTCCAAGATGAGCAGTTCCCTTTCCAGTTCAGAATTTGTTTGAGATTTCTAATGGACGGGCATTTTCCAGTTCGGAAAATGGTCCAGACCGAATGGTCATTTTCATAATGAAATTGGTTCAATGGATTGTTGATGTACCATAGACAATGATTCCCCTTGTGGCCAATGTGGGGGAATGGTCTAGGAAAATCTCTCTTCTTGATGGTCACTCTTAGTAGTGGTCAAGAAGACTGGTCCACCTTGCTGGAAAGTCATTCTTTCGAAGCTCACATTTGTGAGAAGTTTAGAAGAATGATTCATTTTGGAGGTTGGTGCAGAAAAATCGTTTCCTTAGGAAATGGTCCAAACATTCATTCCCTAGGGAAGATTCTTCTCTCTAGGTTGCACTTTGTTTAGTGCCGGAGGAATGGCCCAGAACGTTGAATGGTCCAGGTTCAACAATCAGGGACAGACATTCCCTAGGGAAGACTCATTCTCTCCAGGTTGCACTTTGTTTAGTTCTGTAGGAATGGCCCAGATAGGTGAATGGTCCAGGATAAAAAAATCATGAAATTTATTCTTCCTTTCTTGAGAAGAATAATCTAGATAACCCATCGTTGATTTTTTACTCTCCGAGGGCAGATGCTCTTCCAGATATCACAAATGTGAGTGGAAGAATGGCCCAGATGATTCATTTTATATCATGACATTTTTTTTCTGTGCAGGTTGATATCAGATGATATGATTGCTATGGAAACTATATGTCTCTAGACAGTATATGTATGCTACTGTGGTGGATGTGTTCCACTGATTGTGACTATATTTCACCGATCAAGTAGATGTGCGCTACTTGGTGTGGTAGTGTACCACTGGATTTTGGTTGTGTACTAATATGGATAGACACATTTGTGTTCTATTGAATGACATTGTTCTGATTTCCTTGTAAACTATCAAAAGTATTGAAAATGATTATCAGCTAAATGAATGGTCAATGTGTTGGTGGATTGACATTCTCCAGGAAAAAAATGGTCCGGGACAGTTATTATTCTAGGACACATGTCTGGATTAGAATAATGGCTCTTGTATCACTCTATGGAGTAAGTGACTTATCCAACATCATGTCTAATTACAAAGATGGAGTATGGTTTCATGAAATGATGCAGTTGATGTTATCAGATGACATTGATAGTGATGATGGTGCTTGTGATCTAATCATGAGATAGTTTATACGACTATGGTGATGTTATCGGGTGAATAACATGTTTTTTATCAAGACCATTACCTTCAATACCTACCTAGCTAGGAGGGAGTGTTGATATTATGGTAGCTATAGGAGGTATTTACCTCCATGTGTAAACCTGATGAGAACAGATTATTATGGGAAGAAAGAAGAAACCCTAAATAACCCTAGATGACTAGTCGGCTCAAGAGAATGATTTAATTAAGTTATTAGTCTCCAAGAGAAGAAATTGGCCTAGCTAAGTGACTTGGAGGACTATAAATAAAGGGAACTTGAGCTCATTTGTACACACACCTCACAACTGTAGTGGTGTGCAAGTTTGGAAAAGAGTTGTAGTTGCAACTGCTGAAACTAGAAAATTTTAGTTTTTGGCTGGGATTCTCTCTTGGTTATGGTTTGGACTTTCTTCTTGGCCTCTTCTAGTTATTCTTTCTTGGTGCACTATCCCTGGAGAGAGGCGTGCTATATTGTTTGTCTATCTAGCCTAGGGTTTTCTTTTAGAATTATTAGCTGTCAAGGTAAAGGTGCTCGTGGGTGGCTTCAGCCTATGGTTTGGTGACAATATTGCTATATTGTCTATGGTTAAACAAGCACATCCATTATATTCTAATAGTGGTAGGGACAAGTTAGTGTGGTGGAAGGAGAAAAAATGAGTATTCAATGATATGAATCATCGCTTGTTCTCATCTCCAGTACTCTCCTTTCCCAATCTATAGAAACCATTCAATATTAAGGTCGGTGCATATGACTATGTTGTGGGCACATTTCTCACTCAACACAGGCATCCGATTGCATACCATAGTGAGACACTCTCCAATACTATCCAGAAATACCCCACCTATGAAAAAGAAATTTAATCCATTGTACAAGCCCATTGTCAATGGAAACATTACATTCTGGGGAAAGGGATGATCATACACACTAATCACAAGCCTCTATAGTTCATATAGACATAGGGGAAATTGCATAACGAATACCATCATAAGTGGTCCACCTACCTGCAACAGTTCCATATCAACATTAAGTATAAGACATGTATCTCCAATCATGTTGTTGACTTCCTCAGTAAACCTCCTATGGTTGCACTTGCCACTGTGCTCCATTCCTGTGGACATGAGGCATCTGAGTGGACCCAAGTTTATCAGTAAGATCTGAACTTCGCCACCACCTACCATATTTTGGGTACAAGATCAATTGTCATTGATTTTCACATTTAGAATAGACTCTTATTCCACCTGGGACATATCTATGTTCCTACAAGTGAGCGTGCGAATATGATTTGAGAATCCCACTACAGTTGGGTGGAAGGAAATTTTGGCGTAGAGAAAATTGTGGTTGTTTTTCAGAAATATTTTTATTGGCCAAAACTTCGACAGGATGTCAGTAAGTATATTAGATCTTTCACTTCCTGTGTCATTTCCAAGCCAGCCATCAAGAAGCAAGGCTTATACACCCCTCTTCCTATTCACAAGAAGCCTTGGGAATCCATCTCAATGTATTACATGTCTGGGTTTCAATCCACCAAGCAAGGAAATGACTATGTGTTCATGGTCGTTGATCAGTTTTTGAAGATGGCCATCCTCACAGTCTGTAAGAAGAATGTCATAGTGGTAGATACTTCCAAGCTCTTCTTTGAACGAGTGTGGGTCCACTTTTAGATACCACAGACCATCATCTCCGACCGAGACAACAAGTTCCTCATCATATTTTGGTCGAGTCTCTGGTCTTTGTTGGACACCAAGCTCACCAAATCCATTTCTTTCCACCCCCAAACCGATGGCCAAACAGAGGTCGTCGATTGGATGATTGTGCACATCCTACGCATGTACAACTATAAGCATCCACTTACATGGGACGAGAGTCTTCCATATGTCCAACGTAGTTACAACATGGCTCTCCATAGTTACACCGGTCATAGCCCATTTCAGGTGGGTCTGAAATTCCAACCCTTGGGACCCATTGATGTTGCACTTCCTCTTGCCACTGCACATACATAATCTTCCCCTAATCATTCTGTGATTGATAAATCCATAAGATTCATTGAGTGGATTTAGCACATCCACCAACAGTTCCAAAATATTTTGCAGAAATCTAATGCTAAGTACAAGCAATGCCATGATCAACATAGGGTACCACACTAGTTTCAGGTTGACGAAAAAGTTTGGTTACATTTTCATAAGGAGTGTCTCATCGGGCCCCATCAGAAGATTTTCCCACTTCATTGTGGGCCTTACACTATCATCAAGGGGGTGGGTAGAAATTCTTTTGAGCTCAACACTCCACCCTTCCTTGGTTTGCATCCAGTATTCAATGTGGACCTCCTTCGGCCATATTTTCCACCATTATTGGACACCTTTGAGATCACAGAACAACTGAAACCCATATATCTCAACCATGACTACATGGAACAAGAATCCACTGATTAGAGAGTGTACACATGTAGCTCACTCAGGGCCAAATATAAAAAAAAAATCCTTTCCTGATGGGGGAACTCAAAGCAATGGATACCGTTACTTCCTAAGGGGAGAGGATTGATCCAAATGGATATTGGTGGCCACCCACCTATTCTAACTGGCTCCTAGTGTCCATTTTTTGTTCAACACGTTCTTATATACTTCTTTGTAATTGTGGGTTCTACACTTCTGGGGATGTTTGAAGCCCCACACATCCTCCAGGTGGATACAGGTATCCTCTCGCCTAATCCAAATGGATTATTTTGTATGTTTTCATGTCATCACATCTTGATGTACTTTCAGGGCTATTTTGGGGCCCTAAAAGTTGTGTTTTTGGCTTGCCACAGTCAAAAGTATGGTGCATAGGTGATGTTGACTAGTGTCGCATCAAGCTCCTCAACTTGCAACCTGACCCTTAGTTACAATAAATAAATCTGCAAAATTGATTCAACACTAGTTGCACAACTCTCAACCAAAAGATAATGACTATGAATAAGAAATCATCAAAACCATACCATCACATATATGATTTCCTCAGTTCTTACAATACATATTTATACTACCAAAATGGGTTAAAACCATTACAACAAGGACTCAAAACCCTAACCCCAAGTGGATTAGGGTTTTCCACATTACAACCTCTTGTGTACGGTTGGTTCAGAGTAAAAATACATTAATAATACATTATTACATAAATAGAAAAGTTGTTCATGGAGGATAGGGTGAGATCCACACGGTGAATGATTAAAACACTCGTTTACTTTGAACAAAAGACTAAGCAAAACCTATACATAAATTATTGTATTATTATAACTATATCCCAAAGGTTTTAAGTTACATTGGAAATTCTTTCCCTTCCCAAGATGATAGGAAAACTGAGGGAAACGATACTGGTAACTACATCTCAATTGCAACACGGATGGCTCTAACTCCTAAAGGGTTACGAAAGGGAACTCATATACCTTGTTATGCCAATTACGCAGGTGAGCAGCAAGAACCTTCAGATAGACGGAAACCTAGAGGATTCCAACATATACAATGATTAGTAAACTTGTATATGAAGACAATGTAAGAAGAACACGATTTAAGTGAAAATGTCTACAAATACATCATACCAACATTTTACTTAACTTCTGAACTCATGAAAAATTATCCTTTCCTTGACGTCTTCCATTTGGATAGTCGTATAGAGCCGAGGGTGAAGGAGACAATACATACTGATGGGTACCCTCACATCAGAGCAGGGCCCATCATTAATGATATGTTTCAGCTCTTAAAAATGAATGATATAGTTGTAGTAAAAAAAAAATTCTTTACACAATATTCTTTAATAATGAAATACAATAATCGACCAAATCGGGATTTCATTTGTGTAGGTGAACAACAAGAATGTGTATTTTAGGCGGAATAGAGCTTAATCCACCCATTCAAACCAGGAGTACCCTGACTGTGAGTCTAGTCTACCTGAACTATTTTACAGAATCTCTTAGGTAAATAAAGTAAACACAGAGAATGCTCCGGCCAACATTTTGGTAATTAACCCTGGAATAAACACTTCCCTCAAATTCATGAATACTCAGATATGAATTCTAGTTCACGACAAAGAGTTACAAAACCCTATATCTCGAACCTAGATAGGTGGGCTAACTATCCTTCTTAGTAAATAAAAGAGAATCATTGATGACCTCAAGGAAAAGGCCATTGCAACAAGGTTAAGGATGGCTCCGAATGTAATGTAAGGAAGTTGACAAAAGAAGAATTCCACAAAAAGAAAATGAGGGAGAACAAAGAATGACAACTTGGCACAGACAATTTGTTCCAAAAATCATAATCTTCCTACTGAAATAACCAGGGTATTAATGTGTTAAATTTAGAGAAGAAATTACCCAGAATTTAAGACATGTCGTCTACAACCAGATGGAGGCAACCACCAGGGCCACAATCTTCACCTCTAAAACCCCCTCGACACAAAAATCTTATTCAAAAGGAAAGAAAGAACTCAAAATGAAAAACCCTGAACCCTCTCAAAACCTAAACGATACCTTGTCGTCTTGAATTAACTATGAATAGTGTGAAGGACGGGTGAGCCACATGACCAGGGCAAGGTCAGTGTGACACTTCGAGAATAGAGCCAAGTGATTTTCAGTATGACCAGTAGACTACCTTAATGATGGATGCAGAGATTTTAATACCCTGACAGGGATTTCCTTTCCCACTTAAGGAATGTCGCTTCCATACCCTTGCGATAGGTCTTAGGTAATGGTTTGATTCTCGTTGTTGTAGGCCCACTAGTGACATGACATTGAGCTTTCAATTCGACCAGTTTTCGAGTTAAGAGCCTTTAATTGACCAGGACCTGGAGGCTTGTGACAGTCATCGATCCTTAACCCGACCCTTGGCCAAGTTGGTAGGAACCAAAGAGATCACCCTAGGAGAAAAAAATTGAGAACACTTGGGCACGAGTATAGTATGGAGACATTATGACAAATAAGGTGAGTATAGTATGGATTATGTAAAATTTACTTTAATCATTTAGACCCTACGCCTAAAGGTTTAGTTCTTTTGCTAAAGCCTTGGGGCTTCCCATTATAACTTTCTCACTTAAGGTAAGACTTGATGACATATTTCAAATGGCATGTGGTAAGGAGTATTTAGGAGTCTTATAGTAAAAAATTTCTATGATAAAGTTCTATATCAGAGTTGCATAATAGAATTCTTATCGCTAATGGATTCCTTACTACCAAGTAAACAATGTAAACTATTTTTTTTTTGTATGGTATTTTGAGGTTCATTACACATGGTATCAGAGCGCAAGTTACAACAATGGGCTTGAATAGGGACACATTAGTCTCTTAAGTATATATTGCGATTTATGCAGAACTAATAAACCTTATTGTTACAAATAGAAATCCCTTTCTGTTTTTTGTTAATTATGGCAACTCAGGACGATGCAAAAATTAGGATGGAAGGAAATCTGGAGCAGAGACCTCCTAGAGATCCAAGACAGAACAGTGATGGAATCTCACCCATGGAAGTGTTGGAAACAATGAGGAATCTTATTGTTGAACTGCAGGTGTTCAAAGCCGATAATGAGAAACTGAAGAAAGAACAACAGGAACAACAAGAGATAAACGAAGTCCTACTATGCAGTATAGTGACCAAGAAAATCCCAAAGGATGATAATAATGATGAATAATTCAGCAAGAGAGATTCCAAGAACTCAAGACTGGAAATAGAAAAAGGAGACAGTTCTTCTGAAGGTACACCTTCAGCTAAAGACAAAACTAAAATAGACAGAAAAAGGAAACAAGTAGACCACCTTGAGGGAGAATTTAAAAATATCAAACCAGCTACCTTCAATAGAGAATCCAAGACAGGAGAAGAAGTTGACGCATGGTTGTTGGACATCAAGAAATACTTCTAGATCTACAACTAATCCAGTAATATGAAGGTCAAAATGGCCATCTACAATCTGAAAGGGAAGGCCAACATTTGGTGGAAAGACATGAAATTGGCCAAGGGCCTAAAGGAGAAATAGTTGGAATGGTTTGACTTTAAGAAGTATTTCAAGAAACAGTACCTTTTTGAAAGCTACTACGAAAGGAAAACAAAGGAATTTTATGAACTAAGACTTGGATAGATGACAATGGAAGACCTTATAAATAAATTCCTGGAACTATTAAGGTTTGTACCTTACATCTGAGAAGATAAGGTAAAAATCTAGTGGTTCTTAAGCTGTTTACCGTAGTATTACAAGGACAAAATTGAATTTGACAAACCCAAATCATTGAGTGAAGTGTTCAGGAAAGAATGAATGTGCTACGATCAATACAAACAATGGACAGATTTTCCCAAAGCCTGTAAGGATAAGAAACAAGAATGGGTGAATTAGCGAAAGAATGGATATCAGCTAGCTCCCTATAGGAACGCAGTAAAAAACTTCCCAAGGAAATATTTTCACACAAACCATCCAAGCACCCAAGGAGGTGGTAAACCGGTAAACCTGGGAACAAATAAATTTGGGGATAATCCCTATGAACCGTTAAAGTGTTGGGAATGTGGGGAACCTCATCTCAGGAGGAACTGCCCACGTTTAATCACAAAAAATAGAATTGTTGTTCCTAATCTACAAGAATCTTCAATGGTGGGTGACGTAGGCAGAAGCCTGCATCAGATTAATGCAGCCATTGACAGTCGACAAGCTGACCATCAGTCCTCTCTGGTGGAAATCGAAGGTAAAATCAATAACACCCGAATTTCTATTCTAATTGATCTTGGAGCTACGTTAAGTTATATCGCTCCTGAAGTAGTAGAGACAAATAAAATTAAGAGGATGGAATACGCAAAATCATGGTTGGTACAATTAGCAACAGGAAAAAAAAGGAAAGTGGTTGACTTTGTTTCTAATTTTGAATTTAACTTANGGTGAATGATTAAAACACTCGTTTACTTTGAACAAAAGACTAAGCAAAACCTATACATAAATTATTGTATTATTATAACTATATCCCAAAGGTTTTAAGTTACATTGGAAATTCTTTCCCTTCCCAAGATGATAGGAAAACTGAGGGAAACGATACTGGTAACTACATCTCAATTGCAACACGGATGGCTCTAACTCCTAAAGGGTTACGAAAGGGAACTCATATACCTTGTTATGCCAATTACGCAGGTGAGCAGCAAGAACCTTCAGATAGACGGAAACCTAGAGGATTCCAACATATACAATGATTAGTAAACTTGTATATGAAGACAATGTAAGAAGAACACGATTTAAGTGAAAATGTCTACAAATACATCATACCAACATTTTACTTAACTTCTGAACTCATGAAAAATTATCCTTTCCTTGACGTCTTCCATTTGGATAGTCGTATAGAGCCGAGGGTGAAGGAGACAATACATACTGATGGGTACCCTCACATCAGAGCAGGGCCCATCATTAATGATATGTTTCAGCTCTTAAAAATGAATGATATAGTTGTAGTAAAAAAAAAATTCTTTACACAATATTCTTTAATAATGAAATACAATAATCGACCAAATCGGGATTTCATTTGTGTAGGTGAACAACAAGAATGTGTATTTTAGGCGGAATAGAGCTTAATCCACCCATTCAAACCAGGAGTACCCTGACTGTGAGTCTAGTCTACCTGAACTATTTTACAGAATCTCTTAGGTAAATAAAGTAAACACAGAGAATGCTCCGGCCAACATTTTGGTAATTAACCCTGGAATAAACACTTCCCTCAAATTCATGAATACTCAGATATGAATTCTAGTTCACGACAAAGAGTTACAAAACCCTATATCTCGAACCTAGATAGGTGGGCTAACTATCCTTCTTAGTAAATAAAAGAGAATCATTGATGACCTCAAGGAAAAGGCCATTGCAACAAGGTTAAGGATGGCTCCGAATGTAATGTAAGGAAGTTGACAAAAGAATAATTCCACAAAAAGAAAATGAGGGAGAACAAAGAATGACAACTTGGCACAGACAATTTGTTCCAAAAATCATAATCTTCCTACTGAAATAACCAGGGTATTAATGTTTTAAGTTTAGAGAAGAAATTACCCATAATTTAAGACAAGTCGTCTACAACCAGATGGAGGCAACCACTAGGGCCACAATATTCACCTCTAAAACCCCCTCGACACAAAAATCTTATTCAAAAGGAAAGAAAGAACTCAAAATGAAAAACCCTGAACCCTCTCAAAACCTAAACGCTACCTTGTCGTCTTGAATTAACTATGAATAGTGTGAAGGACGGGTGAGCCACATGACCAGAGAAAGGTCAGTGTGACACTTCAAGAATAGAGCCAAGCGATTTTCAGTATGACCAGTAGACTACCTTAATGATGGATGCAGATATTTTAATACCCTGACAGGGATTTCCTTTCCCACTTAAGGAATGTCGCTTCCATACCCTTGCGATAGGTCTTAGGTAATGGTTGGATTCTCGTTGTTGTAGGCCCACTAGTGACATGACATTGAGCTTTCAATTCGACCAGTTTTCGAGTTAAGAGCCTTTAATTGACCAGGACCTGGAGGCTTGTGACAGTCATCGGTCCTTAACCCTACCCTTGGCCAAGTTGGTAGGAACCAAAGAGATCACCCTAGGAGAAAAAATTTGAGAACACTTGGGCACGAGTATAGTATGGAGACGTTATGACAAATAGGGTGAGTATAGTATGGATTATGTAAAATTTACTTTAATCATTTAGACCCTACGCCTAAAGGTTTAGTTCTTTTGCTAAAGCCTTGGGGATTCCCATTATAACTTTCTCACTTAAGGTAAGACTTGATGACATATTTCAAATGGCATGTGGTAAGGAGTATTTAGGAGTCTTATAGTAAAAAAATTCTATGATAAAGTTCTATATCAGAGTTGCATAATAGAATTCTTATCGCTAATGGATTCCTTACTACCAAGTAAACAATGTAAACTATTTTTTTTTTGTATGGTATTTTGAGGTTCATTACACATGGTATCAGAGCGCAAGTTACAACAATGGGCTTGAATAGGGACACATTAGTCTCTTAAGTATATATTGCGATTTATGCAGAACTAATAAACCTTATTGTTACAAATAGAAATCCCTTTCTGTTTTTTGTTAATTATGGCAACTCAGGACGATGCAAAAATTAGGATGGAAGGAAATCTGGAGCAGAGACCTCCTAGAGATCCAAGACAGAACAGTGATGGAATCTCACCCATGGAAGTGTTGGAAACAATGAGGAATCTTATTGTTGAACTGCAGGTGTTCAAAGCCGATAATGAGAAACTGAAGAAAGAACAACAGGAACAACAAGAGATAAACGAAGTCCTACTATGCAGTATAGTGACCAAGAAAATCCCAAAGGATGATAATAATGATGAATAATTCAGCAAGAGAGATTCCAAGAACTCAAGACTGGAAATAGAAAAAGGAGACAGTTCTTCTGAAGGTACACCTTCAGCTAAAGACAAAACTAAAATAGACAGAAAAAGGAAACAAGTAGACCACCTTGAGGGAGAATTTAAAAATATCAAACCAGCTACCTTCAATAGAGAATCCAAGACAGGAGAAGAAGTTGACGCATGGTTGTTGGACATCAAGAAATACTTCTAGATCTACAACTAATCCAGTAATATGAAGGTCAAAATGGCCATCTACAATCTGAAAGGGAAGGCCAACATTTGGTGGAAAGACATGAAATTGGCCAAGGGCCTAAAGGAGAAATAGTTGGAATGGTTTGACTTTAAGAAGTATTTCAAGAAACAGTACCTTTTTGAAAGCTACTACGAAAGGAAAACAAAGGAATTTTATGAACTAAGACTTGGATAGATGACAATGGAAGACCTTATAAATAAATTCCTGGAACTATTAAGGTTTGTACCTTACATCTGAGAAGATAAGGTAAAAATCTAGTGGTTCTTAAGCTGTTTACCGTAGTATTACAAGGACAAAATTGAATTTGACAAACCCAAATCATTGAGTGAAGTGTTCAGGAAAGAATGAATGTGCTACGATCAATACAAACAATGGACAGATTTTCCCAAAGCCTGTAAGGATAAGAAACAAGAATGGGTGAATTAGCGAAAGAATGGATATCAGCTAGCTCCCTATAGGAACGCAGTAAAAAACTTCCCAAGGAAATATTTTCACACAAACCATCCAAGCACCCAAGGAGGTGGTAAACCGGTAAACCTGGGAACAAATAAATTTGGGGATAATCCCTATGAACCGTTAAAGTGTTGGGAATGTGGGGAACCTCATCTCAGGAGGAACTGCCCACGTTTAATCACAAAAAATAGAATTGTTGTTCCTAATCTACAAGAATCTTCAATGGTGGGTGACGTAGGCAGAAGCCTGCATCAGATTAATGCAGCCATTGACAGTCGACAAGCTGACCATCAGTCCTCTCTGGTGGAAATCGAAGGTAAAATCAATAACACCCGAATTTCTATTCTAATTGATCTTGGAGCTACGTTAAGTTATATCGCTCCTGAAGTAGTAGAGACAAATAAAATTAAGAGGATGGAATACGCAAAATCATGGTTGGTACAATTAGCAACAGGAAAAAAAAGGAAAGTGGTTGACTTTGTTTCTAATTTTGAATTTAACTTA
>JZKD02S0267202.1:0-20677 GCA_000966675.3 Picea glauca | reverse complement strand
CCAACCATCAAACTACAAGCATGCAAATCTGATGGTACCCTCCACCCTTTTCATTCGAGGCTAATCATTAGTCTATGCACATTTTAAGGGGCGGTCATATCATGTGTTCCCATGAATCCAGGAGCTAGCGAATGATTAGGGCCAACGCTTGGCCATTTTAAGTGCATGTGACCAATTTTGAGGGCTGCGCACCACCTTTTGGGGGCTTAGCCCATATATTATTGTTTAAAAGTGGGTTTTTTTACCCTGCTTTTGGATTTTTAATTAACTCATGCTTGTAATAAAAGATTTAATGACCAGAAATTGGTTTTTTTAGGATATCTTGGTCGTTTGGAGGGGGATTTGATCCCAGAAAGAGGCCATATCTTCAGGGGAAGTTTTTATTCCTCATCTGTGCCTAAAAACTATATAAACTAGGCTTTTTGAATCTTTGAGGGAACTTTTTGATGTAGGGATTTGAAGGAGCAACTTGTAATTTTTGGCCATTTCTCATGTTTTGAGAGGCATTTTTCTCATGTTGTTGAGAGGAGTTTGATGATGCATGCATGAATCTGAGAAAGGAGGTCTTGCACAATAGATCTGAAGCATGTTATGTAACAACAAAGAGCCTATGTAAGAAAACTTTGAGCATTTTAAAGAGCAATAAAGAGGTCCTCCACTTGGAAGCGGGCCCATAGATGTAGCCAACGATTGGTGAACTCCGTTAACAAGTTATTGTCTCTATTTATCTTTCTGTTTTGTTGTTATCTTCTCTTCATTTGTAGCATGATTATTAATGGATTATCTCTTTAAATCATTAATGAGCATCAAGTAAAAGTCACATTTGATATTCCGCAAACAAGATGATAAGTTTATGTATTTCGCATTTTTATCGATCCGATGCATAAAGTACATTAAACTAACTTTCAATTTGTCAGTAATACCTTCATTTTTGGATCACTGACCCCCACTATTTAGCTCTTTCTAAGCTATGAGGGCCTTTTGAACTGCATCGTTCAATGTCTGAGGCATTAGGATCTGTACCTTTGCCCACATGTTGAAGTTAAGGCCAAACACAAACTTGTTAACCTTTAACTTCTCTATGTTCATATGTGGAGCATACATAAGTAGCTCCATGAATATGACCTCATACTCTGGTACTGTATGACTACTCTATCATAAGGCATTGAGCTCATTAATTTTATGGTCAATGAATTCCTCAGACAAGTACATCTCTTGGAACTGTTCCTCAAACAACTCCCATGACACATCTTCGATGACCATGTTTAGTTGAGGTAGGAGTGTCTTCCACCATAGAAGAGCACTCCCATTTAAATGAAATAACTCCATGTTGACTTTCATGTTGGAGGTGTAATCATGAAGTGCGAAGAACATCACCATATTCTCCAACCATGCCTCGACGACTAAGCCATCCGTGGCACCTGTGAACACGGGAAACTTCACCTTCTCGATTTATCAGTTTATACTACCTATACCAGATGAAGCGTGCTATGAACCCTCATTGGGTACAAACGCTCTTCCCTCATCTCGATCCAGGCAGTTAATCAATGCCTTAGATATCCTCTAGAAGGATCTCATCAATCCTACCACATCTCCCACAATAATCTATTCTTTCTCAACATTCTTCTCATCTCCCTAAGGGTTAGACCATTTTGGCATGGGTACTATTGGAGGTGTCACACCTGTTCCTCCAACACCACATCGTCTACTTCCCCTATGTCCTCTAACCATAATTACCTGCAAGAACAATTTCATATTTTTATTAGCGATCTAATTCAAATATTTAGTTTAACATAATGGATGGAATAAGAGTCCAAATATTGCAAGGTTGAATCCACTTTGATACCATATGTAACATACTCTCTGTTACGACACATAAGTAAGTGAGAACACTAAGAGATTTTTTTTTTTTTAAACATCATTAGAACAAGTGGAACATGATGTAATCATTCTATAGTAATACATATTCTATTTCATTCATCTCATACATATTCTATCTCATTCATCTCATTGAACAACAAGATTTTGATACAACATTCAATGTATTAGAGATCTACCACCTCACATAAAATAACATGCAATCTCTACCTGCCCAACCTATCCTACAAGGTTAGGACCTCCAAGACACATAATCAATGCTCAAGTGTAGGATTTATCCGATTGATTTTGACCATTTAAGGTATCAAGATTGGCAACTGTTCTGAGGAACAAGGAAGTATCTAATTCCCATAACCCAAACTCAAATCTAGACTTGGTATTAATTAACAATAAAGTACTAAATCATGACACAAATGTTATCATTCAATCCCCAAATAGTAGACAATTTTCCTTCCCTAAAAATTTATAATAACAACAATTAACCATCATCTAAATAATATTCCATCCCTTCATAAATTTTCCATGCAATTATCCTGCACTTATATAAAAAAAATCTTATCACGCACCATTTAACAAACATCTCTTCCCTCAATGAATTACAAACATCAATCATTATTCTGTAATTGTAAAAGCCCTCCATTGTAAAACCAATTTAGTAGATACTATGAGTTATTATAATATAGGCATTCGAAAGAGAGAAGGGAAGAGAAGACAAAATCTCTCAAACACTTAGAGGGAACCAAAATCTTACTTTGTACTTTCTTAAGTAAAAGACAATGTGATGAACAAATTCTACAATCGTGTGAAAGTTTGATCTAAGAAAGAGTTAAATTCTAAAAGAAACCCAAGTTTTCTCTTCTTGGTGTCACAGTGCAAGAAAGTCTAGAGATAACTCCATCAGTGCATAGACAGGCCCCTTGAAGGCTCAAGCTCAAAAGAAACAACGCCTGGTATGCATAGAGACCACTCAAGGTAGACAAAGGCCTTAACTACTGAATACCGAAATCTCAGGAGAGATAGAGAAAAACTACACAAAGGAAGCACAAAGTGTGTAGGCGATCAAAGAATTCCATAGATCAGGAGGGATGCACAAATAAGCATTGGAGTTTACTTCTTAAAAGTGACAATATTAAGATAAAAAGCGTGTGCAGGGTTCAAGTGAGGATTCAAGGAGTATAAATTTCCTTGTTAAATAATTGCTAGATGATATATTCTCATGACGAGTCAAAATTCCCACAACTGTTAGATCATATAGGAAATGCGGCTCATTAATCCCTAATTCCTTTACAGTTCACTGCTCCAACAGTTTTCAAGTTGTTAAATAAAGTGAGGCAAAATCCCCGAAGATCAAAGTCCCATAGTGAATATACATTGTAGAACATAGGGGAAGTGTGAGTTGTTGGATCGAGAGTGGCTTGAAAATTCGACAAGTTAAATCGTATCTGTCAAGAGCTAAGAAAACCCAAATCTACAAAGTACCAGAGTAAAGGACAAACATGGATATAGTGATCTAATGAGGACCATTAGATCTCTGAGCCTTTGTCCTCTAGAAGTTCGACACTTCAACAAAAAATAGTAGTAGTTATTAAAGGTAAGGTACTCCCTGTGTCCTGAAGTCCAGAATAAATCATAACCATTAGTTGCTAGGTACATGTGTCTGCAGATTCCAAGTATTCAAAATTTGTCCATTCGGGAGGTGGTGGGTGAAAGTTGTTTTGATGTGAAAAGTCTTGAATCCCCAGAGCCCAGAGTTAATCCTAACCATTGTCAATGGTTAAACAAGGATTTTCAGATCTATGGGTTTTGATCTTTGCTAGTTTGGAGGTAATGTGAATTGTAGTCACAAAAACCTTCGAATCATGAATCCCTGAAGTTTATTTTAGCCGTAGAATGGTGCAAGGAGTGGGAGCCATTAATCTTCAAGTTATTTGGGATTTAGTACTTCGAAAAAACCGAGTTGTTGTTTAAAAAAGGTGAGAGACTCCTGGAGTCTCGAATTCTCGAATTTCGGAGTGGATGCAAACTGTTAATAAATGAAAGGGTCAATCATTAGATCCTCGAGCCCTTCGATAGTTCGATGATCCAGGTAAAACAATTTAAAGTTGTGAATGTGTAGAAAAACCCTGAAGCTTGGAGTTGTGGAGTATATCTCCACTATAGATTCTCATGTGAGGAGAATCTCCACTAGTTGTTTGATCAAGTTCAGAAAAATTGACGAAGGGACATGGATAGACATGGTTAACCTACAAATTCTGCTCAACCTCGCTTATGATCGAATTAGGCCAGTAACACTCCAAGTGAACATGAGTGTTGAAGTTGAGAAAGCTCCGGAGCGTCGGAGTCCTGGAGCTCCAAATAGTGCCTTTAGGGATGATGCTAGGTTCCAACCTACGATCACATGCATGACTTGCCAAGGAAAAAGGGATAACACATACATGTTAATAGCTCAAAACTCCATAAACTTTCAACATGATTCCCTTGGTCTTGAAAGATTTGGATTTAAACTATAAAATGAACAAAGACATCCATACCCAGATACTTCGGATTCATCAACAAATTCGATAAAGAAAAATATGATAATAATTTGGATTTAAACAAAATTCAATGGGGATCCACCATACAACATAATTTAATTGTCATAAGCTTAATATGAAAATATGATACAAGTATGGGATCTATAATACAGTTCGACAGAGATTTCATCCTATGAATTGGATTAGGATTTAAATGAAATTCGATAGAGAACTCATGAATACCAATTTGGACCTAAATCCTTAGTTTACCAGCTAACAACAAACTATTAAATTCCCATAATAATCTCAAATAAAACTTTGATCATACAAATTCAAATATGAATAAATTACAAATTTTAGAACATAAACCATAGAAAAATATATATTCAATATTACTACGAGGATCAAGCCACTCAATTTTAGATTGCAGAAAACGTCTGAAATTACGATGAAAATTAAAATATAAACACTATAACTATTATTCGTTTGCAACAACTATAACAATTGTCATTAACTCTTTCTAGTTATTCCATAATGACCCTATCAATCTATTATAGCAATGCACTCGTAATTCAATAAATATAGAATATAAAAATACCAGGACCAAAGGAAGTTGTGTATTGAAGATGGCCTTCAAAGTATTTTTCTCCTTCCTTACTTCTACTTGTTAATTGCAGAGACTTCACCAATACCTCCCAGCCAATGCTAGGGGTACTCTTCTTCCCCCTTAGCCCCCTGAGCCACAAAGGGGCTACACACAATAAACCAACAATAATAGCTCAAAGACTTTCCTCACAAGGAAGAGCTTCCACTCTTTTTTACAAGATGGGTATCCCAACTCTCACAAGTAAAACACAGTCCAATAAAAAATTGGCAGGTAACAATGCTCAGAAGGTCAGATCTATTTCCCTTATACACCATTTGTTTTATAGAAATTTCTTCACTAACACATGTCCTCATGCACAAATAATTAACTTTTTAGTCAATTTAATTTGGATTAATCATTCATACATTGGTCACACTCTCCCCAAGTTACCCTAGTAATTACCAATTTTATTTTATTTAATAAGGTCAAAATCCCTCACATTCCTCAATGTGTTCCTATTTTCACTCTTAGGTGTTTCTTTGTTCCCCAGATTCTCATTTAATGGGTGTCTCCTAACGAGATCTTAGTTAGAGTTTAATTAAAGTCTTCTTCTTAGTTAGAATAATGTAGTTTGACTATGGATTCTATTGTATGTACGCCCAACCTCTCAATTTATTATTTATTTCTATTTAAAAATTTCTTTTTATTAAATTTATGCACACATGTGCATTTTATCCAATCTTTAGTTTTTTCCCACCTTTTCTTAGAATTAGATTTATCCCAAATTTAATATTTTAATTAGTCCCCAAATTAATCTTAGTCTTAGGAAAAATATTAGACTTAGGGTTAGACTCTTGTTAGGGTTTTCAATTAATAATCGATTGTTTAATTTATTAATTAATCCAACAAGGTCTAATTATTTCAATGTTTTCTAGGCCACCTAGATTTATTGACTCAATTTTAATCACGTGACGTGTCCTTCAAGATGCCCCTTTGTGCTCCAAGAGTGCCACTCACCTTAGACTTGGTTTAGAAGTTTTCCAACCCCTGGAGTCAACACTCCACTCGATCAAAATTGTGAGAGACTAAGGGATTCTAAGGAATAAGGACTCTGCCTTATTTTGCACTACTTAGAAATATTCGTGAGCGACTGTCTCAGTCCACCATCATGAAATCATGGACCTTTCAAACTAGGTAATCGTTAACCTACCATTCAGACCATGGTGGGAGTGCTAGTAGGTTGTGACAGGGATGCTAATACACCTCTCCCTCAAATGTCTGGTTTATGTGCATGGTCCCTCTACTCCTTATGTGAGTTGGATTAGCAAGCATTGTCAAGCCTACATCCACTAACAAAAAAACTGTCAATAATTCCATATACATAAATCATACTAAAATCAATCATACAACATATGTGCATGAAATGAAATACTCAATAAATACAATCCACTCCTTGACTCAATCCAGAGTCCAAGGGAATCCATTGATGCCATCAAAATCCTTAACCTGTCATGTGTCTTACACACTTAGGACAACTCGTCAAAAGAATATTGTCAATACATATTCATCAATATAATCAATAAGTCATAACACCTCAACATCATCATATATAACCCATAATCTAAATGAAATCACAATGTACCATAACCAGATCACTTGCACATAAGTGTCCTTAAAGAAAAATTCAATAAGAGTGTTCTCAGTAGAGAGGGATGTTATTGTAGTATTCCAGATATAAAATAGTATGCAGAACATAAATGTTTTATCTAGAAAAGACAAAGAAGCAATGATATAATCAGAACAATACCATAATAATACTAGAATAACACCAGAAAAAACACTTTGATTACTGATAACAATGTTCACTTTCCTCTTTGAGGGGGAAACTTCCAGTAGAGCAGAGCTCTAGTACAATAATATCCAAGACAATATTTCTCATACCCTCTACTTTTATTTATACTCTATCTATCCAAAAGAACAATCTAGAGGAAGATCCTTCTAGAAGCAGAAGCTTCTATTAGGTCTTCTCACAATTGACTTATTCTTCCTTATTTCTAGGCCTTATTAATATTGGCCTTTATTACATGGAATTATATTATTCTACCTATGTGAGGGGTTAGTCCCTAACATGCCCTACCCCTTTAAGAAAAACCTTGTCCTGAAGGCTTCAAATGAGAGAATTGTTGTAGAATGGTGGTCGACTCTGTTACACATTATTCTGGTCACCTTGATGATGATTCTACAAGCATGTGTTCAGGCTCTCAAAAGGATCTTTTGCATGATAAAAATAACTAATTTATTCCTCTACAAGGCATGTTTTTAGAATGACGCCGCAGGATGACGCTAGTACATAGTGAAAAAATCCTTGATTTCCGCAGGATGCTCTATACTTGGCTCACAGGGCTTCTGTTGGTTGCTATATAGGCAAGGTGCGTTGATGTTTGAAGCTAAAGAAAGGAATAAGTTCATGAAGGTTATAGAAGGAGAATCTTCTAGAATGTGAGGTGGCATCCATATGGTTGTGATCCTACTGGCTTCTCTGATTTGGTGGGATCATCCTCATCCTTTTAACCACTTCACCTTCTCCTATATAATGATGGGTTTCTCATGGAAAATGTTAAGCAATATTAAGAAAGATTAAGCAAAAAATTGCTGAAAGAATAGGCTGAAGACTGTGTGAAGGATCTTGTTGCAACTGATGCTTGAGGTCTCCATTTGTCCATCAAGATTTTCTCGACCATCTTCATACAAATTCAGAGCAAGTGTATGTGTGTGTTGGAACAAAGGACCACTGAAAGGGAACTTGCGACATCAAGGAAATTTGGTTGTATCTTCCACTTTTACTTAATATAATATGGTGACATGTTTCTTTCCCATAAAATCATTAGCATTTTATTACATGACTCCTTAATCACATGTTTAGGTTTTCATTGAATCTATTTTTTTTTCTTTCACTTTGGTTGGTTTGTGTCATTGTAGATCCAATTTCACAAGAGCACCGGAGTGAAGGAGGGACAACAAAAATATAAGGAAGCGATATCTAAAGGTATGCCATCCATTCCTTCTTTGGTAGTAAATTCAATGATTTTAACTTAGGGAAAGCGTCATGTATTGTATTTTTTTGTTCTATATCTAGGTGGATCTAGGGATATTAGTTTATATCCGCATTCACCGATTTATGCAATAACAAAATTGACAACTCAACTAGGGATTTATCCAATTTTCCCTTGTGTCTCTTTGCCTCAGGATCACAGTATCGACGCAGATACTTTTTCATTGGTAGACCACCTCCTCTACCTTCTGTCACATGAGACCCATGACGAGATAACCCCATCAAGAAATAAATATCTTCGATATCTAAGGATAGTACATGGGCACCCACATGAAACACCTTCTAGTCCACATCCCACATGTTGAGCAGATACTCTAGTAGCCTCAGTTGGGCCCTCATGCCCTGGATTTTAAATAATTTTAGTAATTTGCATTGTCAGAAGGAATTCACAGTGCCTGGGTCATTCAAGGCATCATGTTCATCATCTTCATGCTCCCTCTTCCTTCACTCAAGCATTTTGATGATCAAATACCTACATTGGGACAATAAAAGGGAGTTAGCATCCTCATTTGTTGCTTTGGAAATTTCTATTGGCTAAAGGCATATAAAGATTTTTTGGTTTTCAGTCGCCGCAGAAAGAGATGTTACACAGTGTGGGGTTTCCACAGGTGAGCCACAGGGCGTCTGCAGAAATCAATGATTTCCACATGTCCCGATACTAGTCACCTACGACGGCCCCAACGCGCGCCTACCAACCAAAATTTTAATTCAAAAAGACATTATTAACCAATGAAAATGAAATTTAATCCAATGAAAAGTAAGAGGAAAAGGAGATTACCATTTTGATGGAATTCATTGGCTGAATGGTCGCCTTTGGCTCCCGCAATCGACAACCAATTTCTGAGGTAAAAATAGGGTTTCTAGGCAAGTTTTGGGAAAAATATAAATGAAATAGTAAAAAGAGTTTTTACTCCTGTTTATTTCACTTTTTACGCTTTCTATTAATATTTTATATTATTTAAATACATTTTATCAAAAACCTAAAGATCTAATGGTCTCGTGAGTATTTTTTTTCTTGCAGATAGAAGAATTGGGATCCTAAACAATGAAATATGGAGATTTTTCATGATTTTTTTTTATATTTTTCACATGTACAAGTACTTTTTAGGGTTTTTCTGAAAAACCTCGATCCTAGTCTTTGTTCATTCTTGTGATCGAAAATCGATGAGAACGCAACCGAGTATACTTTTGTCTTCTTTTCGTACTCGTCATGGTAACACGAAAAGAGAAACTCATGGAGCATCCTTTAAGATCTTTTCACGCTCCATAAAAACGAAAAGATTGTCGAGCGACCTTGTTCTTTTCACACTTGTAAAAGTATTTGAAGAAAACATTTGATGGGAAATAGTTTATCACTTTTTCAGTACCATCAAACTACTTTATGAAAAAGGAACTGGGAGAGTTCTCTTTAAGTGTTTTTTAGACTCTCAAAACACGAAAAACCCCCGAGTTTTCTATATTTGGACTCGTTAAAAAACCATCAAAAGACCCATATGGGATCAAACCACTCCTTCTTAGGGTTCGTTAAACATACTTCGAGGGACTCATTTGAATGATGAGATTACATCAACAAACATATGTTATCCTCCTCAAGCTTGCGTAAAAATAAAGAGTTACTCCCTAGAAATGGTGGGGGAAAATTTGGGAAAGAAACATGTCTTTGTATTTGTGTTAGTGGTAGTAATGGTCTCTCTTGAACATGACACCCCCTTCATCATTTGAATCTAGGTTGGGAAATCCATTTGTCTGTCGTCTGACTTTCTACAAGTTCATATCTTGGGTCATCTTTGAGTCAATGCGTCCAAGACCATTGTCTTGTCATTCATATGTTCAAGAGAAGTCCAAACAAGCCCTCTATCGAGTCAGCCATATGAAATTGTCAATTCCTACCATTTTGGCCTTCCCTGTGTCAGTTTCAAATCATTTTCATACTTTGATCTACCCTAAATCTGATACTTATTTCGTGTCATTGATGGGGGATACATGACAAGTCTTTTACTGTCGAATTCAACTCATAATCCAGGAAAAAGACTTAGAAATCATTTAGTACCTTAGGGCGTGCATGCCTCAATGGAAAGTTTCTTCACTTTCGATAGTGGATTCACATCATTGGTCCATGATCGGGAGATTCCATCGAGTGTTCAACTTCAACTCATTTATTCACATTTGTTGGATTGTACTGAAGTACCTTGGGATTCATTTACATCAATGGTGATTTCCCTCGCACTTGTTAACAATTTTCATCAATGACCGGTAATCAAGTGGTTTCTACCATGTTCAACTTCAACACATGTAATCGCATGGCTAGATTCATACTTACGAACGATGGAATTGAAGACCCTGGATCTCATCATCTTGGTTCAGGTTACGATGGAGTATTTATGATTTGTATTGACACATAGATCCACTTTGGATGTCTCGTGGATATGTCCTGATTTCAAGTTTGTTAACACATAGATCCACTTTGGATGTCTCGTGGCTATGTCCTGATTTCAAGTTTGTTAACACATAGATCCACAATGTATTATTGGTGGCTATGTATCGTCTTGATGACATGGATCCATAATGTATAATTGGTGGCCATGACTAACATTTATGATTCAAATCATTTGTAGTCTGAGCATGGGAATGCCTACCTCATAAATGGTATAATATTGTTTAGATGCTTGATTGTTTGCAGGTTCTCGATTGGTCCACTCCTTGTTCCCAACACACACATGCATTTTACAAAGTATTTCGTCTGTCATGAATTCTAGCTTCATACTTTGGGGGGAATTATGTTACACATTATTTTGGTCACCCTGATAATGATTCTACAAGCATGTGTTCAGGCTCTCAAAAGGATATTTTTCATGAGAAAAANCCTTGTTGCATTGAAATATCTCACATTCATCCACAAAGGTACGGACGTCCTGTTTCATACCCTCCTAGAAAAAAGAATGTTTGACTTGTTCATAGGTTTTGGTAAACCCTGAATGACCGACTATGGGTGAGACATGAAGTTCAAAAAGAATTATGGATTTAAGTTGGGATTTCTTGCATAAATACAAATGACCTTTGTAGCGAAGCTCTTCATTATGCCAAGAGTACCCTGGAGAAATTGAAGAAGTGTGTTGCAATTGGTGGATCAGGCTAGAAATTTTGGGGTATTGCAACCATTCCCGACGAACGGCTTGGAGCCAATCCAGTACAATGAAGGAGAGGGAGAAAAGGGACCGTATTCTTCATATTTCTGGGAAAGAGCATAGATCACTACATTTACCTTTCCCTTCTTGTAAATTATCTCATAATCATATCCAAATAGCTTGGTCACCCATTTTTGCTGCATCGGGGATGAAATTATCTGTTCCAGGAAATACTTGAGACTCTGATGATCAATTTTGATTTGGAATCGTTGACTCAATAAATAAGGATTCCAGAGATCCACAACATGCAGAATAGCTAACATTTCATTTTCATAAATGGATTGGCCCAAATCTCTCTNCGATTTATGCAATAACAAAATTGACAACTCAACTAGGGATTTATCCAATTTTCCCTTGTGTCTCTTTGCCTCAGGATCACAGTATCGACGCAGATACTTTTTCATTGGTAGACCACCTCCTCTACCTTCTGTCACATGAGACCCATGACGAGATAACCCCATCAAGAAATAAATATCTTCGATATCTAAGGATAGTACATGGGCACCCACATGAAACACCTTCTAGTCCACATCCCACATGTTGAGCAGATACTCTAGTAGCCTCAGTTGGGCCCTCATGCCCTGGATTTTAAATAATTTTAGTAATTTGCATTGTCAGAAGGAATTCACAGTGCCTGGGTCATTCAAGGCATCATGTTCATCATCTTCATGCTCCCTCTTCCTTCACTCAAGCATTTTGATGATCAAATACCTACATTGGGACAATAAAAGGGAGTTAGCATCCTCATTTGTTGCTTTGGAAATTTCTATTGGCTAAAGGCATATAAAGATTTTTTGGTTTTCAGTCGCCGCAGAAAGAGATGTTACACAGTGTGGGGTTTCCACAGGTGAGCCACAGGGCGTCTGCAGAAATCAATGATTTCCACATGTCCCGATACTAGTCACCTACGACGGCCCCAACGCGCGCCTACCAACCAAAATTTTAATTCAAAAAGACATTATTAACCAATGAAAATGAAATTTAATCCAATGAAAAGTAAGAGGAAAAGGAGATTACCATTTTGATGGAATTCATTGGCTGAATGGTCGCCTTTGGCTCCCGCAATCGACAACCAATTTCTGAGGTAAAAATAGGGTTTCTAGGCAAGTTTTGGGAAAAATATAAATGAAATAGTAAAAAGAGTTTTTACTCCTGTTTATTTCACTTTTTACGCTTTCTATTAATATTTTATATTATTTAAATACATTTTATCAAAAACCTAAAGATCTAATGGTCTCGTGAGTATTTTTTTTCTTGCAGATAGAAGAATTGGGATCCTAAACAATGAAATATGGAGATTTTTCATGATTTTTTTTTATATTTTTCACATGTACAAGTACTTTTTAGGGTTTTTCTGAAAAACCTCGATCCTAGTCTTTGTTCATTCTTGTGATCGAAAATCGATGAGAACGCAACCGAGTATACTTTTGTCTTCTTTTCGTACTCGTCATGGTAACACGAAAAGAGAAACTCATGGAGCATCCTTTAAGATCTTTTCACGCTCCATAAAAACGAAAAGATTGTCGAGCGACCTTGTTCTTTTCACACTTGTAAAAGTATTTGAAGAAAACATTTGATGGGAAATAGTTTATCACTTTTTCAGTACCATCAAACTACTTTATGAAAAAGGAACTGGGAGAGTTCTCTTTAAGTGTTTTTTAGACTCTCAAAACACGAAAAACCCCCGAGTTTTCTATATTTGGACTCGTTAAAAAACCATCAAAAGACCCATATGGGATCAAACCACTCCTTCTTAGGGTTCGTTAAACATACTTCGAGGGACTCATTTGAATGATGAGATTACATCAACAAACATATGTTATCCTCCTCAAGCTTGCGTAAAAATAAAGAGTTACTCCCTAGAAATGGTGGGGGAAAATTTGGGAAAGAAACATGTCTTTGTATTTGTGTTAGTGGTAGTAATGGTCTCTCTTGAACATGACACCCCCTTCATCATTTGAATCTAGGTTGGGAAATCCATTTGTCTGTCGTCTGACTTTCTACAAGTTCATATCTTGGGTCATCTTTGAGTCAATGCGTCCAAGACCATTGTCTTGTCATTCATATGTTCAAGAGAAGTCCAAACAAGCCCTCTATCGAGTCAGCCATATGAAATTGTCAATTCCTACCATTTTGGCCTTCCCTGTGTCAGTTTCAAATCATTTTCATACTTTGATCTACCCTAAATCTGATACTTATTTCGTGTCATTGATGGGGGATACATGACAAGTCTTTTACTGTCGAATTCAACTCATAATCCAGGAAAAAGACTTAGAAATCATTTAGTACCTTAGGGCGTGCATGCCTCAATGGAAAGTTTCTTCACTTTCGATAGTGGATTCACATCATTGGTCCATGATCGGGAGATTCCATCGAGTGTTCAACTTCAACTCATTTATTCACATTTGTTGGATTGTACTGAAGTACCTTGGGATTCATTTACATCAATGGTGATTTCCCTCGCACTTGTTAACAATTTTCATCAATGACCGGTAATCAAGTGGTTTCTACCATGTTCAACTTCAACACATGTAATCGCATGGCTAGATTCATACTTACGAACGATGGAATTGAAGACCCTGGATCTCATCATCTTGGTTCAGGTTACGATGGAGTATTTATGATTTGTATTGACACATAGATCCACTTTGGATGTCTCGTGGATATGTCCTGATTTCAAGTTTGTTAACACATAGATCCACTTTGGATGTCTCGTGGCTATGTCCTGATTTCAAGTTTGTTAACACATAGATCCACAATGTATTATTGGTGGCTATGTATCGTCTTGATGACATGGATCCATAATGTATAATTGGTGGCCATGACTAACATTTATGATTCAAATCATTTGTAGTCTGAGCATGGGAATGCCTACCTCATAAATGGTATAATATTGTTTAGATGCTTGATTGTTTGCAGGTTCTCGATTGGTCCACTCCTTGTTCCCAACACACACATGCATTTTACAAAGTATTTCGTCTGTCATGAATTCTAGCTTCATACTTTGGGGGGAATTATGTTACACATTATTTTGGTCACCCTGATAATGATTCTACAAGCATGTGTTCAGGCTCTCAAAAGGATATTTTTCATGAGAAAAATGACTAATTTATTCCTCTACAAGGAATGATTTTAGAATGACTCCACAGGTTGACAGTAGTACAGAGTGCATAAATCCTTGATTTCTGTAGGCTTCTCTATATATGGCTCGTGGGGTTTCCACGGGCTACTATATAGGCAGGGTGCGACGACATTTGAAGCTAAATAAAGGAAGAAGTTCACAAAGGTTCTAGAAGGATAATCTTCTAGAATCTGAGGTGACATCTATATGGTTGTGATCCTACTGGCTTATTTGATTTGGTGGGATCATCCTCATCCTTTTAACCACTTTAAATGCTCCTATATAATGATGGGTTTCTCATGGAAAAGGTTAAGCAAGATTAAGCAAAAAATTGTTGTAAGAATAGGCTAAAGACTGTGTGAAGGACCTTGTTGCAATTGATGCTTGAGGTTTCCATTTGTCCATCAATCTTTTGTGGACCATCTTCATAAAAATTCAGAGCAAGTGTATGTGTGTGTTTGAAAAAAGGACCACTGAAAGGGAACTTGCGACATCAAGGAAATTCGGTTGTATCTTTCACTTTTACTTAATATAATATGGTGACATGTTTCTTTCCCATAAAATCATTAGCATTTTATTACATGACTCCTTGATCACATGTTTAGGTTTTCATTGAATCTATTATTGTTTCTTTCACTTTGGTTGGTTTTTGTCATTGCAGATCTGATTTCACAAGAGCACCAGAGCGAAGCAGTGACAACAAATATATAAGGAAGCGATATCTAAAGGTATGTCATCTACTCCTTCTTTGGTAGTAAATTCAATGATTGTAACTTAAAGAAAGTGTCATGTCCTGTCTTGTTTTGTTCTAGATCTAGGTGGATCTAGGGAGCTTAGTTTATGTCCTCATTCACTGATTTTTCCAATAATAGAATCCTAGGTGGCATATTTTGTAGGTGTATCTTTCCATTGGACTAACACTTCTTGGATGGTGCACTGATAGAGATGATGCTCTCGTTGGGCCAATAATGCTTGTGGCTCCAACCATATGGAACCTTCTTCATGGAACTCAGGGATACTAGTTTGAGTTTGGCACTTAGTTCCAATCACCTTATTTGAGCACAAAACATGAAAAAAAGGATGGAGCTTCGACTGACTGGGTTGAGCTAACTGATAGGCCATTGATCCCACTGCTTGAGAACTATATAAGAACCATAAAATTTGGGTGAAAGATTTTGACAATGTTGAGATTTGAGTGAATTCTTCTTATAAGGTTGTAGTTAAAGAAATACCCAGTCCCCTTCAACAAAATGGCATTCGAAATGAACTTTATCTACTTATTGCTTCATGCGATTTTGATCCATGACCAAATTGTCTTTGAGGGCACAAAGAATAACCTCACAGACTGTAATAATTTTTTCAACCTCCTAAACCTTCGAGACCCTGACACATAGGAGAGAACTGATGGGGGATTTTGGCCATATAATGCTTCAAAAGGAGTCATGCGAGTAGATGTATGGTAAGATGTGTTATACCACCATTCAGCTAGGGGTAACCATTGAGCCCACTAATTTTCCCACTCATATGAAAAACACTTGAAATATATTTCCAAACACTTGTTGAAAACTTCAGTTTGGCCATCCATCTGGGGGTGATAGGTAGTGTTGAGATGAAATTGGGTTCCATGTAGCTTGAACAATTCTTTCCAAAAATTGCTTGTGAAAGTGGGGTCTCTATCAGAGACAATAGAATTAGGCATGCCATGGAGATTGAAGATATTATCCATTAATATTTGAGCCAATGTGGCAGTTGTGAATGGGTGTTGAAGAGAACAAAAATGAGCATATTTGAAGAGACGATATACTACCACCATGATGAATGACTTATTTCCTGATTTAGGTAATCCCACAATGAAGTCCATAGAAATATCTCACCAAATAGTAGGGGGAATCAGAAGTGGTTGGAGTGTTCTTGGAGATTTGACAGTTTCTCCCTTGTTGCATTGAAATATCTCACATTCATCCACAAAGGTACGGACGTCCTGTTTCATACCCTTTTAGAAAAAAGAATGTTTGACTTGTTCATAGGTTTTGGTAAACCCTGAATGACCGACTATGGGTGAGACATGAAGTTCAAAAAGAACTATGGATTTAAGTTGGGATTTCTTGCATAAATACAAATGACCTTTGTAGTGAAGCTCTTCATTATGCCAAGCGTACCCTGGAGAAATTGAAGAAGTGTGTTGCAATTGGTGGAGCAGGCTAGAAATTTTGGGGTATTGCAACCATTCCCAATGAACGGCTTGGAGCCAATCCAGTACAATGAAGGAGAGGGAGAAAAGGGACCGTATTCTTCATATTTCCCGGAAAGAGCATAGATCACTACATTTACCTTTCCCTTCTTGTAAATTATCTCATAATCATATCCAAATGGCTTGGTCACCCATTTTTGCTGCATCGGGGATGAAATTATCTGTTCCAGGAAATACTTGAGACTCTGATGATCAGTTTTGATTTGGAATCGTTGACTCAATAAATAAGGATTCCAGAGATCCACAACATGCAAAATAGCTAACATTTCATTTTCATAAATGGATTGGCCCAAATGTCTCTCTAAAAGTTGTTTTCTAGTGAAGGCCAAGGGCCTTCCATCTTGCCTTAGGACGACACCAATTCCTTTCCCGAAAGCATAACAATCCAATACGAATGTCTTTTTGAAGCATGGGAGGGCTAGGATAGTGGTCAAGCACATAGAATATTTTACGGCTTGGAAGGAATGATCCACAACTGAAGTCTAAGTGAAATAATTATTTTTAAGGAGGGAAGTGAGAGGAGTTGCAATCTTTCCATAATTCCAAACAAACTTCCTATAATATCCAATTAAACCCAGAAAACCATGTAAGATCTTAAGAGTTTTAGGGTGAGGCCAATCTTTCATAGATTTAATTTTCTAAGGATCCACTTGGACACCATCCTTGTTGACAATATGACCCAGGTATTCTACCTCTAGGGCACCAAAGTCACATTTAGATTGTTTGAGGAAAAGTTGATGTTTAAAGAGTAGATGGAGAACTTGATTCACGTGGGAGAGATGGGATGGCCAATTTTTACTATAGATGAGAATATCATCAAAGAAAACTAAGAAAAAATGACGAAAAAAAGAATGGAAGACATGATTCATATGACTTTGGAAAGTGGAAGGAACATTACACAATCCAAAGGGAATTACCAAGAATTCATAATGACCCTCATGAGTGCGAAATGCAGTCTTGGGAATGTATTATTCTTTCATATGGACCTGGTGGTAGCCATAACGTAGATCCAATTTGGTGAAGTAAAGAGCACCACTTAATTCATCCAAGAGGCCATCAATGATAGGAATGGGGAATTTGCCTTTGATTGTGAGTTTGTTGAGGGCACAAAAATTAGGAAACATGCACCAAGTACCTTATTTATTGAGTACTATGACCATAGGGAAAGAATAGGGGCTAGTACTGAGATAGATAACACAAAATTCTAGTAATTCATGAACATTTTTCTCAATTTCATTCTTTTTGGAAAAGGGATGACGATAAGGCCGAACATTGGGAGGAAGACTTCGTGGGATGAGAAGCATGGAATGATCATGGACTCCACAGGAAGGGGGAAGTTCTTGGGGGGTGTTAAAAACAACATGGTTGTGGGAGAGGATAGATTGGAGGTTGGGAAGGGACAAAAGGTGTCTCAACAAGATGAATGGAGTGGAGTTGGGCTATAATTCCCGAATGACCTTTTTTGAGGAGATTTTCCATGTGATGGGAATTGATGATCTTAGGGGAGCAACGTTGATGCCTTGGAACTTATACTATTGTACCTCCTATTGGAATTGCATGGTTAAGTCCTTAAAATCCATGAGAATGGGGCCTAGAGTGCGTAACCATTCGACACCAAGAACAATGTCACAACCACCCATGTCTATAGCATATATATGGTATTTTAGGTGATACTTACCAATTTGGAGTCACACATTTTCACATCGTCCCCCACATTTCATGGAACCACCATTGACAATCATGATTTGAATTTTTTTGATGGCATAGATGTAACAATTGACTTCTTGGGGAATGCAATGATGAATAAAGTTATGAGTGCTACCACTGTCCACAAGGATGATGAATTTCCTATTTTTGATGTAACCAAATAATTTGAGAGTCTGGGGAGTAGAGAATCTGGTGAGGTCATTAAGTGAAATCACCGAGTCAACATCTGGTGGGGTGAGGTCAGAAGGCAGTGGTAGTTCCTCCATGGGTGGAAAAACAACATATTCTTTAGAAAGATATTCATTCACATCCATAAAAATATTTTTTCCCTTACACTCGTGCTCGGAAAAATATTTTTCATCATAATTATAACAAAGATCCTTGAGTTGACATTCAACCATTCCATCCCTGGTTAATTTCTGGATCTTGAGGGGAGTTACAGGAGGGGAAAAATTGGTGGGTTTAGGAAGAGGAGGAAAGGAGGGTTTGCGAGTATGGGAGGAAACAATCTTTTGGGATTCCTTTGCTTGTTGTGTAGATTCCAACCAAGTCTGGGGGTGTGCCATGAGAACATGGGAACACATTTCATCTCTTAGGCCACTGATAAAGAATTCCCTAAAGAAAGCATATGACATGCCGTTCGTTCTAAAAGCCAAGTGCTCAAATGCAACAATAAATTCTTCCACTATCCAAAACTTATTTAACTTGGTCAAACAACCTAAATGGTTGGTGCCAGAGTCAAAGCAATCATAAATTTCAGCCACAAAATGTGTCTAAGCAAGATACCCTTTGTGTGCATTTTTTTGCCATTGCCACCATTTCCATCATTCCGAATCCAGATTTAGGACACCATAATTTATAACGAAGCTTGATTAAATCATCAGTAATTCCATGTAAAGAGAAATAATGTTCCATTTGGGTGACCCAACCTGTAGGATCTGATCCATAAAATTTGTTCACCTAAATTTTGGGAGGGAAGAGGTCTCAGGAAAAGTGGGTAGTATGAGGGCCTTGGTAATGGGAAGAGTCACGATCATCCTGATAAGATGGTTGTTTAGAAGAGGAAGGGTTCTGGGAATGGCCCAGGAAGTGTTCTTTGAGGTCTTTAATGTGGGGACATTGTTCCTAGAGGTATTTGATGTGGGAAAATTGTTCCTTGAGGATATCAATAGTTGAATTGATGGAGCTAACTGTTATAACCCTAATTTTCACCAGACATGCATACCTAGCAGCATGCCATCTTACTTACTATTTTTTCCAAGCCAATACTAAACATCTCTTCTTGAAAAACATATTTTTGAATATGTACGCGCCCTGCACCACTACTTCCCACATAAGTAGACTATATGAATCAATACTTACCATGTATGTATGCTAGCTGCACCATTATAGCCCATGTATACTCACAAAAGTTGCAAAAAATAAAAAATTGCAAGGGATTCATTGAGATTATGAGCTATTGGGTGGTTTCCTAACCAATTGACTTCCTATATCCCATCACCCAACCAAATAACCATATTTTTGGCATATAAAACTAGGTGTTGGGGTATCATTCCAAGGAGAAAAATAGCAACAATGAAACTCTCCCCATTTTGCTTTCCCCCCTTGCCCCAAGAATTTGTAGCCACATTGTGAGTTTTGAGCCATAATTCCTTATTCTTGCCCCTTTTTCCTCATCCATAAGCCTATTCCCATTCTCTAGAGATAAGTATGAGAGAAGAAGGATACGTGGAAGAAGTTGGATCTTGGTGAAGAGGATACTAGGACCGGGTTCGAGGAGTAGTCGTCGATCTCATTTTTTAAGTGACTTTGTGAGATTAATATAAAGAAGTACTTTTGTCATCCCACCATATGATATTTTTAATATTTATGTTTGATTTACATTTTGTTATGACATCTAAACCACTAATTAATATATAGAATGCATGTTCATAGTATCTTGTTTGTCTTTTGGTGAATGCAGGTCAGCCTTGGGAGGAGATTTGTAGTTGAGAAACGATCGGGCGCAAAGGGATCGACATCGGACGTAGAGTTTAAGGTAGGACTACCAGATCCCTATACTTTGTATTTTATGCATGAATGTAGGGTGTTGTTAGGATAGTTTTTAAAAGTAGGAGACTTTAGACAATTAGCTCTTCCTGCACTTTATAACCCTAGTGTATTATGTAGGGGGGTTTTCCCACTATAGCAGAATTGGCGACCATATTGGGGAGCTTCTAGGGTTTTTAGGGGATGTTTTTGGGTGTTTTAATTCGTTTAATTACCTCTTTGAGTTCTCTCTAAGTTGTTGAGTCTTCAAGGGATTCTAGTTTTCCATCCGATGG
>JZKD02S0267191.1:0-20677 GCA_000966675.3 Picea glauca | reverse complement strand
TTTTCCCCCTAGGATCATTCAAGACTCCCCCTTGTGTTGGATTCTTTCTTCACAAAAGCGAGGGAGGGTTTATTTGAGGTGACAGTGGGTAATTTCTCCCACTATTATCACCATCCAATGGATTGGGTCGAGATTTTCCCAACCTACAGTTCGCGCGATAACATTTTGGCATCGTTAGTTGGGTATGTGTTATATTAGTTTACCTTGGTAAATGTGTGGCCCTTTTTTGCCTTTTTTTTCATGTCACGTCGATTTTCTTGTCCATTGTTGGGCGGTTTTTCAGCACATGGTTTTTTGCCGATGGTTTCCTATTTCTGGTTAAGGAATTAGGGTTGTTGACTAATCTAATTCATTGGATTAAGGTTTTGGATGTCGTTGGATTATACATGTATATTTTATTGTAAACAATGTATGGTATGAATGAATATTGAATATACTGGTTTTCTTGGTTTTGTTTCCAGGGGAAAAATATCTGTGTAATGTGTGTATTTGCCACTATATCATTTTTGTTCTTTTACTGAAAATATGTTCCTAGTAAATAATTGTACAAGGTTAAAATATACATTTGGTATCAGAGCAATTATTGGCTTCAAGGGGATGCCTTTGTGGTCAAGGGTTTGGCTCGGGACTATGATAAGCCTTGTTACAGTGAGAGATCTGCGGTATTGATTCTTTAGGTGAAGAGAAATGGTGAGCAGTTCGAAAATGGAGATCGAGAAGTTTAATAGGAAAATTTTTGAGTTATGGAAGCTCAAGATGGAAGATTTGTTGGTGGACAGAGATCAGTGGGTCACGGTGGATCTAACTACTACACCTATAGGAACTTCAATAGATGACTGGAAAAAGTTGGATCGAAAGGCAAAGAGCACAATCCGAGTGTGTCTCTCAGATTCAGTATTGTTGAATGTGTCAGAGGAAGATACAACCAAGGATTTATGGGATAAGTTGGGTAAGTTGTATCAGTCTAAGTCCCTAGTAAATAAACTATTCCTAAGAAAGAAGTTGTATAACATGAATATGAGAGATGGAGATTCGGTGGCAGAGCATTTGAACACCTTCAATAATGTGGTAAGTCAGATAGTATATGTTGAGATTAAAATTCTAGATGAAGATAAGTGTATCAGTTTATTGTGTTCTTTACAAAACTCACGGGATAGTTTTATTATGGCCATAGGTAGCAATACAACTGCCTTGAAGTTTGATGAAGTGGTCTCATCCTTCTTGTCAGAGGAGATGAGACGAAAGAACATGGAAGGTCAGAGCACAGATGCATTATTTGCAAGAGGATGCTCCCAGGAAAGAAATAGATCTAAATCCTCAAGTGGGAGATCTAAATCTAAGGGTAGATCTAAATCTCCCAAAAATTTTGTAAAGGTATGCTATAGATGTGGAAAATAAGGGCACTACAAGAAGCAGTGTATATCCAAAGTTGATAAAAAGAAGGGATCTGAAGAAGCTCCTTCTATAGAAGAAAATACCTCCAAGGAAGAAGGAGGGGATGTGTACTTGGATTCTTCAAGAACACATGCAGATCATGAGGCATGGTTGGTTGAATCAGGTGCATCCTTTCATATGAATCCCCACAGGGAGTGATTCTGTGAAAATGAAAGGTAAGATTGAGGTAATGCTTTCATAAGTGATGGCTCGAAAATATGAATCATAGGATGAGGAAAAGTCAAGTTGAGGTTCATATATGGAAGGATTAGAACACTACCTAGTGTTCTACACATCCCAGGATTGGCCAAAATTTTGATTTATGTAAGCAAAATGGACGATGCAGGGGTAAAATCAATATTTGAAAAGGAAACCTACAGGATGGTTCAAGGAGAAATGGTGTTGTTGAAGGGAGTTCAGTTTGGAAGATTGTATTAACTTCAAGGAAGAACTATTATGGAGTTCCATTGTTCTTGATATTAGAGTTGAAGAAGAAAGAACTCCTACAATCTCTAGAGAAAAGGTTATGATGTGGCATCAAAGACTAGTGCATATCGGAGAGAATGGTCTTCAACTACTACACGGTAAACGTATATTTGAAGGTATGGCTAACTGCTCTCTAGATTTTGATTTATGTGAATATTGTGTATATGGGAAGCAGAATCGAGTAAGATTCCCCTCTAGTGCAACAAGGGTAGAAGGAATTTTACAGCTAGTTCACATTAATGTGTTTGGACCTATGTCGGTTCCATCATTGGGAAAATCTGTGTATTATGTCTCATTTATAGATGACTTCTTGAGGAATACTTGGATATATTTTCTGAGGAAGAAATCCGAAGTCTTTGACAAGTTTAAAGAGTTTAAGTCTCTTGTTGAGAATCAAACAGAGAAAAGAATTAAGGTGTTGAGGACAGATAATGTTGGAGAGTTCTATGGGCATAAATCTGAATAATTATGTAAAAAGTGTGGTATAGCAAGGTAGAAGAATACTCCATATACACCTCATTATAATGGAGTTGCAGAAAGGATGAACATGACGTTGATGGAAAAGTCAAGTTGCATGCTCAGTGATGCTAGGTTAGGGAAAGAATTATGGGAAGAGGAAGTGGGTATTGCATGTTACCTGGTCAAGAGATCACCCTCATCAGCACTAGATGACAAGACTCCACAAGAGGTATGGACTGGTAAGAAACCTTCTCTCAAACATCTCAAGATATTTGGTTGTGAGGCCTATGTTCATGTTTCAAAGGAAAACATGAGTAATCTAGATAAGAAGGTTGAAAAGTGTATCTTTATTGCATATAAAGATGGTCTTAAATCTTATCATCTTTGGAACCCAGAAACTAAGAAGGTTGTGTATATTCGAGATGTGGTATTTAGATAAATAAAATATTTTGTCAAACATGATGTCCTACCAAGTAAGGAAGAACCAGAGAAAATAGAGTTTGATTTAAAGGATGATGAATCAGACTCTACAAAAGAACATGAATTAGAATAAAAAGATCCTCATACTCCAATATCAAGGAGATCCAAGGTTTGGGAAAGAAGGAAATCATAAAGGTATACTCCACCTGATTTTCATTCAAATTTTTCTTTATCTATCACTGATGATGATCCTAGAACTATCAGGGAGGAGGTGGATTCAGAGGATGGAAAACTCTAGAAAAAGGCCACGGATGAAGAAATGGAAGCCTTGGATAAGAATGAGACTTAGGATCTAGTGGTATTTTCGAATGGAAGAAATCCCATTGGCAGAAAATGGGTATTTAAAAAGAAGATGTATGCAGAAGAAAAAGTAGAGAAATACAAAGCTTGGTTAGTAGAAAAGGGTTATTCCCGGTTTGAGGAAATTGATTTTGGTGAGATTTTTTCTACTGTTGCCAAGTTAAATTGTAATAGATTTATGTCATCTGTTGTTGTTGTGTTTGATTTTGATGTAGAACAGATGGATGTGAAGACAACATTCCTACATGGGGATCTAGAAGAATAAATCTATATGAAGCAGCCAAAAGGTTTTGTTGTGAAGGGAAAGAAGGAGTTGGTATGCAAGTTGAAAAAGTCCATGTATGTTTTAAAACAATCACCAAGGATGTGGTATACAAACTTTAATACCTATATGTGGGGACTTGGCTTCACAAGAAGCAAAGAGGATCACTGTGTGTATTTTAAATTAATTGGTGATCATTTTATTTATTTGGTCTTGTATGTGGATGACATGTTGTTGATAGCAAACAACAAAGAGATTATCTAGGATGTGAAAGCTCAGTTGTCCTCTAAATTTGACATGAAGGATCTTGGTGATGCAAATTTCATTTTGGGAATGAAAATTAAAAGAGATCAAAAAAACATGAAACGCTAGTTAAATCAGAGAAAATATGTGGACACGATATTGCAGAGGTTTAATATGAAGGAATGTAAACCGGTCAGGGTCCCTATTCCTGTAGGTGTAAATTTATGTGTGGATCAGTGTCCCAAGACACAAGAATAGGAGGAGGACATGTCTTTTGTTCCTTATGAGGATGTGATTGGTAGTTTGATGTATGAAATGGTATGTACTAGAACGTACATTGCACATGTAGTAGGAGTTTTAGCAGTTATATGTCAAAACTAGGGAAGGAACATTGGACATCAGTAAAGAGGTCTTTCAGGTATTTGTGTGGAAATGTTAGCTATGGATTGTGCTACCAAGGAAGACCATGATTAGACAAAGCGTTAGATATACATGGCTTTGTGGATGCAAACTGGGCTGGAGATTTGGATCGTAGGAGATCTACACGCGGGTATGTGTTTAACCTGTTTGGAGGAAAAATTAGTTGGATGAGCAAAAGATAATCTGTAGTGGAACTTTCAACTATAGAAGTTGAATACATGGTAGCCACTCATGCAAGAAAGGAAGCAGTATGATATTACAAATATTGCGTTCGAGTATTGGGTTGGTACAACAAGTTGTAAGGATAGATTGTGATAGTCAGAGTGAAATTTTTCTAGCGAAGAACTTGACTTATCATTCAAAGACAAAGCATATTGATGTTCAATATCACTTTGTGAGAGACATGGTTGAAGAAAAGAAAGTGTTGTTGATGAAAGTGGACACTTTGAAGAATGTTAAATATTCATTAACAAAAATTGTGAGCGTTGAGAAGTTCTCTTGGTGTAGAGGATCTATGGGCATTGTTGCCCTGGATTGTTGACTATGTAACCCTGTAACCCCCTGTATGCAAAGAAAACAATGAGTGGGAAAATGTTGGGTATGTGTTATATTCTTTGCACAATTATCTCTAGTGAGTATGTTGGGTATGTGTTATATTATTTTGCCTTGGGAAATGTGTCATCCTTTTTTGCCTCATTTTTTGTGTTGTCTCGATTTTCGTGTCCATTGTTTGGTAGTTTTTCGACACATGGTTTTTCACCGATGGTTTTCTATTTTTGGTTAACGAATTAGGGTTGTTGACTAATCCAGGTCATTGGATTAGGTTTTTGTATGTTGCTATATCCAATATGTATATTATATTGTAAACAATGTATGGTATGAATGAATATAGAATATGTTGGTTTTCCCAGTTTGGGATTCCAGGGGAAAAATATCTATGTAATGTGTGTATTTCCATTGTATTTGTTTTGTTCTTTTACTGAAAATATGTTTGCAGTAAATAATTGTACAAGGTTAAAATCTACATTTGGTATCAGAGCAATTACTGGCTTCAGGGAGACGCCTTTATGGTCAAGGGTTTGGATCGAGACTATGATAGGTCTTGTTATAGTGGGAGATATATGGTATTGATTCTTCGAGTGAAGAGAAATGGAGATCAAGAAGTTTAATGGGCAAATTTTTGAGTTGTGGAAGCTCAAGATGGAAGATTTTGGTGGACAAAAATCAATGAATCGTGGTGGATTCAGGTACTGCACCTACAGGAACTTCAGCAGATGACTGGAAAAAGTTGGATCGAAAGGCGAAGAGCATAATCCAACTATGTCTCTCAGATTCAATATTACTGAATGTGTCATAGGAAGCTATAGCCAAGGATTTATGGGATAAGTTGGGGAATTTGTATCAGTCTAAGTCTCTGGTAAATAAACTATTCTTGAGAAAGAAGTTGTATAACCTAAGGATGAGAGATGGAGACTCAGTGGCAGAGCATTTGAACACCTTCAATACTATGGTAAGTCAGTTAGTATCTGTTGAGATTAAAATTTCAGATGAAAATAAGTGTATCAATTTACTGTGCTCTTTATCAGACTCGTGGGATAGTCTGGTTGTGGTCATACATAGTAATACAACTGCCTTGAATTGTGATGAAGTGGTCTCATCATTGTTGTCGGATGAGATGAGACATAAGAACATGGAAGGTTAGAGCACAGATGCATTATTTGCAAGAGGAGGCTCCTAGTAAAGAAATAGATATGAGTCCTCAAGTGGGAGATCTAATTCTAAGGGTAGATATAAATCTCCTGAAAAGTTTGTAAAGGTATGTTGGAGATGTGGAAAAGAAGGGCACTATAAGAAGTAGTGTAGATTAAAAGTTGAGAAAAAGAAGGGACCTGAAGAAGCTCCTTCTACAGAAGAAAATACCTCCAAGGAAAAAGGAGGCAATGTGTACTTGGCTTCTTCAAGCACACATGAAGATCATGAGGCATGGTTGGTTGACTTAGGCGAATCCTTTCATATGACTCCCCACAGGGAGTGGTTCTGTGAATATGAAAGGTATGATGGAGGTAATGTTTTCCTAGGTGATGACTCGACAACCAAAATCATAGGACAAGGAAAATTCAAGTTGAGGCTCATAGATAGAAGGATTAAAACACTACTTGGTGTTTTGCACATCCCAGGATTGGCCAGAAATTTGATTGATTTGTGTAAGCAAAATCAATGTTGCAACGGTAAAAACAATATTTGAAAAGGAAACCTTCAGGATGGTTCAAGGAGAAATGGTGTTTATGAAGGGAGTTTGGTTTGGAACTATGTATAAGCTGCAAGGAAGCACTATTAGTGATGGATGTAATAGTTCCATTGTTCTTTATATTGGAGTTGAAGAAGAAACAAAATCATTGAATTGGGATACGTGAAAACATGAGATATTGTAATTGTCTAAGTTGGAAACTTTTCCTTATGATTTAAGCTTGCTTGAGCCACTAGGGCATTTTGATTAGTCAAATATATCTTTATGTTGTTACAAACTTATGCTACAACCATTAGGGCTGCTGCAATCTCTCTTTTTCAAGCTTAATATCTCACTCTTTTGCCACCGAAAATAGTTGGCAAGTTGTTATTGTTTATTTACTTGATATTGGCTATTGTTTGGCAAGTTGCTATTGTTTATTTACTTGATATTGGATATTGTTGGGAAAGTTGTTGGCTAGTTTCTTGGGGTAAAAGTTGCTTCTATAAAAAATGTTTTCTACAACCATTTGGCTGCTCTGAAAGATATTTGATAACATCTTTTTGCAGCCCCGATTCTCCATAAAAAATTGTGCTAAAGTATTGGAAAATAGTTTTGATGGTTATTTATGCAGTAAATGATTTGTTCCATTGTTGATATATATATATATATATATATATATATAGTGCTATAATTTAAGACAACAAGATTCACTTACTTGTCCCTTTGACATTTAGGTTGGTATCTTGGTTATGCTTCTTGTCTCGGGCAGGTGTAACACTTTGGTGCAGGTACCCAAGGCTTTGGAAACCATCATCCATCCTCGAGACTCGTTAATAAGACACTCTCCACTTAGTAACTTGAACTATAGGGGAAGATCTTCATTAAGTATCACTTTTCATCTTCTTTTCCCCCTAGGATCACTCAGGACTCCCCCTTGTGTTGGATTGTTTCTTCACAGAAGCGAGGGAGGGTTTATTTGAGGTGACAGTGGGTAATCTCTCCCACCATTATCATCATCCAATGGATTGGGTTGGGATTTTCCAAACCTACAATTCACGCGATAGCATTTTGGCATCGTTAGTTGGGCAAGTGTTATATTAGTTTGCCTCGGTAAACGTGTGGCCCTTTTTTGCCTCCTTTTTCATGTCACCTCGATTTTCTTATCCATTATTGGGCGATTTTTCAGCACATGGTTTTTCGCCGATGGTTTTCTATTTCTAGTTAAGGAATTACGGTTGTTAACTAATATAATTCATTGGATTAAGGTTTTGGATGTCGTTGGCTTCTATATGTATATTTTATTGTAAACAATGTATGGTATGAATGAATATTGAATGTACTGGTTTTCTTGGTTTTGGTTTCCAGGAGAAAAATATCTGTGTAATGTGTGTATTTTCCATTGTATCATTTGTGTTCTGTTACTGAAAATATGTTTGTAGTAAATAATTGTACAAGGTTAAAATCTACATTTGGGATTAGAGCAATTATTGGCTTCAGGGGGACACCTTTATGGTCAAGTGTTTGGCTCAGGACTATGATAAGCCTTGTTACAATGGGATATATGCAGTATTGATTCTTTAGGTGAAGAGAAATAGTGAGAAGTTCGAAAATGGAGATCGAGAAGTATAATGGGAAAAATTTTGAGTTGTGGAAGCTCAAGATGGAAGATTTATTGGTGGACAGAGATCAGTGGATCATGGTGTATCCAATTACTGCACCTATAGGAACTTCAATTGATGACTGGAAAAAGTTGGATCAAAAGGCGAAGAGCACAATCCGATTGTGTTTCTTAGATTCAGTATTACTGAATGTGTCAGAGGAAGCTACAACCAAGGATTTATGGGATAAGTTAGGTAAGTTGTATCAGTCTAAGTCCCTAATAAATAAACTATTCCTGAGAAAGAAGTTGTATAACATGAGGATGAGAGATGGAGACTTGGTTTCAGAGCATTTGAACGCCTTCAATAATGTGGTAAGTCAGCTAGTATCTGTTGAGATTAAAATTCTGGATGAAGATAAGTGTATCAGTTTACTCTGTTCTTTACTAGACTCGTGGGATAGTTTGATTGTGGCCATAGGTAGCAATACAACTGCCTTGAAGTTTGATGAAGTGGTCGCATCCTTCTTGTCAGAGGAGATGAGACGAAAGAACATGGAAGGTCAGAGCACAGATTCATTATTTTCAAGAGGATGCTCCCAGAAAAGAAATAGATCTAAATCCTCAAGTGGGAGATCTAAGTCTAAGGGTGGATCTAAATCTCCTATAAATTTTTTAAAGGTATGCTAGAGATGTGGAAAATAAGGGCACTACAAGAAGCAATGTATATCCAAAGTTGAGAAAAAAAAGGGATCTGAAGAAGCTCCTTCTATAGAAGAAGATACCTCCAAGGAAGAAGGAGGGGATGTGTACTTGGATTCTTCAAGAACACATGCATATCATGAGGCATGGTTGGTTGAATCAGGTGCACCCTTCCATATGACTCCCCACGGGGAGTGGTTCTGTGAATATGAAAGGTAAGATGGACGTAATGTTTTCACAGGTGATGGCTCGACAACCAAAATCATAGGACGAGGAAAATTCAAGTTGAGGCTCATAGATGGAAGGATTAGACAATTACCTAGTGTTCTGCACATCCCAGGATTGGCCAAAATTTTGATTTATGTAAACAAAATGTATGATGTAGGGGTAAAAGCAATATTTGAAAAGGAAACCTACAGGATGGTTCGAGGAGAAATGGTGTTGTTGAAGGGAGATCAGTTTGGAAGTTTGTATTAACTACAAGGAAGCACTATTATGGAGTTCCATTGTTCTTGATATTGGAGTTGAATAAGAAAGAACTCCTACAGTCTTTAGAGAAAAGGTTATGATGTGGCATCAAAGACTAGCGCATATCGGAGAGAAGGCTCTTCAACTACTATACGGTAAAGGTATAGTTGAAGGTATGTCTAATTTCTCTCTAGATTTTGATTTATGTGGACATTGTGTATATGGGAAGCAGAATCGAGTAAGATTCCCCTCTGGTGCAACGAGGGTAGAAGGAATTTTACAGCTAGTTCACACTGATTTGTTTGGACCTGTGTCGGTTCCATCATTGGGAAAATCTATGTACTATGTCTCATTTATAGATGACTTCTCGTGGAATACTTGGATATATTTTCTGAGGAAGAAATCCAAAGTCTTTGACAAGTTTAAAGAGTTTTGAGTCTCGTTTTGAGAATCAAACAGAGAAAAGAATTAAGGTGTTGAGGACAGATAATGGTGGAGAGTTCTATGGGAATAAATTTAAATAATTATGTAAAAAGTGTGGTATAGTGAGGCAGAAGACTACTCCATATACACCTCAACATAATGGAGTTGCGGAAAGGATGAACGGGACATTGATGGAAAAATCAAGTTGAATGCTTAGTGACGCTAGGTTAGGGAAAGAATTATGGGCAGAGGAAGTGGGTACTGCATGTTACCTTGTCAACAAATCACCCTCGTTAGCACTGGATGACAAGACTCCACAAGAGGTATGGACTTGTAAGAAACCTTCTCTCAAACATCTCAAGATATTTGGTTGTGAGGCCTATGTTCATGTTTCAAAGGAAAACATGAGTAATCTAGATAAGAAGGTTGAAAATTGTATCTTTATTGCATATAAAGATGGTCTTAAAGCTTATCATTATTGGAACCCAGAAACTAAGAATTTTGTGTATAGTTGAGATGTGGTATGTAGATAAATAAAATATTTTTTCAAACACGATGTCCTACCAAGTAAGGAAGAACCAAATAAAACAGAGTTTGATTTAAAGGATGATGAATCAGACTCTACAAAAGAACATGAATCAGAAGAAGAAGATCCTCATACTCCGGTATCTAGGAGATCGATTTGGGAAAGAAGGAAATCGGAAAGGTATACTTTGCCTGATTTTCATTCAAATTTTTCTTTATCTATTACTGATGATGATCCTAGAACTATTAGGGATGAAGTGGATTTAGAGGATGGAAAACTCTGGAAAAAGGCCATGGATGAAGAAATGGAAGCCTTGGATAAGAATGAAACTTGGGATCTAGTGGAGTTTTCGAATGGAAGAAGTCCCTTTGGTAGCAAATGGGTATTTAAAAAGAAGATGTATGCAAAAGGAAAAGTGGAGAAATACAAAGCTCGGTTAGTAGCAAAGGGTTATTCCCACGTTGAGGGAATTGATTTTGGTGAGATTTTCTCTCTTGTTGCCAAGTTAACTTGTAATAGATTTGTGTAATCTATTGTTGTTGCATTTGATTTTGAAGTAGAATAGATGGATGTGAAGACGACATTCCTACATGAGGAGCGAGAAGAATAAATCTATATGAAGTAGCCATAAGGTTTTGTTGTGAAGGGAAAGAAGGAGTTGGTATGTAAGTTGAAAAAAGTCCATGTATGGTTTAAAAAAATCACCAAGGATGTGGTATAAAAACTTTAATACTTATATGTTGGGAATTGGCTTCACAAGAAGCAAAGAGGATCACTGTGTGTATTTTAAATTAATTGGTGATCATTTTATTTATTTGGTCTTTTATGTGGATGACATGTTGTTGATAAGAAACAACAAAGAGATTATCCAAGATGTGAAAACTCATTTGTCCTCTAAATTTGACATGAAGGATCTTGGTGATGCAAATTTCATTCTGGGCATGGAAATTAAAAGAGATCGAAAAAACAGGAAACTCTGATTAAATCAGAGAAAATATGTGGACACAATATTGCAGAGGTTTAATATGAAGGAATGTAAACCAATCAGGGTCCCTATTCCTGTAGGTGTAAAGTTATGTGTGGATCAGTCTCCCAAGACACAAGAATGGGAGGACGACATGTCTTGTGTTCCTTATGCGAGTGTGATTGGTAGTTTGATGTATGAAATGGTATGTACTAGACCGTACATTGCACATGTAGTGGGATATTTTAGCAGGTATATGTCAAAACCAGGGAAGGAGCATTGGACATCAGTAAAGAGGTCTTTCAGGAATTTGTGTGGCAATGTTAGCTATGGATTGTGCTACCAAGGAACACCAAGATTAGACAGAGTGTTGGATATACATGGCTTTGTGGATGCAAACTGGGTTGGAGATTTGGATCGTAGGAGATCTACACGTGGGTATGTGTTTAACCTGTTTGGAGGAGAAATTAGTTGGTTGAGAAAAAGATAATTTGTAGTGGAACTTTCAACTACAGAAGTTGAATACATGGTAGCCACTCATGCAAGAAAGGAATCAGTATGATTACAATTATTGTGTTTGGTTATTGGGTTGGTACAACAAGATGTAAGGATAGATTGTGACAGTCAGAGTGAAATTTTTCTAGCGAAGAACTCGACTTATCATTCAAAGACAAAGCATATTGATGTTCAATATCACTTTGTGAGAGACATGGTTGAAGAAAAGAAAGTGTTGTTGATGAAGGTGGACACTTTGAAGAATGTTACAGATTTTTTAACAAAAATTGTGAGAGCTGAGAAGTTCTCTTGGTGTAGAGGATCTATGGGCATTGTTGCCCTGGATTGTTGACAATGTAACCCTATAACCCTCTGTATGCAAAGAAAACAACAAGTGGGAAAATGTTGGGTATGTATTATATTCTTTACACGACTAGCTCTAGTGAGCATGTAGGTTATGTGTTATATTATTTTGCATCGAGAAATGTGTCACCCTTTTTTGCCTCATTTTTTGTGTTGCCTCGATTTTCATGTCCATTGTTGGGTGGCTTTTCGGCACATGGTTTTTTGCTGATGGTTTTCTATTTTTGATTAAGGAATTAGGTTCGTTGACTAATCCATGTCATTGGATTAGGTTTTTGGATGTCGTTGGCTCCTATATGTATATTATATTGTAAACAATGTATGGTATGAATGAATATAGAATATGTTGGTTTTCCCATTTTGGGATTCCAGGGGAAAAATATCTATGTAATGTGTATATTTTTTTTGTTCTTTTACTGAAAATATGTTTGCAGTAAATAATTGTACAAGGTTAAAATATACATTTGGTATCAGAGCAATTATTGGCTTTAGGGAGATTCCTTTGTGGTCAATGGTTTGGATTGGGACTAAGATAGGTCTTGTTATAGTGGGAGATCTGCGGTATTGATTCTTCGGGTGAAGAGAAATGGTGAGCAGTTCGAAAATGGAGATCGAGAAGTTTAATGGGAAAAATTTTGAGTTGTGGAAGCTCAATATGGAAGATTTTGGTGGACAGAAATCAGTGAATCGTGGTGGATTCAGGTACTGCACCTACATGAACTTTAGCAAATGACTGGAAAAAGTTGGATCGGAAGGCGAAGAGCATAATCTGACTATGTCTCTTAGATTCAGTATTATTGAATGTGTCATAGGAAGCTACAGCCAAGGATTTATGGGATAAGTTGGGGAATTTGTATCAGTCTAAGTCCCTAGTAAATAAACTATGCTTGAGAAAGAAGTTGTATGACCTGAGGATGAGAGATGGAGACTCAGTGGTAGAGCATTTGAACACCTTCAATACTACGGTAAGTCAGTTAGTATCTGTTGAGATTAAAATTTCAAATGAAGATAAGTGTATCAGTTTATTGTGCTCTTTATCAGGCTCGTGGGATATTCTAGTTGTGGTCATACATAGTAATACAACTGCCTTGAATTGTGATGAAGTGGTCTCATCATTGTTGTCGGATGAGATGAGACGGAAGAACATGGAAGGTCAGAGCACAGATGCATTATTTGCAAGAGGACGCTCCTAGTAAAGAAATAGCTATGAGTCCTCAAGTGGGAGATCTAATTCTAAGGGTAGATATAAATCTCCCAAAAATTTTGTAAAGGTATGTTGGAGATGTGGAAAAGAAGGGCACTACAAGAAGTAGTGTAGATTCAAAGTTGAGAAAAAGAAGGGATCTGAAGAATCTCCTTCTACAAAAGAAAGGACCGCCAAGGAAGAAGGAGGGGATGTGTACTTGGATTCTTCAAGAACACATGCAGATCATGAGGCATGGTTGGTTGACTTAGGTGAATCCTTTCATATGACTCCCCATAGGGAGTGGTTTTGTGAATATGAAAGGTATGATGAAGGTAATGTTTTCCTAGGTGATGACTCGACAACCAAAATCATAGGACAAGGAAAAGTCAAGTTGATTCTCATAGATAGAAGGATTAAAACACTACTTGGTGTTCTGCACATCCCAGGATTGGCCAAAAATTTGATTGATTTATGTAATAAAAATGGACGATGCAACGGTAAAAACAATATTTGAAAAGGAAACTTCTTGGATGGTTCAAGGAGAAATGGTGTTTATGAAGGGTGTTTGGTTTGGAACTATGTATAAGCTGCAAGGAAGCACTATTAGTGATGGATGTAATAGTTCCATTGTTCTTTATATTGGAGTTGAAGAAGAAGAACTCCTATAGTCTCTGGAGAAAAAGTTATGTTGTGACATCAAAGACTAGGGTATATCGAAGAGAAGGGTCTTCGACTAATACACGGTAAAAGTATGGTTGAAGGTATGTCTAACTGCTCTCTGGATTTTTCTTATGTGAACATTGTGTATATGGGAAGCAGAATCGGGTAAGATTCCCCTCTGGTGAAATGAGGGTAGAAGGAATTTTGCAGTTAGTTCACAGTGATGTGTTTGGACCTGTGTCAGTTCCATCATTAGGAAAATCTGTGTACCATGTCTCATTTATAGATGAATTCTTGAGGAATACTTGGATATATTTTATCATGAAGAAATATGAAGTGTTTGATAGGTTTAAAGAGTTTAAGGCTCTTGTTGAGAATCAAATAGAGAAACAAATTAAGGTCTTGAGGATAGATAATGGTGGAGAATTCTGTGGGAATTAATTTGAAGAAATATATAAAAAGTGTGGTATAGAAAGGCAGAAGACTACTCAATATACACCTCAGCATAATGGATTTGCAGAAAGGATGAACAGGACATTGATGGAAAAATCAAGGTGCATGCTCAGTGGTGCTTGGTTAGGGAAAGAATTATGGGCACAGGTAGTGGGTATTGCATGTTACCTGGTCAATAGATCACCCTCGTCAGCACTGGATGACAAGACTCCACAAGAGGTATGGACTGGTAAGAAACATTCTCTCACACATGTCAAGGTATTTGGTTGTGAGGCCTATGTTCACATTCCAAAGAAAAACAAGAGTAAGCTAGATAAGAAGGTTGAAAAATGTATCTTTATTGGGTATAAATATGGTCTTAAATCTTATCAGCTTTGGAGCCCATAAACTAAGAATGTTGTGTATATCTGAGATGTGGTATTTAGAGAAATAAAATATGTTTTCAAACATGGTGTCCTACAAATTAAGGAAGAACCAGAGAAAATAGAGTTTGATTTAAAGGATGAAGAATCAAACTCTACAGAAGAACATGAACCAGAAGAAGAAGATCCCCATACTCCAGTATTGAGGAGATCGATTCAGGAAAGAAGGAAACCATAAAGGTATACTCCATCTGATTTTTATTCAAATTTTGCTTCATCTATTATTGATGATGATCCTAGAACTGTCAGGGAGGCAATGGATTCAGAGGATGGAAAACTATGGAAAAAGGCCATGGATGAAGAAATGGAAGCCTTGGATAAGAATGAGTCTTGGGATCTAGTGGAGTTGTTGATTGGAAGAAATACATTGGTAGAAAATGGGTATTTAAAAATAAGTTGAATGCAGAAGGCAAAGTGGAGAAATACAAAGCTCGATTAGTAGCAAAGGGTTATTCCCAGGTTGAGGGAATTGATTTTGGTGAAATTTTTTCTCCTGTTGCCAAGTTAACTTCTATTAGATTTATGTTATATGTTGTTGTTGCATTTGATTTTGAATTAGAATAGATGGATGTGATGACAACATTCCTACATGGGGATCTAGAAGAAGAAATCTATATGAAGCAGCCAAAAGATTTTTTTGTGAAGGGGAAGAATGTTTTTTCAGTTGGTATGCAAGCTGAAAAAGTCTAGGTATGGTTTAAAACAATCACCAAGGATGTGGTATCAAAATTTTTATACTTATATTCTAGTACTTGGCTTCACAAGAAGAAAAGACGATCATTGTGTGTATTTTAAATTAATTGGTGATCATTTGATTTATTCGGTCTTGTATGTGGATGAAATGTTGTTGATATGAAACAACAAGGAGATTATCCAGGACGTGAAAACCCAATTGTCCTCTAAATTTGACATGAAGGATATTGGTGCTGGAAATTTAATTTTGGGCATGGAACTTAAAAGAGATCGAAAAAACTATAAACTCTGGTTAAATCGGAGAAAATATGTGGACATAATATTGCAGAGGTTTAATATGTAGGTATGTAAACCAGTTAGGGTCCCTATCCCTGTAGGTGTAAACTTATCTGTGGATCAGTGTCCCAAGACACAAGAAGATGAGGAGGATATGTCTCATGTTCCTTATGCTAGTGTGGTTGGCAGTTTGATGTATGGAATGGTCTGTACTAGACCGGACATTGCATATGCAGTGGGAGTTTTGAGAAGGTATATGTCAAAACCATGGAAGGATCATTGGACATCAGTAAAGAGGGTTTCCATGTATTTGTGTGGCACTGTTAGATATGGATTGTGCTACCAAGGAAGACCAGGATTGGACAGAGTGTTGGATATACATGGCTTTGTGGATGCACACTTGGTTGGAGATATGGATCATAGGATATCTACAAGTGGGTATGTGTTTAAACTGGTTGGAGGAGCGATCAGATGGATGAACAAAAGATAATATGTAGCTGCACTTTCAACTACAGAAGTTGAATACATGGTAGCCACTCATGCAAGAAAGGAATCAATATGGTTACAAATATTGTGTTCAGGCATTGGGTACAACAAGCTGTAAGGATAGATTGTGACAGTCAAAGTGCAATTTTTCTAGCGAAGAACTCGGCTTATCATTCAAAGACAAAGCATATTGAGGTTCAATATCACTTTGTGAGAGACATGGTTGAAGAAAATAAAGTGTTGTTGATGAAGGTGGACACTTTGAAGAATGTTGCAGATTCATTAACAAAATATGTGAGTACTGAGAATTTTTCTTGGTGTAGATGATCTATGGGAATTGTTTCCCTCGATTGTTGACTATGTAACCATGTAACCTTTTGTATACAAAGAAATTGACAAGTTTGAGAATGTTGGGTATGTGTTATATTCTTTGCAAGACTAGATCTAGTGGGTATGTTGGGTATGTGTTTTATTATTTTTCCTTGGGAAACATGTCACCCTTTTTTGCCTCGTTTTTCATGTCACCTCAATTTTCGTGTAAATTGTTGGGCGGTTTTTTGGAAAATGGTTTTTCATCGATGGTTTTCTATTTCCAATCAAGGAATTAAGGTTGTTAACTAATCCAGGTCATTGGATTAGGGTTTTGTATGTTGATGGATCTTATATGTATATTGTATTGTAAACAATGTATGGTATGAATGAATATAGAATATGTTGGTTATCCCGGTTCGGGTTTCCAGGGGAAAAATCTTTGTGTAATGTGTGTATTTTACATTGTATCTTTTTTTTTCTTTTACTGAAAATTAATTTGCAGTAAATAATTGTACAAGGTTAAAATCTACATCGTTGCCGCAGAGGATTTTGAATCCTTTTTTGTTCTCTAATGACACTTTGGCAAGCTTCCTTCCCAAATCTTTTACCCCTAGCTTTCATGGTGACTCCAATTGAAGGATGTTCCCCCTTCCAACCTTGATGGGATATTCTTGAAGCTCATATGGTGACTCCACCTTCTAAGAACCCACATTTCCTTGTTTCCCCCTTTTCATCCTTTTGATCCTTTGATGAACCTTGATCTCATATGGCAACTCCATTGAGGTATTACCCTAAATAATGGAACCATGGCCTCACAAAACTTACCATGGACATTCCATAAGGTGTACCCTTCTATTGATGTACAAAATATCCATGGGTATCCAAATCATTGCTCTACATAGTGGAGGGCAAGTTGCCCTGAATTTAATGGTGATCCAGCTCCAGAAGTCACCCATGTCATGAATTATATGAAGTATGCTTCAAGATTAAATGTGCTACATGAAGATGCGCTGATGAAAATTTGTGTATATTCACTAGAATCAAGTAAAATGAGCTAGCTTGCACGCTAATGTAATCTGAAAAGTATCCCATCTTCTACAAATCTCATTAAACGATTTCTCAGGCATCATCGACTAACTACCTAGAATTTGCAAGATACTTCCCAAGAGATAAAAGACGCTCTTTGCGGAGAAGGTTTTCCTATAGACGAGGATGAAGAAAATCTTGAAATACAAATATATGAAGAAAGTTGCCAAGAAGATATCAATGAAGTTTCTCATGTTGAAGATATGGACGAGACATTTGATGAATAAAAAGTGCTTATATCTGCCCTTTCTTTTGAGGAAAACATCCAGGCCTTTGTTACTCATGCACATCAAGAAGATAACATCATGAGTTGTAACATTTTCAAAGACCTATATGATACTTTATTCCATGAATTTGGAAGCGATGAAGTATTAAATGAACCCTTGGATGTGAAAGTTCCTTTTGGAGAAAAGAAAACAAAGCACTCTGTATTAAGGATCAAGCCTCTTGTAATGAAGAGGTGGTGGAGGAGAATGTCCATGAAGAGAAAGTGTTAGCACTCAAAATTTCCTTTTAAATTTTTGAGACACCTTCATTTGTTCATGCTTGATTTATTGATTTCTGGGGGGTTTTGTCAATCATCATAGTCTTTAAATCTTCCATCGAGCCTTGACAATCTTGATTTGATCACTTTTTCCCGTGAACCCTATGGTATTTGTCTTTTGTTGCCACCTAGATTCCAAAAAACACAAATAAATGTTATTTATTCTAAAACCCTAGTTCTATACCTTTTTATATTTTCAAATAAAAATATTTTTTTATTTGTAAATATTACCAAAACATTGTGTGTGATCAAGTGTTCTAAGTCCTAAGTATAAACCTAAGCCATATCACATATCAAGTTGCATATACCAAAGTCCGCAGTCACAAATCACACAAAGCCCAGCGTTAAAGCCATCCCATGAGGGCTTACCTCACTTAACTCATCGAAATAGTTATGAAGGCATTAGTACATATAAAGGCCAACATCGTTTAATTCCTAATGCATGTGGGATCTTGTTCAAGAGGTAAAATAAAAATAAATAAAATGCAGAAAACTACCAAGTGCCAAGATTGTAGTTGTCAGTTGCATGAGATCGCCCAAGACGCCACAATGGTTTTGAAGGGTCGGGGATTGCTATCAACGGATAAAACGCTCTAGGGATCAATGGCGTCGTCAACAAACTGAATAAGAGAAGTCAAAATACCACGTTGTTTTCAAGCATGGAGATGTCATTTTCTATTCTTATGCGATAGATCATTGTTTTGAATGAGCAGATGGACTAATAGTTGTTGCAGATGCTAGCTGCCAATTCGCAGAAGATGGCTAGTGAACACTTCTTTCAAAGAAAATGAAAACACGTACCTGTTCCATGGAGGTAACGAAGGCCTACACCTGGCATAAAAAGCATAGGGAGTCATGGTCGTGTTTCTCCAGAGATATCATCGTTGAAATATGTTCAAAAGGAGAACGTACAATGCTTGACATGGTAAACAGTACCACCTAGAAAATCAAGTTTCTCAAGTGAATCTTCAAATCAGGCTGCTTCCAATCCGAAGAGACACAATTCATATCCATCTTCGAAGTCATATTTCGTACATAATACATCGAATTATTCTAGTTCTACAGAGAATTTTGTTGCAATACATCATCCTACCTTATCAACGCAGACAAAGCATGCAACTATAGGGGCATCTCACAAAAATGAAAAATCAAGTTTACTTGTAGCTAAATCTATGTTGAAGGCTACTACTACTTTTCCATCTACTCACTCTCAAGTTTCAAACAACACCCTCACAACCCTAAGTGATGAATAATTTTCCATGTTATTGCATCTAGAGTTCAGCAGTTCTCCAAGTTTTCCTCGAGCACCATGTGTGCGACAAGATGGAAATATTCCTCAGTTGTCTTCTTCTTCCAATACCTTGGGTTTAGATGTGAAAATCCTACAGAGGCATATGGAGGCATTAAAGGAAATAGAGTTGGAACACTTGCTAAGGATGTGAAGGGAAGAACCATTAGCACTCTTGCAACAGAGTGAATCTAAATAGCCTTGATGCAAAGGATGGGATTACACAGTCATCAGCAGTTAGCATCAATCAAAGTAACCTACAGGATCTCGGCCACATCCATTTTTCCTATACTCTATTTTTTATTTTTTCCTAAGGGTATGAAAGCATGCATCTGAAGATTCAGGGTATCAGACCCTCCCCATCAGTAGAATGATATCAAATTCATCTACATATCACTAGTATAAATGTCTATACTTTTTTCCCAAAGAACTTTGAATTGTATGTACACAATGACATGGAAGGCTAAGCAAAGAAGCAATGATATGAAACCTAAGTAATATCATTGTAATCAGTTAAAAGCGGCATTATTGGTTCAGAAGCAACGAATATATTAAACTCCAATTCAGAATTCAATCAAGTATTTTAGTCCAAATTGTCTTCTACGGGTGTTTTCAGCATCTGTCGACCATTTTTCACTTATCACGCTACAAACCAGTGATTTTCCAACAAGGTAGAAGACAAGTTCAAATTGAATTCTATTTTGGTCAAAGATGAAGAGGTTTCGATGCCCAGTTGTGATTGAAGTTTCCAGAAATTGTAGTCATCCTCCAGTAAGCAGAAGGAGTTGTCGAAGACTTAGATTATGATAGGGTTTGACTCCCTAAAAATAGGATCTTGATCCTATAATTTTGTAATAGATCAGATTATAGACTATTTTTAGCTATTCAAGCCCTTTTTCAAGGATCTTAGTTAATCATTGTAAGGCTATAAAACCAATCATTTCTACAGTGAAATGGGTTCGAAATTGAAGATCCACGTGTACTCTTTTTGTGATTAAGACCTTTGAATATATTATGGAATGATAAGATTATGTCATTTGATATTGTTCATACCTTCATTTTCCTTTCTTATTTTGTACTTGTGAGTTTGATCTAATGTTCATTTCATTGTTTATCTTATGATTGATAATTGTCTTCTTATCTTTGCATAAATAAACAACGAGTCACAAGTTATTTGCTATTTATATTCAACCTTTCACATATATTTTTAATAGATGTGATGTTGTTGGCATAGTTAGCATTCTTCAGCCACTTCAGTTTGACAATTTATCTAATCAGTACCCTTTGATAGCCTTGTTTTGTCTTGATGTGTTCGAATTTGTCTTGAGTAGAAGAGTGAGTGTGTGAGGTGTTCATCTTTGATCCATTATTTTTATACCTTTATTTAAACATTTGATTAAGTTACCAAGCTCGTTCCCT